>JAUTXW010000370.1:420000-1020000 GCA_030620095.1 Kuschelorhynchus macadamiae
AAAGATAAGAAGATCTCCTTCCAAGTGAAAGACATTCGCGTACTTCGCACATATTTTTTCAATAGAAAGTTTTTCCTCTTTGTTAAGCGAATTTGTAATAATCAAATCTAACGCTCTATCAAGTCTTTCTACTGATAAATTATCATTTTTACCAAGTTGAAATGAGATATAGGTTCTAACTTAGGTTTGAAGTTGTTAATTTTTACCTCTCGATCATTCACATTCAAGAATCTCAGCGGCACTCTCGCATTTTCGAACTTTACAATGATACCTGTAAGGCATACTCCTTCGAATACTTCCTCTGGCAATATAAAGAAATCAGAACCTAGCACGCTCTCTATATCTGAATTAAATCTATTTAATATTAAAAATTCGTGTTTAATTTTATGATTATCTAACTTAAAATTTATAACTACTGATCCAGTTGAGAAAACTGATCCGCCTATACCTATTATTTGAATCTTCTTTGAGGTATCAAAAATTTTATTTATTGAAATATTTTCTAAAAACATTACACTAGTATTAGCTCCAGTATCCAACAAACAAAAACATCATATCTTTCATTCCATACTTAACCTGCACAAAATTCATTCCATTTATATTCAAAACACATTTATTTCGCAATTCGTTATTATTATTATCACAGAGACGAGAAAACCTTTGTCCTTCGTAGAAACACGGTGTTGTGATCTTATATAGCCATTTCATCGACCTCGAAACGTAGGACGGTAAGATCTCGACGACCAACCTTGGCCTCGAAGTTTCGCTGACTATTGTCTATACTATAAGTGTCATATGTTCTGTTACTGTAATTATTATTAGTATGTCTACTTCTACTTGAAAATCGCGCTCTATTGCCGCGGTTTCCAAATCTAGCACATTTTTGTGTACATGTGAAAGGCGTTATTTACTGGATGGGAAAAATTTAATTTTTCCTCGTCCTTGGCTCCTGAAATGGCACCTTTTAAAGTGGAAGTCTCTAGCATTAATCACTGTTCGAAGTTCGATATTTTTTAACCCGTTTGAGAATGCATGGATAGCAAGCTTTTTATTTACATTCCGCAAAATCGATAAACTATCATCGTTACCGTCGGCCTGTGCTAACGTTAAATTTAGAAAGAGTTTTTCTATATTCTTTGCATAGTCGTCGTAGTTTTTTCATATCGAAAATTAAACTATTTAAGTTATTATAAGTTTTATCTAAGCGCATCTTCGCACTTTGAGATAACCGAGTTTTTAAGATAAATGTTATTAAAAATTTTTTACCGCCGTCTTCTAACAATTCGTTACAAAGTTCGATCGCGTCAATAAGTTCTTCTGTAGCATCCTGTATGCCGTCCATGATAGGCAACAAGGACGCTGCAGTTCTTAAATCGAATCTTTCCGGCGTTGGGCATACACTTGAATCACTATAATTATTACTAATTTATTATTTCCTGCGTTATTGCCGGTTCTAATATAATACGTATTCTATCTAATAATATTTATCGAGAATTTAGATGATATTTATCTATTTCTTTAATATACGCTCTAACTCTGGATGTCGTCCGAAACCCTCTCTACCTTACAATACAGTGTTTTTTTGTCCAAACTTATTTTCTAAATTTCCACTTCTAATAATAAATTATTTACTCGCTCTAAATTAGATGGCCGTTCTAGTGGTTCTTTCAAAGTGTTTGCACTAACTTTTTGTACTGACACGTATAGTTACTGTTAATTCCTATACTACTCATCTATAAATATCTAACATGTAAATTAAATTTTATCAGAGAAAGAAAAAACACATAAAATTAATAATTATTATTCCTACTCAAACCTCAAATAAATTTTTTTTCGTCCTCGGAGGCAGTCGTGGGTTGTATTGCTTGATCTAGTCGAAGAGGGGGTTATTGCTTAATCCAGTCCCTTAGCTTTCCAGACACTGCCCAACGTTTCGAACTAGCGGCATTTTGCCTACTACTAGTCCATTCCCCTGGAATGCCAGCCACCGGGTGGACTGGCCAGTTGAAGGTCTCTGTTGGGACCGATTTTGAAAACCGATCCAAATTTATCGTCTGGTTGGAATTCTTCTTTATCTAAGTTCTTGACTTCTTGCAATTTCTCGCCGTATCGTCCTTCTCAGGGTTCTCTTGACAAGTAGGTAGCAATAACTAGCGATTACCAAAATAATGATTGCTCGGAGCAGTAATGCCAACACTTCAGAGACAGGCCTTTATTGAAGCCAGAAGAATTTGTAGTGCCTCCGCTGTTCCCTGCTTGTGCAATAAATATCTCTTCTTTTGATCGTTTGTTACCTATAATTCTTTTTCCGACAGTGCCAAAAAGAAGTAAGGATACCACTTTCTTTGTAGGCACTAACACACAAAGTTACAACTATTCTTTTTTTTTGTACCTACCGAATCGGCAGCGTCTCAAGATCGCGGCTGGCAGGGTCGCCATATAATGTACCCGGGAGTAAATTCGCCGTGGTTAACAACACAGTATATCTGAGAGTCTTTAGCCTTCAATTACCGACTTGAGCTAGGTTTTCGATTACTATTTACAGTTCTGACCCTGTAAATCACTGCTTCCTGAAAAACTGCAAGTGGCATACTGTACTTGTATACCGCACCACCACGAGCTTTATACGGAAGTCCAGTTTAGATTATTTATATTTCTATGAAAGGTAAAATCTAAGAAGCCGATTAAACAACAAAGATCATTAGAAACACGTTTACAAAGTTGTCGAATGATCTTTATTTCTGTAATTTAAGGACATTTTGAAAAACCTCAACATCATTAACTTAAGAGAATTTTGCTTAAGATCAAAATTTCTCTATAAGATGAAAATTCGTTAATGTTAGGTTCGTTTGTCCCGCGCTACAATAACTAAGGGAAGTTGTCCCTACATCTATTACATAGAGAGCCTTGTTCACCTGACTTAAATATCTATATTTTTTTCATATGGAGGAATAGCAAGTCTTTAGGGTATTCAACATAAGTGGACATGTTTTAAAAAATTCGGATGTTCCATGAATTTAGAACTAGAATCAGTAATGGCTGGAGGAAGTCAACTTCAACAATAATTATTGTAGCGTAGTTTTGATGCAATTGTTATAATACCATTATTGATAGTTTAATGTATTTTGTGTTCTTTTTGATTTTAAGCTATTACATTTCTGCTGCAAACACACCATATTCCATACTTTTAACGTAAGAAACATTTTGGTAATTTTTATGTTGTCAAGGGACATCCATTGAATTTTTTTTTTCTGAAAACGAAGCAACATAGGAAGAAAAAGGCAAAAACAAAAAATATAATTTTAAATGCCTAATCTAAGAAAAAATTAAAAGCTATACAAATCCACTGGAGTACCTGATTTTCTTTAAAGTGCCAATTACGCTATCCTTACGGACGCTACTGGGACAAATTATATAATTTGATTATGTTCAAATACGCCCCCAAACAAACTTGCAAGTTCCATCAAAACCAGCGTAACTGTTTTTAAAATGTCGGTAAAGGCTACTTTTTTTAAATGCTTAAATATCATGTATCACAAAAAATAAAGAATTTAGGACATATGTTTACATATGTATATAACTTGTTCTGGCCACACTAACTGGTCTGTTGTTATTTTTAACTGGCCAAACTTTACATTGCTAGAGGAATAAAATAAATCGGTAAACTGGCATATATCCGGAACTCATTTGTTACAGCAAAACGAGTCCACATAAGTTTTTTAATTAAAATGACTATTCGAAGGGAATCCTTAGCACTTACCCGAATCAGCTAATGTAACTGATCTCCACGTCTACTTGACATCAACCGAGTCTATAGTAAATACTATCAACCGCACTTCGAATACTTTTGGCTGGTAAATTATAACCTTCATCTATTTATTCTATCTTGTAGATCCCCAACGCTGTTTAGTATATTTTTAAACACTCTCTCTTTCAAATACCCTCTTAGAAAAAGATCCAATGGTGTAAGGTCCGTAGACCTTCGTGGCCATTCAATGGGAACCCATCAACTTATGCACCGATTTGGAAAAATTTCGAACATTTATATTAACATATTCTTTCATGGGGAATTTCTGGATTACCCTCGTTAGGAAACATTATTGTTAATACAGGTATTAAATCTAATGAGAGGAAATCTAAGTAGGTTAGATTAGGTTAGGTGAGTGGATCAAACTGCCCCTCCACAGCAAATCTGTGGTCTATTGTAGCTCATACCTATAATTCCACTTCCCCAAGCAACTCTAAATCCTCAATGAGTCTTATCCGGGCTTAGCTGCCGGGCATTCACACAGCATATGGCTGGCTGTCTCGTCATCCTCCATACATAGGCAGCACTCGGATTCGTCATCAAGCCCCATCTTGTGTATGTGATGTCTTAGATCACAATGGCCATGTGTAGGCTTATTGCTGCTATATGCTATTAATATTTAATAGACTTTCTGTTATCCTCTTCTTCATGGGAAAGGAGATAAATGCTTTTGCATGGAACAGACCAGGCAGTCCAAGCCAATAAATATTAGCTTTTTCTTCAACAAAGTCCAAAATTGCGCGCTCGGCCGTTTCGTGGGCTACTCCTAAAGCTGGTTCAGATCCCACGAATCTTGTCTCTGCTCCTTTCTTTGCTAGAAGGCCCGCAGACTCATTTCCCTCCAGACCCGCATGTCCTGGTATCCAGAAGTATCAAAGTAACGCTCAGCAGTAAAATAAATTTTCTTTAAAGAAATATGGTCCTTAAATTCGGTTATTTATTATGCCAGTCCTTTTTGGACAGGTTGTGAATGTCCCTTACGTATCTTCTGTGGATTTTAATCAGATCTGAATCGATTCTATTAATCATTCCTTTTATATAAAATGTAGGTTCGTCAGTAAAGATAATATTTTGAAAAAACATGTTACTTTCATCATATCTTCCTATCATTTCTTCACAGAATTGTAATTCCCTATCGTAGTCATCTTCAAGAAGTTCCCATATAACATGAATTGTATACGGGTGGTACTTCTGGCTCTTTAATAATCGCTGTACAGAAGCTCTGCTAACATCGTTATTTAGCGCTAAGGTATTAGTTGAATTGAAGAATATGGACTTTCTTGTACTGATAGGAGTATATCAAAGTTTTTTGTCTTCAGTTAAAGTCGGCGGCCGGCCCGTTTTAGGTAAATTCCTAATTGTCCCTTGCACTTTAAATTTGTGAAATATCCTACGCACACTTGACAGCGTAATTATATTCTCGGGATACTTTTCATTAAACAACCCACAAACTTCATCATTCTGGCTCCATAATTCAATAATGTCAAAGTTCCAATCAATCCTCTCAAGATAATTCAATTAAATTTTCCCAAGTCACTGGAGAGGTTGATGGGGTCTAATAATTGATGGTAACCTAGGTCGTTCCGCATTATATCATAATCAATTAAAAACGTTTGTGACCCGTTTTACTGTAACGAAAGGAGTAGCCTGCTAATTTGTTGCTAGTATCGGATTCAGGTTTAGAACACCTTCTCATAGAGCCACCACATGACCTAGGTTGCCATTTGAAAAAAAAATTGAGGTGCCTACAAATTAAGGGAATTGCAGGGAGAAGGCTGTGTTCCAGCGTTTTTGTGAAAAATGACTAATACCGAAAATATGAATTTTGTGCATTTCTTTTGAACAATCCTATATATAGCATATAGTTATTTGGTAATAACTATACATATATTAATATGATCCACTTTTCTAGAAATAGCCAAAGTTTGATTACAAGGAAAGTTCTGGTCAAAGGTCACCTAACCAGGCCTTAACTAAAAATAAAACTGTTAGTTCATTCGTGTTGCGATTAATCGCGAAATTTCATCCCATAGCAGAAGCAATCTGTTGCGATCTCCCATTTCTGCTTCTGCGTTATCGATCGGTGATATTTTTTTTAGAAAGGGTAACTTTTCTTTAAGGGATTAATGAGTTGCGTATTTAATTTAAGTGGTGGGGTAAGTTGTGTTAGGTCATGAATAAAGTCATAAAGGTTGTAGATCTAAATCAGTTTAATTCTCTACGTTTCGGTCTATATTAGACCATCATGTGAGATCACCTGTGTTAGAGAACATTATGGAACAAGACAGGAATTATTTCAGACGAACACATTCGTTTTTAATCAAATTATTTTAACTCGTTCTATTACGAAAGATGAAATATATTACCATTTTAACAATATTGCCAAATTGGAACTCGTTACGAGATGTTTGGAGTAAAGGTCAATTAACCAATTGTTAAATTTGTATATATTTTCTACCATTTTTGATACATTTTTATCTTGCGTTTATTGAGCCGGAAGTTAGCGTTCTCTTGAATAGTTATTTTGTTCATGAGCAAATAAGAATTTTTGACAATATATCATACATTTATTTTATTATTATATCTAAAAATCATCCAGATTGAAACATATATACATTTTTCATCTCTACTACTCTTTGTTCAGTTCCAACATACGTACATACATAGAAACATTCATTCATTTACCATACCTACTTAAATAAAACCACTGCTTCGGTACTCCCCTTTTTATTTGTACTCATATTTTTTTCGATATGTTTAGTACTTTTTATTTTTTATAACTTAATTTACATAGTCTATAAAAAACCAATTATTACATTTATTATTTTACTCCATAAAAAGAAGGGTTTTATTATAGGAAATTTACTGACTTAAACATTTAATTAGGCTGCTAGTTCACCCCTGTTTTACTTTTGTAGTTTGTTGATACTGATGTTTTAAATTTTATTTGGCTGCTATTTTGTTTCACCATACTGGTGCCTCGCAAGAACTTTACCTGGTTATTTTTATGTACAGTTGATTTTTGTGTAACCCGAATACGCAATTTCAAGTATTATTATTTTTTTAACATTTTATTAGGCCACCACTTTGTTCTGCCACATCCGATTTTTATCTAAATTTTACCATGTTATCCCCATAAGACGCTTATTTTTTGACCAAAATTTAAAGTAAATAAGATAAGATAATAGACAAACAGACACACCAACAAAATTGGGAAAATGTTCTAGGGTTAAAATAAAGTGCAATAAAACTGCATATTTTTTTTTGTTTTGCCAATATCTGTCAAAACATTGCAGAAAATTAAAGATCGGAATATTGCACACGAAAACCTGAAAATTGTGAAGGCGTCCCGGGACCAAATTCGTATTTCTACTAAAAATTATTGTTTTCTAAATGTTTAAAAATAATTTAAAAAAGAAAATCCGGGGCTACAATATGTGATAATCATAGACATAATAGAACATTGGACTGGATTTTACGGCGCATCCATTGCATTGACTCTAACGCAGTGCGAGAGAAATGGAGTTAATAAAGGCGACCATCTCTTTAGTTGGGAGCGAGATGGAGCTAATAAAGGCAGAAATTGATCCCTCTCGCAACTAATGGGATTTCCGCTTTTATTAGCTCCATCTGTCTCACGCGCCGGCATCAAGGTAAAACACTGCTCATATGTGGGGGGGCCAGCACATATAACCTATTATGTCAATGGTGATAATTAATTTTTACCTGCACATTGGGCATATAGGGCATATAAATTCCGTACTATTATTCCAGCTCCTTTAGAGATGATAATAACATACTGGCAAAGTTAATAAACAATTATTAATAATTGCTGTATATACAATATTCTAGCAACAAAATGAATTTTAGTTTTTTTTTAATGTGGCGGTTATAGCTTGGATAATTTTAAATGCAAAAACCTGTTCGGCATAGATGTCTATCATTACCTAAATGATTATAGAATTTAATGGATCCTAATATTTTTGGCATTTGACGCAACATGAAAGTTACCTTTAATACAAGTCAGAAAAAAATGTTCGATGCCTATAGGAGCTAACAAAATCATGTTCAGAAAAACGTATAGTTGAAAATACCTGGCATACCCTCTTTGTCATAGATGCTGTACCTAGTGTTGGTTAATGTTGAAAAAGCCAACTCAATATCTTAATTCTTATTGAAAATATTGAAACTTGAATATCGGCCAAGAATTTTCATGTATAAGTTGGTTCGTCCCGCCCCGCGGTTTAATTACCTCGGGAAATTTTTTTTTAGATATATTTAGATCGTGTTCTATAAACTTCGACATATTAGTATGAAACAAGAATGTAAAAAATAAATATACCTATTGAATTTCTAAATGATTTAGCATTTCTGGTGCACTAAAATTTTCAACTAGCTTAAAGATTCTAAACGAAAAAGAAAAACCGTATTTTGACCCAGTTTCCATACATATCTTTTCGAAACTCAGAGGCTTCTTTTCTAAACCGAGCAATTATTGAACCCGCGTCATTTTCAATAAACGGGAGAAGCGAATGCCAGTTATAAGGCCCACGTGCCTCAAATTAAGGTAATTTCCGGACGAAATGTTTGGGTGACATCACTGACTTAACGGAAAGCATAGGCAATCAATTTAATATTGGTAATAATCTATAAATAAAAAGCTGAATGCCGTTTAATTTTTCCGAAAAGGAAATCGACTCCTAGAAGATATAAAGAGAGATAAGTTTAGATTTCGCATGTATCTAGGCAATGGAAAAATATATAAGGTAAAATCTAATATTTTATAGAGCATATTCCATAAAAAATTATCCTGGACAACATGGTGAACGCAAACTGCCGCGGAAGGCACGACGACGACCGTGTTCACGGTTCAGTACCTTATATTAGTACCGGCCTGAGAGTAATTTCGTTTAAAGTATTAAGGCTTTAATGAATAATGTATATGCTTTAAAACAAAAAGGGCCGACAAAGAAGCAACATTTTGAATATTATCTCTATATACAATATTCATTTAGGTCACACCAGGGACGCCCCGAAGAGAAAATATTGGGGAGGGGGGTAAAAAGAAAACAAAAAAAGGTCCGCACTTTTGTGTAGCTACCTAATATCACCAAAAACTAAAAAAAGTCCTTTGGCAGCTTAACCAATACTTTAATTATTTTTTTTTAATCTGAGCCCTTCTGCTATTATATATATATATATATATATATATATATATATATATATATATATATATATATATATATATATATATATATATATATATATATATATATATATATATATATATATATATATAAATATATATATATATATATATATATATATATATATATATATATATATATATATATATATATATATATATATTTGATTTGTACTCCTTCACGCATGGAAAAATACAATGTGTTTTCATTCCGGGTGTACATCTGTTCACTACTGTCGGTCTGAAAAGAACAGTTTTGCTGACGTTTCGCCAAAATCACATTTGGCATTTTCGAAGCTTTCTTTCTCGCGTCCGAATAGAGACTGAAGTGTTGGTGACTGCGACGCTTCCTTTTATACCCCCACTCGGGGCCGATATATACATATGTATATATATATATATATATATATATATATATATATATATAAATATATATATATATATATATATATATATATATATATATATATATATATATATATATATATATATATATATATATATATATATATATATATATATATATATATATATATATATATATATATATATATATATATATATATATATATATATATATATATATATATATATATATATATAAAAAAAACAAAAATATTTTTGAAGAACAATCCAAATCTTCGAATTTTAAAAGCAGATAAAACCAACAAACTGTGATTATGGATTCAAGTGAATACCACAAAAAAATGAATGACATTTTAGCCGATAAAAAAACATATAAAGAAGTTAAAGTTGATCCCACAAATCAATACCAAAAAAAGAACGACGATATAATAGACTCTTGGGAAAATAAACTTTTTATTTCACCAGATATGGCAAAAAAGTTAAAAATTCGAAATGCAATTCCCCCTAAAATTTATGGTCTTCCAAAGTTACACAAGAGTGGTACACCACTTAGACCTATAGTATCTTGTATTCAGTCTCCTTTCGATCCACTCTCGAAATTTTTGAAGGACATTCTGAGTAATATTGTACATAAAAATAAATATTATATAAAAGATTCTCGACAATTTAAAGAAAAAATAAAAGATATAAAAATACCAGAGCAATATATTTTAATTTCACTAGATGTTGTTTCCTTGTATACTAATGTACCCATTTCAGTAGCTACAAACATTATAGAGAGAAAATGGAACGAAATTAGAAAATATACAGATATTCCCAAAGACGAATTTATAAATGCCATTGAACTAACGTTAAATTCTACATATTTTGCATATGAAAATAAAATATTTAAACAAATAGATGGTTGTGCTATGGGGGCATCCATTTCAAGCGTTGTCGCCCAATTAGTTTTGGAGGATTTGGAGGAAACTGTTTTGCAAAAGTTAGATTTCGAAATTCCATTTTTTTATCGATAAAAAAAATCAGTGGTTATTGGCTTGGCAGATCGAGTGGTACAACTCTCTGATCCTGAATACCGAACAGAGGCCATCAACAAAGCGAAACAAGCACTTTTGGAGAACAGTTATCCACCAAAATTTGTCAATAAAATATTTAAAAAAAGAATCCATATATTTTATAATTCACAAAAAAAAAACAGCAGAAAACACTAATAAATAAATCAACAAAATTTATATCATTGCCCTTTATAAATGGCCTCTCACAGCAATTCCAACATCTCTTCGAAAGAAATAATATAAAAGTGTGTCATAAAAGATACAACTTATTATCTTCGGGTATATACTCAAGATTAAAAACAAAAACACCTAAGAATAAAAAAAGTAATATCATTTATGAGATTCCATGCAGGGATTGCCCCGGGGTTTATATTGGGCAAACAGGGCAGTATCTAGAAAATAGATTAAAGGGTCATAAATATGATAAAGGAAATACCACTGCTTTGACATCACATCAAAAATCGCGAAAACATACATTCAATTTCGATGAAACCAAAATATTACGAGTCGAACCAAACAAAAAGGAACGAGAGTTCCTCGAAATGGTAGCAATCCAAAAAAATCCAAATACCATAAACGACAAAAAAGATCTAAATAATTTAAGTAAAACCTACCTATCAGTTCTATAGTACCCAAGCATACATTTTATTTATTTTATGTTCTTCGGTTGTGATTGTAAATTGTTAGTGAGATATGTAAAAGTGAAATCGTTAAATATATTGGAAATTTTATTTTTAAAACTGAGCTACGTTTAAGGTAAGATTCTTGACATTTATGTAAGTTAAGTTTGAAATTTAAAAATTCCTGAAATTTGTAGACTTTTGAAAAAGACCTAAAAAAGGTCGAAACGTTAAGAAAAATGTTCAAAAAGACAATGTGAGCTAATTTATTTCAACACAAACTGACCTAAAACCAAGAAATTTCAATTTGGATATATATATATATATATATATATATATATATATATATATATATATATATATATATATATATATATATATATATATATATATATATATATATATATATATATATATATATATATATATATATATATATATATATATATATATATATATATATATATATATATATATATATATATATATATATATATATATATATATATATATATATATATATATATATATATATATATATATATATATATATATATATTATATATATATATATATATATATATATATATATATATATATATATATATATATATATATATATATATATATATATATATATATATATATATATATATATATATATATATATATATATATATATATATATATATATATATATATATATATATATATATATATATATATATATATATATATATATATATATATATATATATATATATATATATATATATATATATATATATATATAATATATATATATCTATATATATATATATATATATATATATATATATATATATATATATATATATATATATATATATATATATATATATATATATATTTTTTTTTAAGAGTATATATATATATATATATATATATATATGTGGATGATTGTTTAGCATCAGTTCCAGAAAATAAAATAGAAGAACTACTTTTCCCATTCAATAATTTCCATCCGAAACTTCAGTTCACTCTTGAAGTTGAATCAGAAAACAAAATACATTTTCTCGACCTTACTATAATAAGACAAAAAGAAAATAATTTAAAAACTAAATGGTTTATGAAAGAAACTTGGTCTGGACGATATCTTAATTTCAATTCCCACCATCCATACAAATAAAAAAGAAGTGTTGTGATTGGTCTAGTTGACCGTGTCATATCTTTAACGTCACCAGAATACCGTCCTGAAGCCCTTAATAAAGTTAAACACACCTTGAATGCAAAACATTTCCCAGAAAAACTGATAAAAAAAAATTAGCAAACAAAGGACGTACATATATTATAACTTATATAATTGTGTGTCATAAAGCCCAGAACCTGATAGGCACCCTATTTACAAAATTAAAAACTAAAATTCCCAAAAATAAAAAAATCCAATCTCGTACCTATATGAAATTCCTTGTTTAAACTGCCCTATGAAATATATTGGTATGACTACCCAACTTTTAGAAAATAGAATAAAAGGGCATAAGTATACAAAGAATGCATCCACTGCATTACACAAACATGAAAAAAGCACAAAACACGAATTTAATTTTTCTGAAACCAAAATCATTGATGAAGATAACCTGTATCAGAAATTAATTACCAAAGAAATGATTCACATAAAAAAATAAAAAAATGCAGTAAATGACAAACAAGACATAAAAAATTTAAGTCAAATATACCACAATTTGATATTTTAGTATAGTTTTAACTTCGTATAAGTCATTATTTTTAAAATGTAGTATATCATTGTGAATGTCTGATTCTACTCTAAGGTTTAAATTAAAAAATAGCAAAAAATTATCTTTAAATTCCTCAAAAAAAACGTACTACGATAAGAACACTTTTTTACCTAAAACTGTGCCATGAGTTGCCTGGCAAACCACTAACTTGCTACCTATGATTCAAATATAAATAAATAATCAACATGTATTTTTCGAGGTATGTAACCTTATTTTATTAATGTTGTAATAATTATTGTCAATAGTATAAAATTTTAAATCAGTTTTAGAAAAATTGTAAATGTCATTTTATAATTAGACCACTAAATGTTTCTTAAATTAATTATAGATAGGTAAGGAAAGCCATATATACCAAAAAAAAAATAATAAAGGAATGAGCAATTTTTGAGAAAGCCTACTATGATAGGCGAAACGTCAAGTTAATCCCATTGTTTGATTTTGCAAATAAACCTATACCCAAGAAAGAAGTCCAATTAATATATACCGGGTTTAAGAAACAAATTGAATAATTAACATACATATATATATATATATATATATATATATATATATATATATATATATATATATATATATATATATATATATATATATATATATGTATATATAATATATGTTCGACATAATCGAAAGAAATTCTTCTTGTAGGCCGTTTTACACCTGCAGAATATATATATATATATATATATATATATATATATATATATATATATATATATATATATATATATATATATATATATATATATATATATATATATGTATATATAATATATGTTCGACATAATCGAAAGCAATTCTTCTTGTAGGCCGTTTTACACCTGCAGAATATATATATATATATATATATATATATATGTGCGTAAATTACTTCCATATGTAAAAAAAAATTCCATTTTCACATAAATATTTGTCATAAATAACCTCAATAAATTCATAACCGCAATATTGTATTCTACGTAATTTAAATTGGGGGTTCTACTTTTAGAATTCCATATTTACGAAACAAAGCATCGGATAAACCAATTTTATAACGTTGTATTGAATTTCGAATTGGCTCATTCATCAACTTTGTAAATTTATTTTCTTCGACGGAGACAGTATAATCGGATTGGCTTAAAAGCTTTCTTATCTTCCGCATTACGGTTTTTTTAATTTTTTTAGGTCTCTTTTTGCCAAATAAGTATATTTAATAATATTAAACTTGTTTAACGAATAAATAATTTTCTGTATTTGAATTGCTTTGATTTGTAGGTTTTTCAATAGATATTGCAAAATAAGTTATAGCTGAGACAATCTTGAGTGTGCCTGATCCAGAATATTAATGCGGTTATCAATAAAGTAATTATTTTTTTTTTCGCAATTGAATTTATTCTTATAAGTAGCTGAACCAGTATTATTTATAATGCTAATGGTTGTCATAACAAATCGAAGTAATGAAATGAGTGTGTATCCAGGGACGGAGATATAGGGGATGGGGAGAGTGTCAATAAATTGCCAAAAGAACTATATAATAGCAGAAGGGCTCAGATTTAAAAAAAATAATTAAAGTATTGGTTAAGCTGCCAAAGGACTTTTTTTTTGTTTTTGGTGATACTAGGTAGCTACACAAAGGTGCGGACCTTTTTTTTGTTTTCTTTTTATTTCGGTTTGGTTTTTCTTACTTACCCCCCTCCCCAATATTTTCTCTTCGGGGCGTCCCTGGTGTAACCTAAATGAGTATTGTATATAGAGATAATATTCAAAATGTTGCTTCTTTGTCTGCCCTTTTTGTTCTAAAGCATATACATTATTTATTAAAGCCTTAATAATTTAAACGCAATTACTCTCAGGCCGGTACTAATATATAGTACTGAACCGTGAACACGGTCGTCGTCGTGCCTTCCGCAGCAGTATGCGTTCACCATGTTGTCCAGGATAATTTTTTATGGAATATGCTCTATAAAATATTAGATTTTACCTTATATGTTTTTCCATTGCCTAGATACTTGCCAAATCTAAACTTATCTCTCTTTATATCTTCTAGGAGTCGATTTCCTTTTCGGAAAAATTAAACGGCATTCAGCTTTTTATGTATAGATTATTACCAGTATTAAATTGATTGCCTATGTGTTCGATTATGTCAGTGATGTCACCCATATATTTCGTCCGGAAATTACCTTAATACGAGGCACGTAGGCCTTATAACTGGCATTCGCTTCTCCCGTTTATTGAAAATGACGCGGGTTCAATAATTGCTCGGTTTAGAAAAGAAGCCTCTAAGTTTCGAAAAGATATGTATGGAAACTGGGTCAAAATACGGTTTTTCTTTTTCGTTTAGAATCTTTAAGCTAGTTGAAAATTTTAGTGCACCAGAAATGCTAAATCATTTAGAAATTCAATAGGCATATTTATTTTTTACATTCTTGTTTCATACTAATATGTCGAAGTTTATAGAACACGATCTAAAAATATCTAAAAAAAAATTTCCGGAGGTAATTAAACCGCGGGGCGGGACGAACCAACTTATACATGAAAATTCTTGGCCGATATTCAAGTTTCAATATTTTCAATAAGAATTAAGATACTGAGTTGGTTTTTTTAACATTAACCAACACTAGGTACAGCATTTATGACAAAGAGGGTATGCCAGGTATTTTCAACTATACGTTTTTCTGAACATGATTTTTTTAGCTCCTATAGGCATCGAACATTTGTTTCTGACTTGTATTAAATGCAACTTTCATGTTCCGTCAAATGCCAAAAATATTAGGATCCATTAAATTCTATAATCATTTAGGTAATGATAGACATCTATGCCGAACAGGTTTTTGCATTTAAAATTATCCAAGCTATAACCGCCACATTAAAAAAAGACTAAAATTCATTTTGTTGCTAGAATATTGTATATACAGCAATTATTAATAATTGTTTATTAACTTTGCCAGTATGCTATTATCATCTCTAAAGGAGCTGGAATAATAGTACGGAATTTAAAACCTGGTTTGGTATACGTGGTAATTAATTATTACCTTTAGTACTTTCCCGGTTTGTCTTACGCTAAGCATTACCTTAAGTGTACGTGGAGAAAAGAGATCAACTTCTGAATTGAATGAAAATAGATCATGCAGGTAGCGCTTCAAAAGCTGGCGCTTCGTAGACGCACCCTGCCCTATATGCCCAATGTGCAGGTAAAAACTAATTATCACCATTGACAGTATAGGTTATATGTGCTGTCCCCCCCACATATGAGCAATGTTTTACCTTGATGTCGCGCCGGCGCGTGAGACAGATGGAGCTAATAAAAGCGGAAATCCCATTAGTTGCGAGAGGGATCAATTTCTGCCTTTATTAGCTCCATCTCGCTCCCAACTAAAGAGATGGCCGCCTTTATATATATATATATATATATATATATATATATATTATATTTACCCGTATATTTATATCTGGAAACCTTATATTCTTGGGTCTAAGTTAATAGTAAAACACAATTTTCCATATCAAATCAACGTTGCGCTCATTATATTGGGCTTTCTCTAGACTTTATTTAGGATTGCTTGATCTTGGATAAGCAATTATGTAAATTGCAGGAAATAAAATTTATTTGTTTAATTGTTTGAGCAAGATATAATATAATTATTTCATTTACTATCACTTATTTCCCAAAATAGCAACAATTTAATTGTTAATTTTTGGTTTGTTTTATTGAACGGTTTTTTGGATAGGGTTTTAGAACTTTAGCGTCTAACAGCGTTACATAACATCCTAGTTTGTCTTCATGTGTTACCAACGAACAAAAAAATACTAAATTTTGGTATCTAACAAAATAAAATTAATAATCAATAATGTAATTGTAAATTGGCGCCATCTATAGCTCAGTAATCAAACCTTACTCTTATTAATTAAATACGGGCCTCCCACGCTGTTTTTGACCTAGTCCAGATTACTCTCAATCCGGATTTTAAATACAGTTCAACTATTGGTATTATATAACATGTACATAATGAATTATGTGACATTTTAGTATCCCTATTGCTTCTATTCCAGTTTGGTTTTGCTCTAAGAGATTTTTTCAGTCAACTTTCAGTCCTGTTACTGCACCTGCGCACCATTGATGGCACAACTGACAAGACAGTTACCTCCACTTTGGGCCTTAAGCCATAGCTTTCCGTAGAAACCGATCGATAGAAATTAACAGGCGCGTATTAAAAAGTTTTTTCTTGTTTTTTGAATTTTATCTACTACGATTCACCATTTTTTCTTATAGCAATGGCGACGTACCAGCACTGAGAGTTACTTATCTGTATCAGTTTGTACAGTTTTAAACCTTGCTATCTAAAACTTAAGCATACATTACATCATGAGCTTTAGTGTTTAAGTGTGTCGTTCCTTACATCAAGTAATTTAAGTTCTACATTAGCACATCTATGTTGTGTAACGCATTTGTTGAAGTTTAACTCGCTTTGGAAAGATTTATACAAACATTTATAAGCAATTTCCTAACTTACGAATTTCTTTATTTTTAATTCAGAAGAGTGAAGAGAAGAATAAGCATTCTCGAAAGCTAGATCATACATACATACAATAAACAGTTTCGTACACTAGGCCTGCTCTTTTATTCGACTGCATCCTCACAAAATCCAGCACCAAGAAGACAAAATTGAAAAGAAAGTATCATTTTTATTATTAAAATAAAACTTTATTTTGAAAAACGAATTGCACTAAACCTGTCATGAATTCAAAGAAATGAAGACGCAAGAAATAATCAAAGAATACTGCCGAAATATTGGATTTTGCTCAAAACACGTATACCTGCTTGCAAATTACGACAAAAATAACGAGGCCTAGCGTCAATCAATTCGATTGACTAATAGGCGTGTGCTATCGAACGAGGAGATAGCCAAAAGTTAGTTGGTACGTATTTAGTTGAAATATCAACACTCTAAAGTGATTATCGATCAGGAAATAATAATCAATAATCAGAGGCCGGTGCTAAGCAAGAGCTAGCCAATATTATTTCAACATTTTACTGAAGTTAGCCTACTGCAATCTCAGTGTCCATCTATGAGAAAGAAAGTTGCATGGACTCTGCGAGCTTGTACACCAAATAAAAAAAAGCTAACCATAGGCATTTTTGACCAAAACACATGTACCCTCCTCTATACAGCCCTTGTCCTTGGTGCTGCCACACGATGTTTCCTTATGCCAAAAAAAAATGGCTTGAATAGATATCGAAAGTTCAAGTTGTATAACTTTCCCGCTAATTGTGGTGACAAAATTTCGAGAAACTTATCTCGCACCTTTTCATGAGGACTATGGGCAATCTGATGATCCAGAAACTCGATTTTGTAACTAAAAGTGTCAGTTTTATTTAATACTATTGTAATTATATCTTTGATCGACTTCCTAAAAGAACCTTCACTCTTCTAAAGTATTTTTCTATGTATTTAATTTTTGTGTATTTAGTTAAAGTCGAACAATGCTCATGTTTCACAGTTAGTCGAAGTTAAGAATTAAACTGTAATACATTAAGTAGTATAACGAAAACATCTGTAATTTTTTTGAAACAAACGTTTTTTTAACATTGCGTATTAATAATCATTTTTATTCTAGTCATTTTTTAGTTAACATTCCTCATTTATTGATATTTAAGATACAAAACAGATAGAAACTGCTTTTAATTATCGACTACTAAGAAATATTTTATTGTCAACACATATTTACGAGCATAACACAAAATATTTTATTATGTTGTCTTAAAATAATATTTTAGCTCCATCTTTCCAAAAGTTTTTTATTAACTTTAGAGTTATGTCCTTATATACGGAAAAACGTATATAGCCATGGATTGTCATAAAAGGTAATGTGTACACAACATGTGACATGACTTATTACGGAACGGCAGATGCTCTCAGTCACTGTTTTCAGGAGAATATAGGATTTCCTTTGACGCATTTAGAATGCTATTCTGCTTGTTGTCTGGGATAACAGCTTTTCTAAAGTTCATAAATCTTCGTTTCTTTTAAGGGGAACCTGACGTTTTATTAAAAAACAAGCTTCGAAAATATATGTCGAAAATAAAAAGGTCACTTAAATAAAACCTATATACTTCAAATTCAATCTTGTTGAGAATATAAGAGATATTTATAAAATACGAATAATATAAATTTTTTATCTTTATTGATTTATTGATCAAATACACATTTTAATGTAAAATAAAAAAAGAAAACCAAATATTCTTCATTTGCTTTCAATAAACAGATTGATTGATAAAAAAGGATGAGAAAATTTTTTGATATAAAGGTTATGAAATTCACAGACTAGCCCGACGACGAACAAAACAAAAAAATAATTCCGTTTTCCTACGCACAAAATTAATGGAAATTGTAACAATTTTAAAAAGACTAAGTCAGATAAGATGAAACAAAAATGTGGGAAATGGTGCTGGAGTATTATAAAAATAGACATTTTTGCATTTAAAGGAATCTAATGGATTCCAAATGAAACCTTTTCGACAAATTTTTTGAGCCTGGTTATTCATAGAAATATTGAATCTTTTTTACTGGATATCCTAGAAAATAAATAATATTTATGGATATTTTCAGGCATGAAATTCAAAAGTTTTCTTACTCCTTATTATATATATATATATATATATATATATATATATATATATATATATATATATATATATATATATATATATATATATATATATATATATATATATATATATATATATATATATATATATATATATATATATATATGTATATATATATATATAATATTATATTATCATTGTTATTATTATCTTTCTTATTATTACTATTATTACTTTTATTGTTTGTGTATTTTATGTCGTCTTAACAAGCATTTTAATTTCATTCTCGTCATGATAGAGTAGGTAAAAATATTTTTTCATGGCGCATACAATAGTAGTAGTACCAAGTAGAGTGATACTTACAAGAACAAAACAATAAATCTTCGCCGGACTTGCTACTCCATCACCATGAAGCAGAATATAGCCATCTGTGGCGAAACTCACAACCCAAGAATAATTAAATCTAAAGTAGAAAAAGATTAACGCAGTTAAAACTATTATATAGCAGAAAAAGGATTTTTTTTGGGACTACCGCTGAAGCACGTTGAAATTTGACCAACTATAGACACGTGTTTCTTCTGACTTAAGATCTTCATCAGTACAGTCAACTAGTTCAAAGACTGTTGGTAACTCTGGTATGGTTTTGTTGTATTAAGTTTTGGCGCCAGTTGTACTCGCCTCTTAACTAGTTGACCATACCGATGAAGACCTTATCATTATAAACATTGTTTCTCTTAATAAAACATAATTGATATATACCGAAAACTCTCTATTACTTTTTCCTAATAGTTAATATCTAAATCAGCATTTTTCAAAGATATCAATAAGAAAGCAGGGGCACTGAGCGGTGCCCCCAATGTCTTCAAGTAGTTCGCTAATTTGTGATTGAATTAAGTAAATTGTGTTCGAGCTGCAAAATACAAAGACACAAACTTAGTGTTAAATAAAAGTGTGTATTTTTTTTCTTGGATCATCGTTGATAAATGTCTGTTGCTACTAATACAAAACTGCAGACTTTTTTTTAGTCAGTTGGTTTTTTTCTTCGTGCCCCCCAACCTCCAGGGCCTTTGTTGAAAGAATATTTACAGATTTGGTTCTTGTAAGTAGATATATCTATTATTAAGTTTTTTTAAGATTCGAGATACCTGCGAGGTATATAGAGAAATCCTCTGCATCTCAGGAAGAGAATAGAGGCGCCGGCGCCGTTCCCTCGAGCTGTCATTGTAAGTTGAGAAGTCTTGCAATGGTTCTTCGAGTTGACCCTAAAGGAAACTTACTGACTGTTGCAATTGCTGGTATGCTATTTGTTTACTCATTTCTGGGGGACAATAGCTCGTTGTCGAAGAGATGAAGGTTTCATACTGATTGTATCAACTTATTATTAAAGCTAAGTCAAAGAATGTACATGGGCAAATAATGTTATTGACAAGCTGTAGCCGCAGAGTGAGTTGTATTGCCGGAGATCCATGACTGGAATATCCAAGTAAGCAGCTTAAAACTGTTTTAAGGTAAAATAAATATATGTCAAAAATAAGGAAAAGAGCATGAAGAAAATCTAGTTGAGAAAAAATCAATGCACAGAAATTGGAAAAATTTGGCAAACTCGTACTTTATAACTTTTGTTCGAGTGATAATTGATTTATTTTCAAATGGATGCCCTGAAAAGAAATTTTATGTAGTGACATACATTGTTAAGTGTCTTTTATTATAGTTTAAAAACTGAAAACTAAATATTTAACGACAAACACAATAAAAAAATGTATTATTTTAATCCTAAAAATAACAATATTATTTCTGTATTGCAAAGAACAAATTAAACTATGTAATGGTAAATGTTACATATTTCTTTTAGATAACTTTTTTTCTTGATTTATGTACTGCAAAGACCGCAATAACTTTTGTCACTTCTCGATTATCAAGCATCTCTGATTCTGTTGTAAATTAAGGCCAAATAATTTTCAAGATCCGAAGAATCTCATTTTTAATATTCATGCCAAGATCATTGTTATAGTCCGAGCTACTAGAGTTTTTACAACATATAGACACATCGCAGCTTAAAACTGTTTTAAGGTAAAATGAATATATGTCAAAAATAAGGAAAAAAGCAAGAAGAAAATCTAGTTAAGAAAAAATGAATGCGAAGAAATTGGAAGAATATGGCAAACTTGTACTTTGCACTAAATATTTAACGACAAACACAATAAATAAATGTATTATTGTAATCTTAAGAATAGCAATATTATTCCTATAAAGAACAAATTAAACTATGTAATGGTAAATGTTACATATTTCTTTTAGATAATTTTTTTTTGAATTATTTACTGCAAAGACCTTAATAACTTTTGTCACTCCTCGATTATCAAGCAACTCTGATTCTGTTGTCAATTAAGGTCAAATAATTTTCAAGATCCGAAGAATCTCATTTTTAATATCCATGCCAAGATCATTGTTATAGTCCGAGTTACGGCGACAGGATAATAGCAGTCATAAAATATACAAACGAAATAGATGTAAATTGTTGCTTTTTTGATAGATAAATAAAATACTTCTAGTCAAAATTGCTGTTACCGGTTTCGAGTCCAAACATACGATATTTACTCTTAGGTAGGACGATACTAACATTGGTCGACAAGATACAGAAAAAAAATTGAGGTAACAATGAAAGTTTGATAGAGTTCTACTTTTCAACTTTCAAAAAAAAAACATAAAAATCGCTTATCAAAGACGCGAATGATTTTTTAAATTGATATCTTATGTTATAACAATAATAAAAACCAAGGTAGGGCAAAAGTTCTAGATTTTTGATACCTAAAAAACTACAAAAAGAAGAATTGACATTTTAGTTATTAAAACAATAGGATATTTGTTCTATCTTGGATTAAAAGTGATGTTATAGGTTCGCTTACTTTTTACAACAAATTGGCGATTGGTGGGCTTGTATTATACTCAGAATATAATGCTATGCGTAGCTTCAGTAATTTGGATTTTTTTATTTCTTAAGTTAAATAAGTTTTGCATTGAGCTGCTGATTTCTTGCTGTTTTATTGTAGATCGTAATAAAGCTGATGTAGCACGTAGCCCGCGTCTCTATTGAAATTTCCAGGGTACTTGATAATTTAAAATGATTCTCTAATTTTTGGTTTATACTAACTAGAAACTGATACAAGGACCTTGGCATCTTTTACATTAATCATGCGTCCTGTTGTACGCTGGTGTTCAGCGGTAGCGGATTGTTGTTGTTCTATAAGTCTAGTAGACGCAAACCCTCCAGTTTCACCTACATATGAATTTTATAAATTCCTTCTGATTGCAAAGAAATGAGATCTTTTGGTGTCCGTAAGCATTGCGCAATCTTTTTGTATGTACTAAAATGTGTGCGAGTGATGGATATCCGCAGAATTCTTGTAATTTCATCTGTATTACCCTGAATAAGAAGCAAAACTGTTCTACTTAATGGTTGAGTATCCAATACAGGTTTAAATCTGGGATAATTATATATTATTATATAATCGAACGTCTAATATCTTCAGTGCAATATCCGTTTGATTTTAAAGCTTCGGTCAGTTTTTCTGTTTCTTCCGGAATTAAATTTGTGTCACATACTGAAAAAGCTCTAGAGGCTAATGAACTGATGATGGATTATTTTTTGAGATCGATGATAGTGAGAACTAAAATTTAAATATCTAGTCATATGTGTCGGTTTCCTGTAAATCGTATGACTTAGGGCGCCGTTATCTTTCTTTTGTACTAACACATCAAGGAAGGGAAATGGCAACATCTGACTCAACTTCCATGGTTATAGATGATCTAAAAATATAATTAAATTTTCTTCTCCATGAAGCCATATTGCAAAAGTATCATCTACATACCTAAACCAGTATTTTATGGTCTCATGCAGAAGAAAATTTAAATATATTTTTTAATTTATTTAAACCAACAACATTCTAATATAAAATTCACTTGTTGGTAATTGTTGTTTGCCGATCTGACAGTTATTGACTTCATTATTTATTTTTTAAGTTATTTGCGAATTCGTACCATTTGAAATGTTTAGCATTCTGTAGTGTACGTTTCTGAAGGGCCACTTTCCGATGCGTGCATCGGCTACGTCCTTACATTAAATAAAAGAAATTGTCAGATGGTGCCATTCCCTTCCTTGATGTGTTAGTACCAGAAACTATCACAAGTACTGACAAAAATTATTTAAAGTACAAGTACCAAATATTTACAAACTCAACAAGATGAACCAAGTAACAAGTATTTTCAAATTTTAAAAGTACTTGAAGTATTAGGTAACTGGTAATTGTATTTGATTTTTGTCAAGTAAAGTAATTCAAGTACTTTGTATGTATTCCAAATACTTATACTACAGATATTTGAAGTAAAAATTGTATTGTAATTAAAGTACTAAACAGTATTTTAAGTACCAACATATTTAGGAAAAAAAATACATTTTAAATTGGTGAACATACATAGTTTTATAATAAATTTCAAACCAATCAGAACCAAGCAGCGAATAGCCAGGAGGCCGTATAAACTGGCTCCAAAGGGTGTGTGATTCTTACTTATAAGAGGCCTATTTTAGTCCCGGGTAACAATCATTTTAGAATATGTACTTATATATTTTTATTACTTTTTTTTATCACATGTCAATTTATTTTTCGTACATGACACTTTTTCAGATAAAGAAAGATTTTTTGCGTTTTTTTTTTGGTTTTGAAAAGAAATTTTTCATATTTTTCGATAGATACAAACTCTAATAAAAGATGGTAATTCTGTAATCCATTTAGTTTATGTTTTATTTATTGAATCTTATATTCGGCGTATAGTCAATTAGTTTTTGCCATTACCAAAGCATAATGTAAATGTAACCAATAGTCGATCTTCGTCTTGTTTTTTGGTAGAGTTAGGTTAGGTTAGGTTAGTTAGATGTGTAGAGCCAAACAAAAATAATATCAATGTAGCATTGGTAGGTTTCAGGTCGAAAACACAGGTTGCCTAAAAGATAATAGAAGTCCGCTTTTGAACAGAGTAAATGTTATTAACTGAATTATTAAAATTCAAGTTTATTAGAGTATAATTAGAAAAAAGTCATGAAGGGCTAAAGAGAATATAACATAAACATTTTAAAATTACTTATTAATGATTTTGCAACTTCAAACCAAGTAAACAATTTTTTAAATAATCTTGACAAAATCGTGAGCATACAAAATAAACTAAACTGGTGGAACGTCGAAGTGCACCGAGGAAATTTTTACTGGAAATTCAAAATGAAATATTTTCAATACGGATAAAGATTTTGAGTTGCGGTTTTCGGCTTTTGTTTGATCAATATTCATAGTATGCAGCTCGATAAGGGCAGCCTCAGGACACCATAGGAACCGTCTTATACATGGGGTTATATAAGACCCTCACATTTTTTAAAAAGTTTCTTCGACCAGAATTTTTAATATAGAAGGTTTCTCTTTCTTTTTGTGTAACCAAAATAATCTAGAGGCAGAAAAACAATTTCTAGAGATTTTGACATTATTTCTTGATTTCCGACATAGGGTTTTTTTTTTGAAAAATTGATTTTTTAAAATAATCTGCTGAATAAAGCCCACTTGTAGTAATCAAAGGATGGCACCCTTAAATTTTCCAACATGAATATTGTATACAGAGTTCACCAAAAACTAAGAGGTGGACGTTAAATAGTGATTTGTAGGGTTTGGTTTTTTTTCTATCAATCTTGAATTCGATGTTGCTTCGAATGCCAGTTTTAGTAATAATGGACATTTTTACCTAAACATTTTTTTACATTTCAAATTCGCTTTAGTTCTTGTCTTTAATTTAAAGAAAATTTTTTAATAAAAAATGTAAAATTGCCTTTTATCCTTGATATAATTCTCTTTTTTCCAATAAAATGTTGTTTCACATATTATTTTTATCAATACAGACTTACTTAAACTGTTTACCCATCATTTCGAATTAACTGAGGATACGTCCCTATAATACAGTGGGTGACAAAGGTCTGGAATATCACCTACCTTGCGGAGCAGAAATTCAACATTGTTAAAGTTTAGAGTCGGTAGAGTTTTTGATGCACCCTGTATACAATATTTATGGTGGGATACTTAGGGGTGCAAGTCCTGTCCATAATCTGATAGACCATACTGAATCTGATTGCTGTAAGTGGGCTTTGTTCGGCAGGTAATTTTTAGATAAATCAAATTTTCTAAAAAACCCTGTATGTCGGAAAGGAAATAAAAATTTCAAAACCGCTTGAAATGGTTTTTTGAACCCAGGTCTAGATTATTTGGCTGCACAAAGGGAAAAAGAAATGTTCCACATTAAGAGTCGAATATACTTTTCAAAAAATGACTGGGTCTTATAGCTCCTTATCGAGCTGCGTACTCTAGGAATTGATCAAACAAAGGCGAACATCGTATTGAAAATATTTCATTTTGAATTTCCAGTAAAAATTTCCTTGATGCACTTCGAAGTTCCAGCAACGTATATACATTGTAAAGCTAATGTAATTATGCAAACAGAAAACAAAACATTTAATAATGTGTCAATTTTACTAGCGATACTAATACCTAAAAAATACCTACAAATATGACATAGGTCGGTATGGTAACTTAAGATTTTTAGAGAGTGAGAGACCTTGGGCATTTTTTCCACTTAACGTTAAAGTCAGCCAAAAACAAAAAACAACAAAGCTGAATTATTGCTCTATTATTATTGTTTTAAAATTAGTAGTCATTATGTTGTGCCTAACTAGCTTTTACTCGGGAATACTTTTATCAAAATATAATCTGTAGATTTTTTTTTTCGAAAATACTGTTTAGTTCCGACAGAGTAATATTTCTGCTATAGGCACTAGAACTTGTTCAATTTTGATCTTACTGTATTCAGGCTTCTTCTTATTCATACATTTATTCGTATTCACCCCTCTTGCTTATTATAAATATACTAGATTTGATACCTTTACCTTATTTTTAAAGACACATGGTGTATATCTGCAAACTACACAAAAATTGCTGCTAATAACTGAGTAGCAGTGGCAAATGCAAACGGATCTTCTCTGTTTCTTGAACTCAATTTTAAATAAGCAAATAAAGTACTTGATTTAAAAACACCATAGTATTTGAAATACTATTGTAGGATTTGAAATATTTTTTCATTACTTGAAGTACTTTGGTAGTTAAATTCGTATATACTACAAATACTTTTTTTTAAATCAAGTACCAAATACTCTTTAGGGTGTTATTGAATTTCAAGTACAATTACTATAAAGTAAAATTTATTTGAAGTACAGTATTTCAAATAGCAAATAGTATTTGAATTAGGTTTTGCAAGAATTTTACTTGAAGTACTGACAGCTCCGGTTAGAACAAAAAAAAGTGAACAGCACCCTAGGTCACACTGTGTACATGAAACCGACACATACGATTAAATTTTAGTTCTCCCCATTATCCATTGCTAAAACAATCTATTATTCATTAGTCTTTAGGGCTTTGTCAATTTGTGACACAAATTCAATTCCGGAAGAAACAGAAAAACTGACTGAAGCTTTAAAATCAAACGGATATTGCACTGAAGATATTAGACGTTCAATTAGGTATTATAATTTATAATAATCCCAGACCTAAACCTGTCTTGAATATTCAAGTATTTCCCGAGTAAAAGCTAATTAGGCACAAGAGTAGCAACAAAATAAGTATTTATTTTAAAATAATAATAACGGAGCACTAAGACAGCTTTATTTTTTTGTTTTGGGATGACTTTGACGTAAGTGTAAAAAATGCAGAATATCTCTCAGTCTCTAAAAAGTTTGAGTTGCCATACCGACGTATGTGATATTTATACGTATTCTTTTAGGTATTAGTATCGCTAAAGTGGCACTTTATTAAATGTTTTGTTTTCTGTTTGCATAATAAAATTACTTTTACAATTTATCTAGTTGTGTTTATTTTGTATGCCCATAATTTTGTCAAGATTCTTAAAAATATTTTAAACTGGGTACTTGGTTTGAACTTCCAAAAGTGTTTTTTCATTAATAAGTAATTTTAGATTGTTTATGTTGTTTTTATATATTCTCTTCTACCCCTTCATGATTTTTTTTAAATTATAATTTAGTAAACTTAAATTTGTGATTTTAATAATTCAGTTAATAATTTTATTCTGTTCAAATGTAGAATTTTATTATCGTTTACACAACCTGTATTTTCCATTTATAACTTAGCAACGCTACATTGATACTGTTTTTATTTGGCTCTATATATCTCATGAAGATTGCCTAACTCTACCAAAAAACAAGTGCAGATCGACTATTGGTTACATTTACATTATGCTTTGGTAATGGCAAAAACCGATTATAAGATTCAACAAATAAAACATAAATTAAACGGATTACAGCATTACGATCTTTTACTAGAGTTGGGATCTACCGAAAAATATGAACATTTTCTTTTCAAAACCAAAAAAAAATTCACCAATTTAAAATGTATTTGTCATATTTTCCTAAATATGTTTTAGAAGTACAAACTCAACAATTTTTATTTCAGATACCTGTAAAAGTATTTGAAATACATACCAAGTACTTCAATTACTTTAATTGACAAAAATCAAATACAATTACCAGTTACTTGATACTTCAAATACTTTTAAAATTTAAAAGTACGTGTTACTTGGTTCATCCTTTTGTCATTATTTTAGACAGCTCTGGTACTAACACATCAAGGAAGAGAATGGTAACATTTCCATAGTGAATTTTATATCAGAATGTTGTTGGTTTAGATAATCTAAAAATATAGTTAAATTTTCTTCTGCATGAGGCTATAAAATATTGGCTTAGATATGTAGATGATACTTTTGCAATATGGCTTCATGGAGAAGAAGATTTAACTATACTTTTAGATCATCTATAACTATGGAAGTTGAGTCAGATGCTATTCCCTTCCTTGATGTGTTACTACAAAAGAAATAGAACGGCACCCTAGGTCAGACTTTTTGCAGGAAACCGACACATATGAATAGATATTTGAATTTTAGTTCTCACTATAATCCATCTCAAAAAATAATCCGTCATCAATTCATTAGTTTTTAGGGCTTAACTGACTGACGCTTTAAAATCAAACGGATATTGCACTGAAGATATTAGGCGTACGATTAGGTATTATAATTTATAATAATCCCAGACCTGTATTGAATATTCACCCTGTTTTAACTCTTATTCAGAGAACCATAGATAATATTGCAAGAAATCTGCGAAGATCCAACATTTGCACAATCTGCGATAAAGTATTTATAGGTGAAACTGAATGATCTGTGTCTACTAGACTTAGGGAACATGAAAGATGTATAATAAGAAACAAATTGTTTAACCCGCTGTTACTGACGAACAGCATTAAACTCGACATATGATTAATGTAAAAGATACCAAGATTCTTGCATAAGTCTAGGGTTATTATACACGAAAAATTAGAGAATCAATTGAAATTATCAAGCACTCTGAAAATTTTAATAGAGACGCGATCTATGTGCTATATCATGCGTGGAAACCATTTATCAGAGTGAGTCACGCGTCGATGGGTACAGGTCGGGTATAAATACCTGAGATCTGCTCAGCGGAGCTCATTCAGTATTTTGATCAGTCAAGATCCCTGAAGAGGCTTCGTGCAATCGCAGGCGATATGTCGGAAATTTCACACCGTCTACGTACTCTAATATATTTTTTATTTGAAAGCAGTTTGCATGACGCCCATAGCGCCTATAAATAAATCTAATTCTTATCAAAACGGTATTTGAAATAATGTACCCATATTATAATGAAACCTTTGCTATTAATTTTATTTTGTCAAAGACTGTTAAACTACATTCTCTTAAAAACATAGTTCGCCTGAAATTTGCTGCATAACAAAAACTGGACAGATTCTTTTTCAAGTACTCCTATTAAAATTAAATACGGCAAAACATTTAACCCCAAGAAACATTTTTTTCACAATTTTTTAAGTACAATTTTTTAGCTTGAATAATTAACATTTAAAAGTGACCAGATAAAATAATAAAAAATGAAAACGTTTCATAATTGCGTGAATTTCTAAATGGAAAGTCGTTATTCACCCATCTAATTACTACCATTAATTTTTGCTGGCTACCAAATCAACATTTAAAATCCCCCCGATATAAAAGTCGTTAGATCTCGCTAAAATTTATTGTTCAATCACTTTTCATGCCTTTGCATTTCCATCTTCCTTTCCCGATTAATTGGTTAATCGGTCCGTTCGGAAAACTTAGATTGCGGATGGAATAAAATGCTGCCCGAATATTTATCTGCTCCGACGCGACAGAGCGGTTTCTTTTCAATTAGGAATTTTAATGTCACTGGGATTAAATTTGAAAAAACTGTACTTACTAGTTAGATAATATAAACTATAATTACCTATATAAAGATTCCTTTTTTTTTTAGTTGTTCCTATTTGTTGTCTTATATTAATTACGTTAATGAATTAAAATGTTTGTGTTAGGGATGTTCTGTATACAAAACCAGTAAGTATCGTTTAGGAGTGACTTAGATTTACATTAGACTGAAATTTATCTAAATATTTTTTCTCTCTTTAGGTTCTTTAAACATAAATAAACATCGCTGGTACGTATGTCATGAAGGGACGATTTTTAGTTATTTGTTTTAAAGAATTTTTATTTCCCTCGTAAAAGGGAAGGATTGTAATCGTGAAAAAAACACCTACCTGTATTTTTTTAGATTTTTACGATTTAGGGTGCTATGTTTCCTTAATTCCGTCTGTCTGCCTCTCTGTCTGTCGTTCTGTCTATTCTCGGCATAGCTAGAAATCTACGTACCCGATTGACTTCAAATTTTGGTCAAAGAAAAGTCATATGAAGATCACCTGGTAACATTTTGGTAAAAATTTGATATGACGAAACAATGGCAGCCTTGCCAAATATATAAAAAATATTACTGAAAAAGTACTTTTAAATCAAATTTTGCACAAAAATTAAGTATTATATAATAATCAACTAGTAAAATTTTGGTACCAATCCAAGATGTCGTAAATGATGTAAATAAAATGGCGGCTTAATAAAATATTCAAAAAGTCAGCATGAAAAATGAAAATACTTAATTGGTCGATTTCAAATTTTGTGCAAGAATTGATTGTAGTATACTGGTAGAATTATGGTACGAATTCATATTTTTACGTTTTAGCGTCCCTAGATATCAAAAAATAAGTTTTCTCAATTCCATTGGTCTGTCTTTTTGTCCGTCAGTTCCAGGTGTAGCTAAAAACTATTTACATACCTGATTGATTTTGGTCAAAAATTAAAGGTTATGTAATGATGGTAAGATTTTGAAAAAATTTCAATATGGCGTAACAAAACTACAGGTGAAATATTAAACAAAATTTTACTAAAAACAAATTAACCAATTTACTTTAAATTTTGCACAAAAATCAAGTGTTGCGTAGGAATCAACCTGTAATATTTTGGTACGAATCCAAGACAACAAAACAAAAAGGCGGCCTGATAACAAAAAGCATTAAGTTTGCTATAGAAATAAACTGGTAAAATTGTGCTTCCAATTCGAAATAAAATCGCGGCCAAATAAAATGTCTATAAAAGCAATGTAAAAAATTTTATTCAATCTTCTTCAAATCTTGCCGCAAAATTGAATGTGATTCAGGGTTTAACTGGCAAGAATTCAACATGACGGTAGAAAATGGCGGTCTTTAAAAATCACTGTAAAAACTAAACTAGAAAAATCGGTAAATTTCGTTTACCCGGGACTTCCCTCGTTAATGAATCTTTGCTTTCGTTAGAGATAGTGAAGTGTGACCCAATTTAGTTCAGTACGTAGTCATTTAGTAACACATATATACTATCTTTTCAAACATTTTTATTGGGCGCCATTTTGTTCCATTATATTGGATTCCAACCAATATTCTCCTAGTTTCTACCTAGGCCACACTCGATTTTTGGGCATAATTAAAAATAAATTCAATAAGTAATTTTTACATTGACACATACTGCGATTTTGTTACGTCATGTTGAATTCGTACCAGTTTATCCCTATATCATATTTAATTCTGCTGCAAAATTTAAAGCCAGTTGATTAAGATTTTTTACGTTGATTTAAAAAAAAATTATTAAGAAAATTTACCAATTTATCTCTATATCACACTTAATGCTTGCACAAAATTTGAAATTAATCTAATAAGTAGGTTTTTCAGTCCGATTTTTTAAATTAGATCGCCATTTTGTTTTGCTATCTTAAAGTTAAAGATCAAAATGTGACCAGTTCATTTTTATGCAACACTTGATTTTTGTGCAAAATTTGACAAAACTGAACAACTAGTTTTTAGAAGGATCGGCGGAATTGATAAAACATATTTTTGGCATTTAAGGAGGCTAAAACATGAAAAAAAAACCTGAGAGGGTGATTACAAATATTCTATTTGGCCGCCATCTTGAATTAGTATTACAGTTTTACTTCTTCATGTCTATATGACACTCAGTTATGGCACACAATTTGAAATTAGTACATTAAGTAGTTTTTTCAGGCTGAATTTTTAAATATTTTATAAAGTCACCATTTTGTTCTGCCTTTTCGGATTCGTACCAAAAATTTTATCAGGTGATTCCTACATAATACCTGATTCTTATTAAAATTTTGAAATAAATTGATTAAGTCATTTTTTAGTAATTATTTTATTAATATTTTACTAGGCCGCCATTTTGTTTTGCCATGTTGGATTTTTACTAAAATATTACCAGGTCATCCTAATTTTTTTACCAAGATTTGAAGTCAATCGGATAGTTGTTTAGCTATGCCGCGAACATACAGACCGACAGATAGACAGACCGACTTAATTGAGAAAAGATGTTTTTGGGCATCTACAACCCTGAAATTTAAAGATTTGAAAAAATCTCAGATTTTTTAAATTGGTTTACCGATTTTTTAAATTGGTATATTGAAATTTTAAGCCTTGGTTGTCTGTTTTATGGTTAACACAAATGTTTCTCTTAATATAATTTTTCTCTATGTAATAGAGAAACATTTTGAAAATCAAAATTTCGAAGGGTCAGGAAATGATGGTCGGTTATAGCTGTTTCTTCAGTTTATTTTTTCTCAATTTTTTCCCTAAAGGCATATCGATGTTGATTATTTCCACGTAGCATTTATTGCAGGTTAAGCATGATATTTATATATAAATATATATATATATATATATATATATATATATATATATATATATATATATATATATATATATAAGGCTAGAGAAATGTTATTTAAGTTTTCTTTCTTTTAAGGGAGTAAATAAGCAGTTTACTTACTTAATATTATAGAAAGCTAACTTTTTGGGATTTTTTCAGAAAAATTGCGGCTATAGGAAATATATATATATATATATATATATATATATATATATATAGGAAAGTTTCTGGCATCGCCGTTGTAACCATATGTTCGTTTAGATCTTTTTTTGATTTAAAATTCTGTTAATTAGTGAAATGCGACAATTATTACTTTTCAGTGCCAAGCCTTTACTTTATTTATGCCTTCGGTAGTAAACTGGGGATTGCTGAGGTTACATACACGATAAAGAAGATTTTTAATAGTAGGAATTTTATGGATGGCTTCATGGGACGATAAATAGTTTAGTACCCGGCCAGAAGCAGTTGGCTTTATATACCACTGTGTCGGTAAAGTACCGTCTAGATTTCTGATAATTACGTTATCAAATAAAAGCTATTTTTCAAACTGCCTCAGTTTCAATGGTGGATTTTAGTTTAGGGTGGTATTTACCGAAAAAAGCAAGATTATTTTAAGTTTGAGCTTTAGGAGAAGCTATAACAATACCGTCTACGTACAACTTAATTAGATTTTACTTAAAAAAAGCTAGTTTTCAGTGTCCGAAATAAGTTGATTCATTGTTTGGTTGTCTAGTAGGGGACTAGCGGGAATGCCCATAGCAATTACCTCAAGGCGTTGATAGGTTCCACCGTTAAGAGAAAAATGACTTGAGATAAATAAAAATTTTATATTATTTAAAATTTTAAAATGTATAGATGTATATGTACTAATGAAAAATATTCAATACTAAACCAATTCCTTTAATATATTGGTAAATAAATAAAGACATGAAGTCAAAAAAAAACTAAAAACATTATTTTCTGGCAGATGAACCTTTTCAATTTTATATTATATTCAAAAGCGGAAATTACGAAGTCTAAAATTTGATGTAAAAACACAGCTACGTTATAGGAAGAGTGAATCGATGCAGCGATGATCTTAGGCTTAAATTTGGTTTACGAGTTTTTCTTAAGCAATATAAGATAGGTCAAGTGCTTTTAAAAGTGTTCAATTTTTTAATTTTTTTAATTTATTAATTTTTGAAACTGAAGATTTTTTACTGTTTCATTGGCCTTTGATTGACATTTTGAAGTTGGATTAAAAGCAAGTTTTTTATAGACTTTTCCGTCGCTTAACAAGTTTTCAGTAGTTGAAATGTAATCCTCACATAGCATTAGCACCATGAAATTGCTCTTTTCATAGCGCATTGCTAGCAATTCCGGATGATCTTTTAGACAAAATTTACAAATTTTAAAATCTCTCATTATATTGTTGGCCTTAACTGCATTGTAATCTCCACCTTTGAAAATAATTTACACAAATGCTTTGAATTTGAAAATTTTATTAAAAATGTTCACTTGCCAGAAAACTATGTTTTAATATCTTTGGATCTGGTGTCTTTATATACAAACATACCAAAGCAATTAGTATTGGGTATTTTTTAAAAAAGAGGGCGCTTCATTAATGTGTGCTCATTCATAATTTTTTACTACTAAAGATGTGGTGGGATAGGGCAACGTACCCCTGATTTCCAAACAATAAAATATAACTGCCTTTAAGATTTTTTGTTTGAAAGTTATTATCGTTTATATGTGCCCATCTATAAATAAGATCGCTATCTTTCTTTGGTGATGTAAGTGCGCTAATGAAATGTCATAATAACTGATAACACGACAGCTAATTGGATATTTAACTTTTTTCGGTTCGGCAACACAGCGTGGCCGCCAACCGAGCATGGCAAACCCTTAGAGTAAGAATTAAAGTAGAGATCACCACTCATTCATAAATCACGTTAAGGGTACGCGCCAACATGGTTCCCCTATTTTTCACATTCTATCGACCAATGTTTACGATAAAGCAAGAAGTGGGGATGGCCCATGTTCAAGCCGTGGCCATTTGTTTTCACTTCCCGCATAAGGAAATATCATTTATCGTGAAAAAATTATCGTTCCGGGTTTTTACAGATCGTCATGTTTTTCTATTACTGTCGATCGGTTGGTTGGTTCCGGTATAGTTAAAAAATCCACTTACTCGATTAACTTCAATTTTATTTAATTTTCCACAAAACTTACGTGTGATATAAAAAAAACTGGTAAAATATTGGTATGAATTCAATATGGCGAAACAAAATGACGACCTGTTAAAATATTTGATGTACGAAAATAAAGAAATATGCCATGCTTCATTATCGTTGACAAAAAGAAGGATTCTCACCTATTCCTTAATGAGGCAAATAGGTATTTTTACAAACTTCAAAGAAATAATCGTTCTCTACTTCACTATCTAAAATCAAACCATTAAGTTAGGTAAGTTTAAAAGGAAATTAGTTATTTATATATTATTAAACTTTAGTGTTCAGTTATGTTTGCCTTATGTCACTATCATTTTATAAATGTTACATTTAGAAAAACTATTTGTTCAATTGTTGAAAATGTCATCTCAAGTTAGACCTTGTCTAAAGTTAAACCTCTTTAGTGGTGGTTAGAGTTTTAAACTAAATGCTTTTAACGCGCTTTTATTGGCTTCCTATTCGTCTGATTGTATGTTTGTATGTCTGGTGCAAATCTTGTAATGGGTTTTTCAGCACTTCCATTGCCGATTATTTTCAAATTTGATATACATACACTTTCGGATATAAAAAATCCGAATTTTTTTAGTCAACCTTTAGAAAAAAGAAATTGTGTAGCTAAAACTGAAAATCAGTGCCTAGGAAAATTTAAAAGTGTCAGCATTTAAAAATTCAAAATCGGTGTCAAAATGACAATGTCAACAGGTCGGATGGATGATTTTAACATTTGTGGGGATTATTTAAGAATGCACAACAAAAATCAAAATGGTGGCGCCAATATAGCAAACGAATTTTGTCATTTGTACAGATTTGGCTGAAATATCAGTATCTAGAAGTATTTAAGAATGAAAGTTACGAAATTTTAGTCAATATTTGAGAATTAAAAATGGCGGCACCACCATAGCAGACTAATTTTAAAATTTTTGCAGATTTGATTAAAATTCGGCATTTAAGTGTATCTAAGACTGCACATCATGAATTTTTGACAACATTTTAAAAAATCAAGATTGTAACGCCAATGGCGAAATTTTGTCATTTGTGTAGATTTGGCTGAAAGAAAGTAAGAATCTGGGGGTATTTGAAAATACATATCATACATTTTTAGTAAATATTTAAAAAATGAGAGTAGAAATGCCTAGAATGCGAGCGAATTTTAATATTTATACAGATTGTCTCAACATTTTTACCAGTTCATCCCTATATAATATTTGATTTTTGAGCAAAATTTGAACATATTCGATGTAGTAGTTTTCTGCATTAACTCAATATTTTATTAGGCCGTTATTTTGGACTTGTAGTAAAACTTATCAGTTGATGGTCATGTCAAACCTAATTTTTCTGCAAAATTTGGATACAATGGATAAGCAGTTTCTTAGCAATATTTTTTTTAATATTTCAATAAACCGCCATTTTGTTCAGCCGTATTGGATTTTTACCAAAATGTTACCACGTCATCATCATATGACCTTTAATTTTTAACCAAAACTTAAATACGACAAGCAGTTCATGAGCTTTGTCGCGGACAGACATACAGACTAACCGACGGAACTGAGAAAACATGTTTTTTTGTAACTACTAGAATACTTTCCTCGCAAGAGGCTATTAAATACGTTCTATTATACTGAGCCGGATTGGTCAATACGTCATGTGACCCAAAATAAGTGAATAAGGTATCTTCCATTAGACATGTCTCCTGGAAAAGGAAATCTTGCTGTTTACTTAGTGATTAAAAGAAAATTCCAAACTTAAACGGCCATTTTTTTACAAACTCACATTACCGCATCATAGTTAGGTCAACTAAAGCTCCTAGTTTCGCAATGTCCAAGATAAAGTATATAAAACTTATTTATTAAATATTTAAAAAATTAATGTTCTTCTAATGTCACCGCACCTTTAAAACGCTGCTTCTTGAAGTAAGGCAGCATATAATTAGAAGATTTGAGCCATATCAACAAATACACAATAATACATTAAAACACATGCAGTAGTGATGCTAAGAAAAGCTTGGTATCTAATAAAATATTTTTTAGCAAATTAATTTCTTTAATGTTAAAATTTATTGTAGTTCCACGACCCGCTATTGGTTGGCCACGCCGGTCACGTGACCCTGTAACAATGTTTACTGTAGACTATTATACTTTTTTACTATATGGATCCCTTGTCAATGACAGTGGGATGGTCTAAAACCACAGTGGGATGGTCTAATACGTGGAGTTGTCGATCGGGTTTGCCATAGCTAACTAAAACTCTTGTTACTGGTGAAATCTGATCTGAGACTTTGGGTATTTTAGTTTGTATTCTACTATTTTGCAATAAAAGTAATTTCTTTATACTGCTTAGAAACTAATACTGGAAATACATTACTATTCTTTGTATGAAAATTTTATTGCATCATGTTTAAACATATTCACCGTAATATAAATTGGTATAAACATTGGTGTTCCTGGCTAGACTTGGCATCGTCGTACGATCGACCTTATACTGTGAGGTAATCTTGACAGTGGCTAAATATATAAATAATGAACTCTATTTTTATTCTTCCTCTAAAGGCAAACCTACTACAAAAAAAAAATGGAGATAAAAATAGACAACAAAGAGCATACAATTTCTTGGAATGTTAATCGTATTTCTTTCAGTAAAAAAGTTGATTTTGTCGTTTGTAGTGAAATAGATTTAACCAATATCAAGATTACAAGTCTAATTTGATTTTAAAGAGGACTGGCAACCCTGTTCAAAATTAAATTAAACCGTAAAGCCAAAACAAGTGACTAAAAGGAACTTTTTTTGACGTCTTTTCTTTAACTTTCGGTTATAGATTTTGTTATGTCGTGTTTGTAGTAAATAAAGTATGTTTTTAATACAAAATCGAACTATATAAAATATATTTTAAATACAAATTTCAAATGCGTCTGGGGGGAGGCAGCTGCTCCTTTGCCCCCTGGCTGGCAGTGCTAAAAAAATACCTCCATGGTATGAACCAGAAAGTTGCAAGGCTCATAAAACATATTGTGAATCATAAGAAGTCCCAAAAGGGGTGCCAAATAACTCATGTTAATTCATTTCATCCTCCCATATAAGGACATTAAAGTTAAATTCTTGAAACATACAAAACTCAAATAGATATTTTATTTCCCATGTGATCCTTAGTAAAAATTTTCTTATGGGTTAGCTAATTTTTGTACTTCTTTTACTTATGGAGTATTTTATAAAGGAGATCAATTCTGTAAATTTTTCATTAAGGTTCACATGAGAAATAAAATACTTAAGTTTTGTGAGTTTTCAAGAATTTATATTATCCATTTTTTCAGTTTTTGTTCCATTTACCAATAATCCTCAATTTAAAAGAGGTAGGTATTTTTAATGTGCTTATAATTTTGGTGATTAGAATTAAAAAGATTATTCAGAAGAAGCGTGAACCAAAGAGATCATTTAGTGTTATTAAAGTGTGCAGAATTTAAAATTGTTATCTTTATTGGTTCAAAAAATCTAAGGGGCATTAAAGATATTATATATTCAATACAATTTTTTTACTAAGTATCAAATTTCAATTTTTAAAAAGGTTAACTACCGCAACGAAATGTAAAAAACGAGGCACTAATTACACTGAAAAACGGTTTCGGTTAAAATTCTTACATCTTTTATATGTGATATCATCAATCATCAACAGCCTATTAATCCACTGCTGTATATAGGCCTACCTCTCGCATATACCTATGCTGTGTGTCTTCGATGTAATTATTTACACAAGTATATGGGACCTACAGTTTATCGTCGAATCCGAACGACGCTATTTGAGAGGTGATTTTAGCGTATTACTGATGAAGCGTGCAACCACCAACCCATCAGAAAGCGAGCGCATTATGTATTCTTAACAAAGTCTGCCTCAGCTCGGAATCGAGCCAGTGACCTTGATAACAGCAAACACACAGCCATTGGCGCCACGCTCGCCTCTATATGTGATATAACCCCCTTAATTCATCTTGGCAAAAAATGATGGTTCGATTGAGCAGATTTCAAGCTATGACCGAACAAACGGAAAATTTTGGGGTACTGAGAAAAAATACAAATATAATTGGGTTGATTTATATAAACTCACTGTAGAAAATATAAGTAAATGTAAGTTTTTAAACACAAAAATTCGGTCTGTAAAATTATTATACCTAGTTTCTCACAAATTATTGTTCGTTTATAGATTTGCTTTTCTCTCATTTTAACATTGAGCTAAGGTAAGGCCCGTTAATAATATTTGTATAAAGTGTCTTATATGTATTGGTCACTAGATTAAATTAAAATTATTCGTAGTTAATTAGCTCAAACAAAAACAGAGTTTAATACAGAGTGGTAATTAAATGATGTTGCACTCTGCTGGTTAACATTATTTTCATAAAGTAACGAAAAAATAAGTATTAACATATCAATTTGAAATATATCACACCTATGTTATTTAATGCAAGGCAAATTTTTGATGAAAAAAAAACGAGTAAATGCGAAATAAATTTATTTGTTAATTTTTTAAAACACTTCGATCTAAAAAACTTTTAGATAACAGTAACAATAGATTTCATTGCTTTTTTTACTTCTTGTTTCATCGAAAGAGCAGTTTAGTTTAATATTTCAAGTGACACCAAATGGTTGTTTTATCGGTATCTTGAAAATAAAAGTTAATATGCGATACATCTTTAAAAATTGGTAAATATTTTTAACCCGGAACTTCCCTCATTATGTATCTTTCCCTTTATTAGGAATAGTGAAGTGTCACCTAATTTAGTTCGGTGCACAGTGATTTAATAACTCATATATATCGTCTTTTTGAACATTTATATTAGGCACCATTTAGTTCCACCATATTGGAATCCTACTAATATTTTACTAGTTTCTGCCTAGTAGTTTTTACATTGACAAACACCGCCATTTTGCTCGATCATAGTAAATTCGTACCACTTTATCCCTCTATCACAGTTTGCAAAATTTAAAATAAGAAGATGTTTAGTTGATTTTTTAAACATTTTATGTGGCCGCCACTTTGTTTCGTCATCTTGAATTTGTACCACAATTCTTTTAGTTCATTCCTGTTCTATAATTAATATTTGCACAAATTTCAAATCAATCTATTAAGTTGTTTTTTAAATATTTTATTTGGCCGCTATTTTCAACTTTTTTAACAATTTATCTCTATATCACACTTAATTCTTGCACAAAAATTGAAATTAATTTTATTGAGGTTATTTCGGGTTAGTATCCAATAACAATAAAACAAAAGTATTTTTATAAATTGTCGACGTTTTGCAATTTTATTGTTGCATCCTCAGGACATACATTCTATATTCTGCAAATTATCAGTCTTTACCTAGTTCGTTGGTCCGCAGATATTTCCTAACCCCAAATAATACACCACTCTAACATAACAACAATAGGAACATTAACGAAAACCATTTAGAAACTTAATGCCTGGGAAATATCTGCGGACCAACGGAGCAGGTAAAGACTGATAATACACCCATATTATCAGTATTCATGCAGGATACAATATATATATATATATATATATATATATATATATATATATATATATATATATATATATATATATATATATATAAATATATATATATATATATATATATATATATATATGTATGTATATATATATATATGTATGTATATATATATATATATATATATATATACATATACATATGTACTGAGGTCGCAGCAATAAAGTTGCGAAACGTTTACAATTTAAAAAAAAACTTTTGTTTTTTTACTGGATTATAACCAAAAATAATACACCACTCTAACATAACAACAAGAAAATAGTTAACGAAAACCATAGCTAGAGTAGCTAAAGATTGATAATGTAGGTTTCAGGCAGGCAATAGAGTCTATATATGTGTCCTGAGGATTTGCGAAACGTCGACAATTAATTTTTTTTACTGAAGTTTACCTATGTAATACACCCACTCCAACAAATATTTTTTAACATTGTTCTATCATATTGGATTTTTACGAATATCATCCCCATATAACCCTTAGTTTATGGTCAAAATTTGAAATCAATCGATTTTTCAGCTATTTCTCCCGCGAACTGACAGACAGTTCGACAGACGGACCGACGGAATTGATAAAACGTGTTTTTTGGCATCTAGAGGCGCTAAAACCTGATAGGGTGATTTTTTCACGATTTATTTAGCCGCCATTTTATTCCGCCATCTTGAATATAGTAACGCAGTTTTACTAGTTGATCCCTATACCATAATTAGTTATGGCTCACAATTTGAAATCAAACCATTAACCAGTTTTATAGGAGGAATTTTTAAATATTTTATTAAGGCACCGTTTTGTGTCTAACATCTATTTATAAAAGTTAAATAAGAGATACGCCATAACTATTTAAACGTAATCACGTAAAATCGTGATTCGTTATGTTTAAATACCACCTGTTCACTTTTATTTTAAATCGTTGGGATGAATTTGGCCCTAGATATAGAATTATACAGTTTTAAGTCAATCTCTTTGTTCATTACGTAGCAATCTACAAATAATAAATAAAGTACGTCATTTTTAAATATTTTCAGATTATGTGAAGCTTGATGCTAACTTTACTTCACAGTACGATGTTGTTGATATTTTATCTGGATAGGTACTACAAACTAAACCAAATTTTACTTGTATAGTTATAATAGAACACTTACTGGATATTGGAATTGTAAATATCTATATTTTTCAGAAACTCTTAAATATAACTAACACTTATAACACAAGTTTATATTCCTCATCTTATTAATATTTCTTTTTAATCTATTGGAATTAAATATTTTATCTGTGCGTATGAATGGATGCAATCGAAATTCAGTGATCATATTTTAAAACTGACATTAAAAAGAAAAATATGTAAACATAGTTACTGATTATCAATTATTCAAACCAATGTAAACCTACTTCAATCTCGTCGCTCCTGCTTGCCTCCACCTAATTTCTAGGTTTATTCATAAACTAAGGTTCCGATAATACACTCCAGGTGACAGGAGCTCTCGACGGCCGCAGTTGACCAACTATATATCTATAAACAAGGTCTATACCTTTTGATATTTTAAATAATATTATATAATTTTTGATTACCTTAAGCTATTTTTCTTTTAATAATAACATCTATCAATAATCTGACGAAACTGCTATGAACATTCCGGCTAGTTTCGTGCTAGCCAAGATAGTAACGAATTAATTTATTTTTTATTTCATTAAGTTGTACGACACTATTATAACTTTTCCTAAATACTAAACTCAAAATGTCCTTTTTTTTAAATCAATGCCACCCTAAACTAAAATTTAGCATTGAAACTGAGGTAGATCGGAATATAGCTTTTCTTGATACCATAATTACTAGAAATCTAGATGCTACTTTGTCGTCAAAGTGGTATATGAAACCAACTGCCTCTGGCCGTTGTAACAGGGTTATTTATTTATTTATTTTATTTATTTATTTGAAGCTTAGCGGGCAACCCTGTCACAATACTGAAATTAACTAATATATGATAAGTAAAATCAAAGGTACTCTGTAGGCTTCTTCGTAAATTATAATTTACAATTTTATTAAATATAATTGTTAGTACAAATTGAATTAGACATTTTATCTCACCAATTCTGCGGCCATATAAACTCGAACAACAGCAAACTGCAACAACGATTCTTCTTGAATATATATTTATTTTAACTATTAGGTGGTTTATTTAAATAAAAGATTTGGTTTTTAAAAACAACTTAAAAATCTATTAACAAAAGTAAAGTAAGTGATATGCTGTACAAAAATAATACTTAAACCTAATAACAAAAAAAAGTATTTAAATCTAAAAAATGAGGGAATTATCTTTAAATCCCGACTTTTGTACAAAAGAAAAGAAAACAAAAATCTTTAAATAAAACTTAAATTTAACTCTTGAAAACCCAGTTACTCCCCAGATAAAATATAGAATAAAAAATAAAATATCTTTGAAAATCCCTTAACTTTAATAACCCACTGTATACGTAAAGCCCCATAAACCACCACAAAAGAAGAATTTAAAATCAACTATAAGAATCAAAACTCTGACACAGACTGACTTTTAGTCTTCCCGTAAAATTCAAAGTTAGTTCAGCTATTACTAGATCTACCCCTTAGACCAATCCCCTCTCTGATTTTATTAGTCAGGACGAAGCGAATAAAGCTGTGAATGGTGAAGCTTAAGTTCCTACTCTAAACTTTAAGTTCGGAACTTCGTCTTAGAAACACGAGGTGTCACCCATGATAATAAAAAGTGAATAAATAGATTAAAATTATATTCCCTTCAATTCTTAGTCCTAAGATTATGTATATAATTTAATATATAAGCCTATACTAACTTATCCACATTATGGGACCGAAAAGTCATGGCGAAAAAAAGGCACGAAAAACCCATTCAGTTTATCTTTTCTGAGGGGAAAATTATGACCCAAAAACATGGCTTTTCGGTAATGTTCCTATTACAAAGTACTCTATTGTACTTTCAACATAGTAAATTGACCATTTATTATCATTGCATCGAACTAAATAAAATGTTTCAATTAATATTTGCAACAAGTTAAATTAAACAGACCAAAGAAAGATTACCATGAAACAGGAAACATATGGGATCATAAACCCTCGAAAAGGAAGGCATAAATTGTAACCTTTTAAGAAAGCCTATCCATAAATCTGTCTATACTCTAAAATATAGCATTTGAAATATATGATACTTTATTTAGGGTTTAAAATTCTCGAAACTAATATTAGACAAATTTACTTATAATTCTTGTGAAATAATCAAGCCTGTTTAAGCGTGAACATGAGAACCAACAGTTTCAGTAAAATATTGCTTGAATTATATTTAGAATATATAAAAATATATACTCTATACCGTTGTTATAGTCTATTCTGTTACACCGTGTATTACATTATTTATCGTTCCATGCAACCATCCGTAAAATTTCTACCATTAAAACTCTCCTTTATCGTGCATATAAGCAGTCTCCAGCTTACTACCGAAAGGATGAATAAAGTAAAGGCTATACTAAAAAATAATAATTATCTTATTTCACTAATTATTACTAGAATTTTTGATCAGTACAAAGTTAAACAGGCAGATACTGACCAGGGTGATGTCAGATAGCTTAAATTTCAATATATCCGCAATATGACAAAATATCACCAAAAAAAAATCCTAACTGAAAGTGAGCTTTATATAATATCAAATCAATAAATTGCTTATTTATTTCGTTAGAAGATAAAACTCCCAAAGGACATTTCTCTAACCTTATATCATATAAAATACCAGGTTTATACTGCGAACATTTCTCGGCGGGGATCACTAATCAATATCTAAAAAATCGCTTTTATTAACATCAATATGACCGTAGAGAAAAAAGTCGAGAAAAATTTAAATAACCGCCTTAGCAGAATATCATTCTCCGACTCTCCATAACTTTGATTTTCAAAATGTTTCTATATTACACAGGGAAAAAGTTATTTTAAGTGAACATTAGTAAAATAATCTTGATTTCATTAAATAACACGGTTAACCATAAAACATACATACAATATTTAATTATCCCATTTAAAACCAATAAGTAAAAAATCATCAATTTAAGACATTAATACTAGTAATGATTATTTTTTTTAAAGAATCTAAAGAGGAAAACAAATAGGTACTATATATTTGTGTAATGGAATAGAAAAGATCCCCGCCATTCTTCGCCTCTTTAGTCTCGGTCAACTCTTAATTGTGAAGAAGTATATGTAGGTAATATACAATGTCTTTGTTTCGTCGACGTAATTTAATTGTTTTATGTGCATTACTATAATTTGCATTATTCTTAAGGAATAATTGCACATTAGCATTCTTGGCAGAATCGGAAAAACAGCGATTTAATGAAAAGTATTTTAACATTTTTTTTTAACATAAACCAAACTGTATTAATCCCATTTAAGGAGCAACCACGCAAAAGTGAACAAATCCACTTTTGCCGAAAAATAAGTTAGGCATTGCATCTGGTAGAAATCGGTCGTCTCTCTAAGATCCCATCCAAAAATTCAGCCGAAAATAAATATATCCTTTTAAAAGTATATGCTGAAATTTCAACCAAAAAGTAACAAATCCATGAATTAATAATCCTCATTCATTCCAGTGTAAGTAAGTAAGTGTAAGACAAAAGGCAACAAATCCTTCCAGTAGATATGAACGCAGTGCCAAAAATACACAAACGTAAACAAATCCTGTAATACTTCAGAACTAGGAATAAAAATTCCTATTTTGTGCATGACCCTCAATCTCGTATGGGATATGACAACTAACCCTTGTTGCGTAGTTCTTAATACGATTTTAGCCAAAAAAACTATAATGCGATTTTGCCTAATAATTTTAGCCATCAATAAACTTCACCAATATCGTTGCTTTACTTCCGCTGTTATTATTTGGAGCGTGTTTATATTCGGGATTATGTTTTTATATTGAAATTTGTTTAGTTATTGTGTTCTTTGATTATTGTTTATGATGGATAAAACTATCGCAGTACTTGAAGGTAATAGTAGGTCTCGAAAAGGTAATGTTTAAAGAAAAAGGTTATGTTTATTATTTTATACCTGAATAAATGGTGAGTTCCGCATTGTTGCCAAGTTGTTTGTTTTGGAATTTGGATTGTTTTTGGGCAAAATCGGCTTAGGGGAAGGGGTAAACTAAGGGTTAATTGGTGAAAAATGGCAATATGTTTTTTTACGAGTTATATAATATACATATCCCAATTCAAGAATGTGTTGTGTGACAATTTATACAGTTACTTTAACTTATTCACTGTTTTTCATGAAAGAGTGTTTTAACTTAATTTTTGTTCAGTTTATTAAATAAAAAAATGTTTGTCCTTAAAATAGTTTTTTTAATATTTGCCGATCAAAACAGAACAAATCCAAAAAATGCGTCTAGCAAAACAGTACAAATCCATGGCATTCAAGCAAAAGCAAACAAATCTATATGAAATATCGCAAAATCTCTTGTAATATTTTACCAAAAATTTTCAAATTTCAGTAATATCTTATATTTTTTTCCACTTCCAAAAGAAAGAAGTTTTAAATTTTATTTAAATTTAGGACTGTAGCAAAGAATATCGTTTTATGCAAAATTAGTAAAACTGGATTTTTTGACTTTTGCGTGGTTGCTCCTCATTTTTAGTACGCACATAGGGGTATTTGTATGATAAAAGCGGACAAAAACAAAAAAAAGGATAAATATCGGTTACTTCTTATTATGTACTTTAATAACATCTATAAAGCCTTCGTAATCAAATGCAATTTAATCGAGCAAGCCATGACAGAAAACAAAAAAGTTATGAGACCGCGAACAGACATGCTTCTACCAAAACTGCTGTCAACATGTCACATTTATAATATTTCGTCAGGCCCTGGTACACTGTAAAGAATTGTTATATATATATATATATATATATATATATATATATATATATATATATATATATATATATATATATATATATATATATATATATATATATATATATATATATTTTTTTTCTTTTTTGAACATTTAATAAAGGAAGAAACTACAGTAGGTAAGGCGATCTTATATAGGTGGTATAGAATATGTTTAATGTATTTCTTTTTATGCTGGAGGGCATTTATCTATTAGTACTTACAATTTAATTTTTTTTATTTATTTCAAATTTTATTTAGGTAATCAGTTATGTTCCGGAAATTTCCGAAACTTTGTTTATACGCTATAAAGCGGCTTAGGGTTTCTTTATTATGGTTATGAAAAAAAATTGCTAATATTTGCTAACGTGGACATTTAGCTATTATAAACTTCCTATGTGTTAGGCAATGTATCATATAATGTAATAATATCTAAAAATGGGTTAATTGAATTTGGATAAGCAGATAGGCATATTTTAAAGAGTTATTTTTAATTCATTTTACAATACAAGGTCAGTAGATACAGATTTCAGTCTGGACTATTTTAGTTTTCATGATACGGGGTGTAAATTAGAGAAAAAATCTATCCAAAAATATCAAATAATTTCCAAAAAATCATACAATATGTAATTTTAACACTTACTGGGACCAAAAACTTAATATCTATTATTAAAATTATTATGTACGAGTCATTTTTTTTGATAAACTATTTTTTATGATATTGTACTTCAACAGCACATGACTGGAAAGTATTATCTCAATAAATACAGTTCAATGTCGAGAAACTATAAGAGATAAAGAATATCATGTCTAACGAACTATAACTTTCAAAAAGCTTGAAAATTGAGAATTCATATTTGGTATAGGTATTCTAGATCATACTAGTTTCGGGTTTTTTTTTCGCGATTGAGGGAAAGCGGATGAACGTGGTGGGGGGAGGGGGTAAATATATTAACCAATTTTTTCCAGCTTTTTCAAACTGAAATGGTTTTTAATTTGTAGCAGAACTAGGAGAATATAAGCAAGAGGCTAATATTAAAAAAATCATGTCTTGTGCCGTTTTCGAGGTTTTTGGGGTTAAACATTCGAATTTTAGCATTCCTTTATATATTTTGACAACCGTACAAAAGGTGGTAGTTATTGCATAAGAGTTACGATTTAGTTTATTATTATTAAGCAAAATTTCATTAAAATGTAATGTGGGAGTACTGATTCAGTTTGCAGTGGTTTTTCCTATTTTTATAAAGCGAGATAGGTATGCTAAAGGAAAACTAGATTTTTAAGTTCATTTAATTTCGACTTTTCTTTAATAAATATTTTCCACTTTCTATAACTTTTGTACAACAATATCAAAAAAAATAATTTGTTACAATAATCTTAATTCAAATTGTTTTATAGCAGCTCCTTAGAATTTGCCCATCTTTAAATTAATATATTTAAGAATGAACGGTTTCGTGTTAAGTACTTTTTTCAGGAATTCATTATAATGAAAAATCAATTTAGTCGCGGAGAACTCTATCAAATTTGGAAAAGTAGTAGCAAAAGAAGTTTTGGTGACAAAACAAAATACCTCATTGACCGCGTGAGAGAAATTACACTGTGTCAAGAAAACCATTTAAAGATATTAAAGCAACGATTATCGCACTTTATTGCTGATTTTAAAAGTGAATGGCAAAGATGTAAAAGAAGGGAAGATTTACTTTTAAAAAATTAAAAATGGCTTTCCGTTAATGTTTTTTTCCAATTGCTGCTACCAAAAAATATTTCCCTAGTCGTTCCGAAAAATGTTTTAATGAGTTGTGTGAAAGATCAAAGAGGCGAAAAATAAAAAAATTAGAAACATCATTCCACTTGAAGAACTTTCATTTTCTACAAGTATAAGTTTAAGAGCTGCTGGGAATTTAGCAGCTGAGAAAATTGTCAAAGAAGTGAGCAATGATCCCACACGTGCCCGAAAGTATATAGAATTTAATAAAGAAAATAAAAAAATATCTTTAAAAATCGATCCAACCCAAGCTCTTTCTATTATAGTTGACGCTGGATTGTTTAGACATCAATATGAGATAATTTGTAGAAATAACAAAGAACTTTATCCTTCTTATACTTTGGTTCAAAAAGAAAAATTTACTTGTTACCCAAAAAAACTGACTATACTATTACAGACATAAGTGCTGAAGTGTCTCTTTTACTTGATCTTACTTTTGAACGTTTATGTGCCTTAATTATCGAAGCTCTTGCGAGGTTGTCACCTGAAGAATGCCAACAACTACGTTTAATCAGTATAATCAAAATCAGTATAATCAAAAATTTGAAGTTCACACCAATAACGATGTACATTTATTTTTAAGCTCATTTGTGCCACTTTAACTTTTTGTTAAATCGAAACCTAAAAAAAAGATTATTTTGCAGAATCCAATACCGGGTTCACCCAGATTTTGCAGACCAATAAGATTTAGATTTGTACGCGAGACAGTTGAAGAAGCTAAAGCTGAATTTAATCATATCGACAATCAAATCAAATCTCTTTTACCGACAAGTATGATCAAAAGTAATTTGCTAATTTCTGTTTATTATTCTTTGTCATTCACTATGGTGGATGGCAAAGTTTGTAACTCTCTGACAAATACCACCTCCACTCAGAAATGTTATATATGGGGCTACCAGTAAGGATTCTAATGATTTGGATAAAGTAATTTTAAGACCAGAACACAAGATAATTTTATATTTGGCATATCAATCCTACACGCCCGCATTCGCTTCTTCGAGAGTATTTTTAATCTTTCTTACAAAATACCGATGGGAAAGTGGCAAACAAGAAACACTGCAGAAAAGGAATTAGTTCAAGAAACAAAGAAAAAAATTCAAACTCAATTTAGGAAGGAGTGCGGAATGATTGTGGATGTACTTAAGTCAGGGTTTGGAAACAAAACAATGCTAATTTATCTCGTAGATTTTTTGAAAACTGTGAATTATCTAGCAGAATAACAGGCATCAACATTGAACTTATCAAAAAATATAAAACTGTACCAGAAACTATAAGTAGTGGTGACAAAATAAATATAGAATTATTGAAACAATTTACTTTAGAAACAGCCAAACTATATAAGGAACTATACGGATGGTATCCTATGCCTCCAACAGTTCACAAAGTTTTGATACACGGAGGCGAAATAATAGAAAATGCACTGTTGCCCATAGGGCAGCTCTCAGGGGAGGCTGCAGAAAGCCGTAACAAACATTTCAAGAAATTCAGAGAAAATTTTTCTAAGAACATTTCCCGTAAAGCTTCCAATGCTGACATTTATAACAGGTTGCTTCTTAGTTCAGACCCTATATTAACATCTCTGTGTCCTCTTCCTTCGATAAAATGTTGCTACTTGGTGAAAATGGTAACATACATGAAGATTTGGAATTTAGTGATGAAGATCCTCATAACACTTTTGATGATTAATTCATGATTTTCATTTTCTTTTGCATTTTCTTTCTGTGTAAAGACCTTAATCTGTAATAATTATCATTGAACACATACTCAATTTTTTAGTGCATTTTCTTTTATTTCGTTTACCTACGTAATTTTATACTGCATATCTTTATTAATATTAAATTTCAAATATCAATAATTAATTCAATGTTTTTGTGCCACCTTGTTTCCATAAATGTATTGAAGTAACGAAAGTGAATCTGTTAGCCAATAAAATGCAAGTCGCCTTATAAATTTTAAGAAGAGCTTGTATCTACATAAAATCCATATGTAAGGTGAGACGAAGTTTTACCAAAAGGCCACAACTTAATAGCCTCGAATTTAAGACGATCCTGTATATTTTCTAAATATAAACATACATATATTACATAAACACAAAAATATATTATTTGAACTAAAAAAACTCAGTTTTTTGGTATTTCAATTTTGTCCGCTTTTATTAGACAAATACCTCTATGTGGTACGTCTTAAAAACGTATATAGACAGGGTTGTGTTATTATCGTTCCTAAATGCTACCGCCTGAAAAGTGATATAGGATATATATATTTTAATTTTTTTTTCAGCCTTGGTAATTATCAAATAGTCGAAAGTCGAAACGTCAGCATTTACTAAATAAAACGAAGTTTTTGTTTTTTGTCCTGAACCCATGGAAACAACTTATCGCTTTAAAGAATACAAGGACACTATACTGCTAAAGAAAACAGTTTTTAAAAGAACCTAGTAAACACCCATGTAATACAGTTCATGCAAAACAGTTCATTTTAGCTCTGGTTAGCTGTTCAGTGAGTTGTCCTTCCCTCAATTAATTAAGTTTACACAAAGATAAATATTTGCACTATCTAATGGGACAGAATTTCTCCGGAAAGTCGAGCCCCAACACAGGCAATAAAAACATACCATTGTATTTCGAAAACTAGTCAACGTTTAAAATAAATAACCTTGTCTTAATTTTATTAAACATAAATAAAAAAAAACATAAATATTTTTAAGTTAGAAAACTATTATTTTGATTAGATTTTCTTGGCAGTTGTAGAGCTCTATTTGTGGCCCGAGTAATATAGCGGCTGACAAGTTAAAAACTCTTTGAATGGCGCTGTCATTTTGATATACAATGTTACTTGTGAACTACCGCTGAAAAGGGAAAATTGTGCAAGAGAAGAATATAGATCAAAGTTGTTACGATTCCATAAGAAATATAAAAGTAAAATAGGACTTCCGGTTAAACAGAAACTGTTCTTTAATCCATTTAAAATCTAAAACGTGACTGCTTATGATTTATTAAACATACTCCAAACTCCAAGGGATATCTTATAGGGTAGAACAAGACCAATGAGTACCCTATGTTTACTGTTATCCAGTATAATGAATATATTTCCTATATATATACCGCGGGAACGAATTTCACTTTTTTCCCTACTAGGATTTGCAATTTGCTTGTAAATGAATAATGAAACGGCTTATGGCAAAACCAAGTAGCCCTGGTGTTGAGGCATAAGTGTATTCAGGATTCAAGTTTAGGGAAGGCTTAGAAAATTATAATATCGGCATCTGTTGCGACCTTTGTTTCAAAAAAATATTTTATTTCTATATTTTCTATGCTGGTAATAGTTTTACACTTTAACCCACCCGAACAATAATACAAACATGTCCGGTTGTTCACTAATATAGTTATTAATGAACAAGAAGAAGTTTGAAAAGTTCCGTTCTTACTCGACAACGTGTTCCTTGAATTTGTTCACTTGTTCATCTGTTCTTTTGTTTAGATTGTAGCATAAATTCATTAATTACATGTAAATAAGTGTTTACTTCTCTCTCCTCTGCTCAAATTTTAAATTTCCACAACTAAAATTTTACCCATTTGTTTTTTTTCAATTTTTTAGGCTAAATGATTGTATTTTTACAAAAAAATTTAAAATCAATTAAACAATGTATATGTGAATGTGTCATTGACAATGTGGTGAATGAGCGATTCTGTTCTTTCTTATTTTTACGTCATTTACTGGATTTCTATAGATTTTATTTAATTATTTGTCAATGAGCAGTTATCGATTGTAGAATGATGTACCGTAATGCCCAGGGTTGAGTCAAGGCTCAATCTATAGGTTGCCTCGAGCGATCTTGACCTATCCCAACTCGGTGTGAGCGATCTATGTCACTCGGCGACCGGCTTGTTTTAGCACGGCATTGTCCTGATTTCTTCTCTGTGTCTTTAATAACATATATTAACCTTTTTTTGTTCAAAATTGAACCTTTTTGTTACAATAAAATGCAGCCTTCAAAATATAAGTTATTATAATTTTAAACTTATGTTTCGGGATGTTGGTTTAAATTTTAACCAAGTTTCTTTGCTAAGTGCATTTCAAGAAGTTAGCGTCGTATTTGAAAAAATATGATGTATCTTTAGTCTCAAAAAAAAATTCTTGTAAAAAGTTTTAGCATCTCATATAGTCGTATAACTTTAGAAACTGTACCATTTTTTTATACAGGGTGTATTAGTAGTTTGTTCTCGGTTTTGGTGATAATGGTTAGAGATAGAGAAAAAGTTTAAATATAATTATTAGTATATAGAATGACTTATATACCTACTTAAATAGTTTTTATACATGAAATACCCTATATTTTATTACATTTTTGAATTTTATCTAAAATTCTACTTTCACTTCATATATTGTCCATAGGCCTAAGTTTAATGGTTTTCGAGATATTGACATTTAAAAACCGGGATTTTCAATTTTGAAGAGCTGTAGAGTCAAACGGTTCAAATTAAAACAAAACTGTTTGCCCTTTCCTGATTTAGTTTTTAATAGTGTACCGTAAATCTCTTTTCTAATTCTAATAGGTATCAAGATATCAACCCAGAACACACTATGGGGACACCTTATGTATATTACAAGAATTTTTCATTTTGTTAACTATAGGTATACTATTTGCAGCAAAAACAATTATTTAACTGTTCAAACTTTTTAATAATAGGAAATAATCAGCACACAATTTATGCTTAAATGGTAACAAATTAAAAATTCAGTTATTAATTTTTTTCATTTTTTTATACAGCTTTTCGTGGGAGTCCACTTCAGAATGGTTTCTTTTTTTTTTCTTCGCCAGTTCATTTAAATATTTTATTCTCATAAATAACCTTAAGAACACTTTTGCGGTAGCTGGGTTGTCTATTTGTAATTATTTTCGATAGTTTCTCGGATATTTTGGTTCCCTTCCTTATTAATCCATTCAAATGAAAATTTTCAAACTTTCGATTCAAAATCTTGGCAACTTTTTTTCCATTTTTCTGTTGCTTTCATAAGACCTCCGAATGAAACACTGCGACACTCATTTAGGAATCCCATATGAGTGCTCTGCTTGGGACTTAAAAGTGCAATTTTCCAGATCTGGATGAGTTTCTTTTAACCTATATACAACTCATCCTGCTAAATAAAGTACTCCATCACTTACCGTTTTTATAACAACTTCTAAAAAGATAATGTCCTTTAATAATATAGTTATACACACTACGTGAAAAGTCTTTTAAAATATTTACGTATGTACACAAAAACACTAAAACGTCTTAAAACATTTACTTGAGGAACCAAAAAAATATTCTGAAAAACACAGCTGACAACTATAGAAACGTGAAGCTGAATAAGCAATAAACTGGCCGCCTTGTCAGACCGGGTCGCCATTCGACGTTATGACCTCCACCTCACCCGCGCGTCCCCATCGCCCGATAGTTGCTCATCGAGGTAACCTGATGGGTCTTGGGGTTGAGTACCTACCTCCATTTTAGTGTTCGACATGTAGTAAACAGTTTTCAATGTTTTCAACATCACGAAAACAGCAGATCTGTCAAAAACTATCAAATATTTTAAAGTTACGTTACTTTTGATTACATAAAGAAAAAACAAAACAATCTGGGACACCTAAGAAACATCAACAATTAACTATCACCTCACAATTAGAAACAAAAATCCTCACTTTGAAGTGAACGAAAATCTGTCTAGCGACGACTAGATAATAATAGTAATAGATTTGGATAAGTTCAAAACTTTTTTACATTTTCGAAAAGTATGATTCTACTTACTCAAATAAAATTTCGAAAATAATATAAAAATGACGCAATTTATAAACCTGATGCTTGAGGTATTTTACCTTGGTAGCAAACCTCGATTTATCTACACACGTATAAAGCAAGTTTTCTACAGTTTTCTACCCAGGTAGATTAGGTTTGAGGGTGACCCAACCCTGGTAATGCCTATAATACCGGCAATACTTCTGGGTGCGTTACGTCTGCGTAAGCTTTAATATTTGTTTGTGTTTATTATTTATCACATAGTGTAGCCTGTATCATATAAATTTTAAAATAAGTCGAAGGAGCAGTTCGATTTAAAGTTTCTTTATAAATACAGACAGCAATAAACAAACTGCAAAATGTGATATATGCATGATTTCAAACGACATATAACAAAAAACACCCTGCTGTGAAAATTAGAAGGGACGCAGAAACTAATAATAACAAAAACAATAATGCCACCATAAAGATAGATAATCCAGACAGTCTATCAAAACAGTTCCAGGATTTAGGCTACGAGGTAATTCAGGTAGGTAGATATTTATTTTTGATATTTTGTTAAATACACAACATTTTTTGATACCAGGTTTGGCATATTTTGGCGTTTATTACAGATTACAGAAATTAAACCAATTTTAGGATTTAATCTTACCTATTATTTACAATTTATTGGTAATCATACTCTTAGTAAAAAAAATCCTTTTGGGTGGAGGTACATACAAAATTAAAAGCATTGCTACTTTTTTTTCATTACAGATTCTGGAGCCTGGGTCTTCCAGGCCATCTAGCAGTATTGATACCACCTCTAGGACCATTAGTACCATCAGCAGTGTCAATGCCGATAATAAAAACACTCGACAAACTGTTAGGGCCTCTTATCTCTCCAGAAAACTTCTTGCCAGGAGTAAAAAACATATTGATTCTCAACTTCTTAAGCTTAAGCTGTTTTATTTCGATTACCAACCTTTTAGAATAGTGGACGATTTATGCAATTCATCAAAGCTCTAAATTTGAATTACGAATGTGTTTTGCGTGTTAAAGAAATTATCAAATAAGTTTATTCGGTTTCTCTTACCTCTGATGCTTGGACCTTTGAAACCAACGATAGTTTTGTCGGCATAACCGTGCATTTTATAAGTGATGAATTTAGATTTCGTTCCATACTATAAAAATGTGCTGCTTTTGACCAGTCACATACAGGTGCAAACTTGGTAAAAGACCTAAAAAAACGTCGCGGAAGAATGGGTACTTAAAACAAGATTTTCGCTAGTTCGGACAAACAAAATAAGCCATTAAAGTCTTCTACATCCAGAGCTGTATTGAAGTCTAAAGGTACATGGCGAACAATCTACTTGAAAAGACAAAAGACCCTTTAACATGGTGGTTAGAAAACAAATTTATTTACCCAAATCTCTCTTGTTGGCAAAAGAAAAAGCTGCATTGTCGCGGCTTCTGCTCCATGTGAACATTTGTTTTCAAAAGCAGGTCAAATATTCAAGTGAACGGAGGAGAACTCGACTGGGAAATATTAAAGCTCAGCAGTTTTCATTCATATTTCAAACCGAGTTAACCAAGTTTAGTTGCTTATTTACATAAAAGAGAACCACAGAGGCTAGAGAGCAGCCTGTGTCAGTAACCTGAGTGAACAGTGAACAAGCAGATTCAGAGTCGCCGCGCCGTGTCAGTCGGTTTCGCCTGGAAGAACCGGTTATTCAGTTCTTTTAGAAAGAACAGTTCACTGAACAGACCCCTTTGAACCTGTTCTTAAGAACATTTTCATTCTTTTTTTAACAACTCTATTCAGTAAGCTTAAGGAACCTAAAATAGTAATAAGCATTCAATAACAGTAGCGAGAAGCAGTTAATATTTATGCAGCAATGGTATATTTAAAAAGTGCAAAAGAAACAAGAATGGTTCCAGAACTTTAGGGACAAATAGGAATGATTCTATTAAAGTTCTTAAATACCTCTAGACGCTCACTAGAAATAGTTCATACTTTAAAGAACATCGATCAAATATAAATCTACTAAAAAACTAAAGGCAAATTATCGAAAACTATTTCCATTTGTGAGTTTCAATGTTATATATATCTAACTAATTAATAAAAATAATTTCTCTACGTTGCAAGCAAGTTATTGTAATAGAATAATCTAATTTTACGTTGAACGCACACTTACCTCAGTTGCTCCTTTGTTCATATTTAGCTTTGGATCTGATCTAATGACTTCATATTTGGAGTTATTATTGATTAGGCCTACTAAAAATTCAAAGCTTCTTTTTTCTCTATGCTGCGACTTGAATTCTCTGTTGTTCATTGCTTCGTGAGAGTCTGCCGGTCCCGTTTGGTCTGCTGTATCTGAGATTTCTGGTGGAACTTCTGTGATCTGAAATATACAAAAGTATACTTTTTAATATATTATCTAGGAAAATCATAAACATAGTTTCATTTAGCACAAAATATAGCCGAACGCATTAGATCTGTATTATAACCTAATTCATCTGTATATTTAATTTGGATAACTTTACAGTAACAGTAAATAAGCAGAACGTACATATCCACTAAACTAATTCAATTTAACTCAGGAAACTATACCTTATATTGGATTAGCGTTAAAACCCGAATTTAGTTAAAAGTAGTTTTCACTAGTTAAAATAATATTCCCCTAAGTGACATGATCCCTTTATTTAAATGTGGTATTTAACTGAATATTTCAATTAAAACTTATTCAGCGTAGCGATGAATTTGGGGGATTGAGATATGTCATAGTTTATCAAAACTTAGGGCGTAAAATAATAACCAAAGGGGAAAGCTGCAAAGCAGTTAATAAAATGAAAAACATATCATTTTATTGTTTTGTTTTGGTGTATATATGTACCGTTGATTTATATTTTTATAATTTAAAAGTCTTTAAAAGTTTGAATTATCGAGAATTTAAATACAATCTGAAATAGGGATTCTTTTTGATGAAAACACACCAGAAAAATTTTTTTTCTTGATTAATCTTTGCATGTGACGGGGATCTTGCACTCGTCTTATATGGTTATATTGTATTAATACAATTAAAAGCTTCTTTGAGTTCATTTAGCAATGGATGTTGGTTGTTAATCTTAAAAAATCATCTTTCTCGGATTTAGATCGTATCTAGAATCAACACCTCCTACAAGACAAGGCCAGGGTGCTGAGACGAAATTTTCTTGTGACGTCACGTTCCGTAGTCATACGTCCATTCTTTGCCGTTCTAACATCAGCAGTTGTCGGTTCACATTCATCTTCAGCCATTTTTAGCTTGTGAACGTTGTGAAATTAGACTAATATATATATATATATATATATATATATATATATATATATATATATATATATATATATATATATATATATATATATATATATATATATATATATATATATATATATATATATATATATACCTCAAATTCGTTAGTAATTCATGGCAAAAATAATTTTACAGCAGAATTCCATTGCTTCATGCTAGTTTTTCTTACGAATCGTTACAGACTTATTTAGAAAGCAGCGTTAAACGAGTGAAAGACTCGAGGTCATTTGCGGGTGCTATATCGCTTCTCGCCAATACATTCCACGAAAATGCCTACTTGCCCATTCATATACTTTATATTTTTATTTTGGAGTTAAAATTAACAGTAACAATAATAATTACTCTGAATTCCTCATGAAAAAAAGTGAAACAGTAAACTCGATCTGGCATCGTTGCTTTGTGCCGTATCCCCCCGTGACTTCGGACCATACATCTGAAGTCGTTCTATTACATTTGTAATAGATCTATTTATTACTATTGTGAAGTATCTATTACTCTATTACCTAATAGACCAAATCTTTTAATATAATAGCCAAAAGCTACATATATTTTAGAGATGCATTTATAAACGTAGCCACAAATATTTGTTTGCTCCTACAATAAACCTAGTTATTATTTATCGTCATTATTTGTTATCATTTTTGCGCTGTCGCGATTGCCTCATTTAATTTTATAGTTTTGGCCAATCTCTGTTTTACACTACTGTTTTTAATTTTTGGATGTTTTATTTACCATATAACTTGTAACTAGGAGCCAAGTGAAGCCAGGTAAACTTTGTCGTCTCTGCCTGTTCCCAGTTTTAGCGAAAGTAAAGATAAGCACAACAATAAAAAATCAGATTTTAGCGCAAATAAATTTTAAGCACACTATGATCTGTTAGTAGTTTTGAAAATCTATTACCTATTTACTAACCAATCCATTACTCTAAATCAAATCGCTATGGCTGTGGCAACACTGCTGACTAGTAACTGTAGCACATGTATCATATATGAGCTCAAATGCTGTAATTTTGGCTAATTAGCTAAAATGGCTAGCCGAAATAACAGTTCTGCTACAGTATAAAGACGAAAATATGGCTAAAGTGGGGAATAATAATTTGGCTATAATGGCATAAAGATGGCCAATTGGCAATTATACGACCCTCTCTTTTGATTTTGTGGTTTTATTAGCTACTTTTTGACTTTAAAATCGAGCTTTTTTAGATGAAGAGAGAGAGAGACCTCTGACTGGTTTTTTAGCCAAAATTTGAGTATCATTTTTTTCCAAAATTTACTTAAATAATTTCTCATTTTTTGCCTTTTCTTCATTTATATAATAAATCATCAATTGTTTCAAATTATGTAGAAATAGTATTGACAGAGCCAATCAGTGTAAAAATGTATGAGTCAAGAGGAAATGCAAAGATAACAAATCATGGTTTGACGGTTGGTAGAGACAAAAAACACTTGCGAAGGAACTTTTACTGTTAAAGGAATCTAAGATAGGCATGTAAAACATGCGCCCCTTCTTGAAACAAAAAATTTCGTTGTCTACAAATATTTTTTATTTTTTAGTTGGGAAATGTATTTCACTAAGAACATTGATTAAAGGTTTCATGACGTAAAAAAAAGCATGCATGAAAATGTTTGTTTAAAGTGGTCAAGTAATGGCTGCTACGAAACTAGTTTAATTTTAATTTCAATCATGGCGGATCTTAAAAAAGCGTTGGGCTATTTTTTAAGCAAATACTCCTTGAAATTGGCCACTTTGTAAGCAAATATTTATCAAATGGTAATAATTTTCAAATGTAGCCAAAGGTAGCAACATTTACTAAAAATTTGCCAATAAAAATGCCTACTTGGTTTGCCTTTAGTACTCCCTAAAAAATGGCTAATTTAAGACCCAGGAGCCAGCGTAATAAAATTAAACGACGATTACCCCAAGACGGCGTTATTCTATGATATGTGGAGGAATATTTAATCTTTTTATTAGACATTTTGTATGGTAAATAATTTATATTTCGTTTTTTTAAATATATCTTCAGTTTGGTTAAGTATAGTTTTATAGGTTATAAAAGTAAATTTGAAAATGTGGCATATTTTGGCAATATTATAGCAAAAATAAGCAAAATAAAACTACCCAATTTTAGATAATTTTAAAATAAAAATATGATAATAAAAGCCATATTTTTTCCTCTCAGTTTTTGTCTTAAAATGTCATAATCTGGCATTCTTATATAGCTATTATTACTATAATTAAACTTAAATACTTGCTAAAATATGTTTGGTTGGAATTTGGAAAAAATGCCTATTTATTGATTACATTCTGACCTCGATTTCTATTGATTAAAATCCCATATTCTGGCATTTTAAACAGCTATGCTTACTATAATTTAACTTCAATACTTACTAGAATATATCTGGTTATGTTGTGGCAACAAAACTGACAGATATTTCTACTTTTTGGCCATCCAATATTACAAAAAAAAGTTGGAGGTTTAATTACCCCATAAAAGATATTTTTTGGCCAAGTAATTATGCTATAGCCTATCTACATTAAAAACTGCTACTTTTGGAGTCAAAAAATCTAATTTGAAGCGAGCTTTCATGGCTAGAAAACGAACCAAGAATCATTTGCCAAAATTTGACAAATCTCTGGTTTTTATGTGCCTTTTATGGCTAGACAAAAAAACTCATCAGCTAATTTGTGTTACTTGGGAAACGGGATAATTGACGCTCGTGTCAATAAACTCGATATTATTGATTTTGTTATATTTAGGGCAAAGAATTGTTATCGTTTATAAGTGTTTTATATCCTTTCAATATATCTTACAGATGTTGTGTACCCGGTTGCGAGTGTTTCGTTTTCCGAAAACTGAAGAACGCGGATTAGAATGACAAAGTGCCATTCATAGCGAGTGATTTGTTCCTAGTCATAGCTGCAGCCGAGTGTGTGAGTGTCATTTCGAAAACGAAGATTTTATTTGGCAGATATCCTAGCAGGACTCCAAAACGGGTGAGATCCTTTCTGTAAACTTACATATATCAAGATTGAAAGAACACTGCGTACGAACTAAATTTCCTAGTTGCCCAAAACACTTATCGAAAACTATAACGCATCGAAAAAGCAGGGAAGAAAAGCTTAGGGAACTAGACGAAATTCGATTTCAGCAGAGTATTGACGAAAGCAAGTGCGAAGTGTTAAAGCATAACCAGCGCACAAATTATGATTATTTTTAGGGGATTCTGTAATTTGATGAAGACATTTAATTTAGGGAAAGGGTGGTTTATGAGTGACGAAAAAATTTCTAAAACTCTCTTCAGGATTGTACATACTCCTGGGCCTACAATTACATGGGCTGATAGAATAAATACCAAAGTGTACAAATTGATAAGCAGAAAACGCCCTTTTTATCAAGTAATTTAGACGAATTATAAAATTTAATTGATATCATTGATTGTTCGAGGAATGTTCTTTCTTTAGAGGCCGAACAAGACAATAACCCTCATTATGTCCGAGATCCCGAATTTGAGAACCGAAAAAATAGCAACGATTTGTCAAAAATAAATCTAGTTCTGAACTTTGTTTCAGAATTGCTAAAAAATTTAAAAGTAGATGATGCTAAATCAAAAGCATTACAATTTATTTCGGAGCAAATAAAATTAAGAGCGATACTGATACTCACGTACAACTATGGTATTTTCTTCAATTGTATATACAATTAGTCACCATGCCTACAAATATTTAAGAAGCCATTGGCCAATAATTTTACCACATCCTGATACCAACAACGGCGTGTATAATAATTTTTTAACCAATCCCCATATTGATGAGAAAAGAATATTTTTGACTTATGCACAAAATATTTTTAAATATTTAAATGACCAAGACAAATATGTTTCTCTGTTAATGGATGAAATTCATATTGATCCTTATCTTGGCTATAAGGGTGGAAATGTGGTTGGGGCATCAGTGAACAATGAATCATTAACAACCACTGCATATGCTTTCAAGGTTACAAGTATATGTTCAGATGTTAAAGAAGTTCTTCACATTGCCCCAATATCAAAAATTAATCATGAATTGCTTTTCTATTTTGTCAAAACTATAATTACTCGTTTAGAGGTTAGAGGATATAAAGTATTTTGTGTACTGAGTGACAACAATTCAATTAATGGAAAAGCAATGTCTAATTTTTGCCCAAAAAAGAAGTTAATATAGTGTATCCACATCCTGTCGATCCAAAAAGGCAATTATTCTATTTGTTTGATTCTGTATATCTTTTAAAATGCATTTTCAATAACAAGGCTAAACTCAAAACCTGATCAGACAATTATATATCCGGACTTTTGCAGCGGCGAAAAAAAAACTGCTTGTTTCTCAGCTCTCAAAAAAATGCATGATTTAGAACAAAACATGTTACTAAAATTGGACTATTCTTTGGATTTAAAAGCTCTATATCAATCTAGCTTGCAAAAACATTAAAAAAAAAACATTGTACTTCGCAGTATTACCAATACTTTGATTAAAAATTACTGCAGTAAAAAAATAATCGATTAGGTAAAGGTCATAAAAGGAAATTAAATACATATTCAAAATAATTGGCCTCAGTATATTGACTTCAACTAAATAGTGTCTAGGTAATCCAATGATGATATGCCAAGACATTCTGCGATCTGAAAACGCACATTATCTAGACTCGTATTTAGGAAGTTATAGATTATTATCAAAGTATTTTTCTGCTGGTCATTTCACTGGGTCAAAACGACTTTAGGTAGGTATTAATTTATTTCGAAAAACTACAATAGAACATCGTAACTATATAAAAATAATTGTAACAATTATTAAAATATTAACAAATCCAGAAAAAAAGCACATACTAATAATCAACAATATTGCGTTGCGTTCATATGACTACTAGGAGGTGTTGCTAGAATCCGATTCACGAGGCATCTTCAGGGATCTCCACTACATGTGATTAGGACCCTAAATTTTATACAAAGAACCCCTGATAAAACTGCAAGAATTCTGCAGAAATCTAAGATTTAATACATATAAAAAGCTTGGCAAAAATTATGGTCGTCGAAATATGTAATTTATTTCCAATCCGAAGGAGTTTATAAAACAGCTTGTTCCTGGACGGCAGTATCTACTAGACTTAGGGACACGAAATATGTATTAGTAAAAACAAATTATTCAGTCCGCTGCTGCTGAGCATTAGCAATCAAAAGGATATCCAATTAAGGATAATATACCAATGTTCTGGCACAAGTCGAGGGAAATACAAGAAGGAAGATTAGAGAGTCTTGAAATCATCAATCATAATAAATATTTCAGTAAAGACGCTTCGGCGACGACCACAAGTCGAGGGTAAATACCTGAATTCTGTCCCTCGGAAGTCTTGCAGCAGAGTTTTGATCTACAGTAAAAATCCTTGAAGATGCCTTGTACAATCGCAGGCGAAACGTCGGATAGTAATTCCAATTTGACACGATCTAAACCTAAGAACCATGATTCCTTGATTGACTCAAGCCGTGAAAGCTTTCATACAATGTGACTCTTGTTATCCTAATTAAGCTTTTTGAGGCTTAAGCTCTTTCAGACATTTAGCCATATCTGCAGTATTTTTGACCATAAACTTACTTTTTCTAAAGAGTAGTGGTTCATAAAGAAAAAACTATTCTTAATAGGGCTAATCTGAAATGTAAAAAGTAAGTAATTCGAAGAACACTACTTTTTTAAACGGCAAACTAATTGGAAACGTATTTCTGAAGCAACATTTCCTAACAAGTAGGCCCATTTTAAAATTAAAAATAAACATTTTCTAACAAGAAGGCTTATTTTAAAATTGACAATCGTCACCAAAGAGCTTTAGTGGGTTGTTGACTTCCGTGCCTGTCAATAATTTAATGTTAATCTTTATTCAAATTTCTGCAAATATGGGTTCGCGAAAAAGTTGTAACGAAAATGAAGCCATTATTAAATCTTCATAGGAAAGGCTATTCGTATCAAAATATTGCAGAAATGGTTAATCGTTCCAAAAAAGCAGTGTTTAACGCTGTTCATCGTGTTAGGATTCATGGAACCACTAGAACTGTTCGTAGGAAGCGACGTCCTAGAAAAACGTGTATGGAAACAGATCGTTGAATTGTTCGCATTTCTAAGGCAGACACTCACAAATCAGCAGTTGATATTTGGAAAAAAAAATTTGTTGAAAACCCAAGGGAATTTAGTGCTCGAAGTGTTCGTAATCGTTTGAACGAGGCATAACTTTTTGGCACGATACCACCTTCCTTGGAACGTCCAACAATGGAAGCAGATACTATCGTCAGATAAATCTAAGGTAAATAAATTTGGTTCTGATGGAAAACGTTTTGTTTTGCGTCGACCAAATAAAGAATTTGACCCGCCCTACACCATAAAAACACTGAAATTTGGTGGTGGTTGTATTATGGTATGGGGCTGCTTCTCTTGGAATTCTGTTGGCTCTCTTTTAGAATAACTGGTACTACGGATCAGTATGAATACATTAACATACTGGAAAACGTTATGCAAACATATGCAGGAGAAAATTTATCAGTACTTTGGAAATTCCAACACGATAATGATCCAAAGCACTCTGCTAGGAGAGCGACTTTCTGGCTTCAGGATAATCATATAGATGTTTTACAATGGCCAACTTGTAGTCTAGATCTTAAGCCAATAGAACATCTTTGAATGATAGTTAAAAGGAAATTAGGCTCAAGAACTTTCCAAAATTTCGACGAAGTATTCGAGGGTATGAGAGAAACTTGGACCAGTATTCCACTAGAGACTTGTACACTTCTAATACAGTGCATGCCTAGGAGGTGTTTAAAAGTAATTGAAACCAATGGATATCCAACTAAATACTAGGTACTGGATTGAGACAAAAACTTATATATTGTTAGAAAATGTTGATCCAGAAATACGTTTCCAATTAGTTTGCTGCTTAAAAATGTAGTGGTCTTCGAATTTGGTAATGAATAAATAATTTTTTAAACTTAATAAGGTTATTTAATGCGATTATAATAGATATACGCCCTAACAATAGTAACAATAATTATAATATTCGAAATATCTTAAACCAGTTTTACTACCAACGGTTCAGATTTTCCAATTAGTTTGCCGTCACTGTATATGTACTTCACTTCAAGTAAAGTAACTTTTCAATACATCGAAGGTCCATTGCCAGAATGTTTAAATCCAAAGATTGATTATAATTTGAATAGAGAATTCAATAAATTAAAGACTCCCTAAATGGATCCAAATTTTGCCGTGGACATTGAAAGTCCGCGACGCTCAATTCATATCACGGCCAATGTTGCAGTATGCGGCGATAACGCTCGGCCTCCTACCGCTTAAATTTGTTTACAGTTCTTTTTACTCAATTACTAACTGCTAAGTGAAAATATGTACGTATTTCGAAACTACTTTGAGCAAAACTAAAAAAGTTACCATACTTCATTATTCTTGGTAAGATTTAAACCAAAGAAGGTTCTATGTAAACATTTTTTTTGTGTTATGCCTGTCCGACCATGGTCTGTTTGAAGTATAATCTGAGTTTGGTACAGCATAAAAAATAATGAAAACTAGTTCGGCATATTAACTTATACTAGGACATTATTTCATTATTAGTATTCCTTAAGAAGTATTGGCCCAGATGAATAAAAGGTACTATAATGCTAACTCTTTCTAATATTTGTGTTGTACATATATCTTTCTCAAATAACTTAAGCAAAAGTACTTACTACAACTTTATTCATTTGGTCCATTAACTTTGAAATTTATAAATTTTCACTAAAAAATAGGTATACTGGTTTTATCCAGAATTGCCTTCGTTATGAATCCTTCTTTTTATCAGGGATATTGAAGATTTTAAACAGTACATCACACTCAATGTTTGTGTAAAATTGTCAAAAGTCAATTGAAAAGCTAGATTTTTACCAATGATATCTCAAAAAATTTTACTACGCAACCATTTTGTTCTGACACATTGGATTTTTACCAAATTTTTCATCATAAGTACATGGCCCTTTGATCTTCTGCGAAATTTGGAGTAAATTGATAAATAGTTTTTTAGCTACGCCGCGAACAGATAGATAGGCCGACAGAAAAACATGGTATTTGTAACGTAGAAATCCTAAAATGAGAATCTCTAAAAAAATTTCGGAGGGTGATTTCTTCAAGAATAAAATATGTCTCTTTCACAAGGGAAATTAAAAGGCAATAAAACCGCTATTAGATTAATTAATACCATTTGTTACTTTCGGCATTTTAGCCCATATGTGAGTAGATGTGCTACTTGCGATGACTGACTTAAAAATGGTAATACAAAAATTAATACAGTTTTACTGATAATTATTTTTCTTGTATAGTCCCAATAATTGAATACTTACTGCGATAAAATTCACGTTTCTATGTAAAATAAAGCAAGGCCTATGAGACAGTTTTTTAAAAGCAATATTTGGTAATATTGAGTGTGTCATAATCATTAATGACACGATTTGTAATTGCTAACCTGTTATATAATGATGAACCTGAACAACCCAAAGCGATTATTTACATAGATGAAATATACTGTTTAATTCAAAAATGACAAACTTAGAAGTTGTTCGCCAGTTATATTCCATTCACAAGGGATATCATCTAATCAAATCAGCTTGGGTTGTTACCCCTGATTGCTATATATTAACGTTACATGCTCCCAATTTGTCTGATGCACAAAACACTGATGCCGCTATGCTTCGAAATCAATTTGCTGGAGACGTAAACATTATTTAATTAAGCATTAATTATCGAATATCATGCGGCGTGCGACCTCGTGAAAGGCAATTGTCAGTTCAAAATGCTAAAGCTAATCGACTAGTATCAAAGCCCGACATTACAAAATCATGTTTGATTTTTTCAAGAGGCAATTTCAATGCTTCATGCCCTTAATCCAGAAGATTTCTATTTGATTTTCGGTGCTGTAATAAATAGATATCACAGACCAGTTATTAGCACATAATTAAATCAAATTGTTGGTCGAAGAACAACATCTTCAACAGAGACGTCGTTGGGCCGATCTTCACAATAATTATGTACCAGATTTTCCCCGTTTAGAACTTCAATACCTTAGGAATACCACGGTTACTACTTATAAACTAAAACTATCTCCATTGTATATACAAGATACAACGCACAGGGAAAAAGACAATGGTTTACTACTGGATATGTCGAGTAATATATCAACTATTCTGCAGCTCAGAATTTTCTCCCGGTTTAGAAAAGAAAATTTGAAGAAGAAGTTCCAGAAACATCGGATTAATGTTGCATAATGCACATGTTGATCTGGTGCAAGGGCAGTTGGGGCATGCGCACATGTTCTTGGAATATTCCAAGTATTTGGAAAATGTGAAATACCGGTCGTTCTGGTAATTTAATTAAGGTGATAATATCTAATTATTTTCGTTACCATAGCAGTAGGAGTTGTTGAATTTCGCCAGGTTTAGTTCATCGGCACATAATGGTTTAACAAAAATATACTCGCCTCGATGCAGTAAACTATACGATACAATATCATCTATTGCCAAAAAATAATAACCGATTGGCACTAAATGGCGATACTCTAGAGTGCGAGTCTTTAATGCCTCCCCCCCCTCTTCAATTTTTGAACTGATGAACAACATTTTAAATTTGCCGCCATTTTGGATATTACAAATGCGAAATTTACACAAAAAAGTAGTATTTATATAGCTATTGAAATGTGCCAAACTTTTAATTTTTATGTTATCCGGTTCAAAAAATAAAAGGGGGGCGGGGACAGTAAAGAGCCGCAATGTATATAATGACTGCAAAATGTTGCTGTATTGTACTATAACGATTTTAGTGGATAAAAATATTAATGTAACAGTAGCCTAAAAAATAAGAATAACGTTTTTTAATTCCCGCGTAAAAGGGAAGTACTGTAATCGTGAAAAAATCACCCTCCGAGATTTTTTTTCAGATCCGTCTGCCCGTCTGTCGGTCTGTCTGTTTCCGACTTAGCTAAAAAACTACTTTCCCGATCGACTTCAAATATTGGTCAAAAATTAAGGGTCATATGGCGATGATCTGGTACTATTTTGGAAAAAATTTAAATATGGTAAAACAAAATGGCGGCCTAGTGAAATGTTGAATAAAAATATTACTAAAAAACTACTTATGCAATTTATCTCAAACTTTGCTTAAAAATTAAATATTAAATCAACTGGTAAAATTTGTGTACGAATCCAAGATGGCAGAAAAAAAATGGCGGCTTAATAAAATATTTAAAAATATAGCCTGAAAAAACTACATAATGGCCTGATTTGTGATATAGAAATAGTACACTAGTAAAACTGTGGTACTCATTTAAGATGGCGGGACAAAATTGCGGTCAGATAAAATGTTGTAATTATGAAAAATCACTCTCTTAGATTTTTACATATTTTCAGATTATAGCGTCCCTAGATGCCAAAAAATATGTTTTATCAATTCCGTCAAAAATTAAGGGTCATATAGGGATAACCTGATAATATTTTGGTAAAGATCTAGTATGCCTGAACAAGATGGTGGCCTAGGGAAATTAATACTAAAAAAATAATTATCCAGTTTCCACAAATTTTACAGAAAAAACACCGGTTACATAAGAATAAATTGGTAACATGTAATATGAATATAAGATAGCATGACAAAATAAACCATTTAAAAAATCGGCCTGAAAAGGACTACTTATTAGATTAATTTCAAATTTTGTGCAAGCATTAAAAGTTGTGGTACGAATTCATGATGGCGGAATAACATGGCGGCCAAATCATTTTTACTTCCCACGTAACAGAGAAAATTGTAATCGTGAAAAAATCAGGGTCCCTAGATGCCTCAATTCCGTCGGTCTATCTGTCGGTCTGGCTGTTTGCGGCCTAGCTAAAGAACTACTCACCCCATTGACTTCAAATTTTGGCCAAAAATTGAGGCTCATATGAGGATGACCTGGTAGCAGTATGGTATAAATCCAATACGGCGAAACAAAATGGCCGCTTAATGAAATTTAACTTAAAATTACTCTCTTAATAAAATATTTAAACATTCAGCCTGAAAAACAACTTAATGAAATGATTTCAAATTTTGTGTCATAACTAATTGTGCTATAGAGATGAAGTAGTAAAACTGGGGTACTAACACCAGATGGTGGAAAAAGATGGGCGGTCAAATAAAATATTTGTGATCGTGAAAAAATCACCCTCTCAGATTTTAGATGTTTTCAGTTTTTAGCCTCAAAAAATATTTTTATCAATTCCGTTGGGTTGGTCCGTCTGTCTGTCACTTTGTGGCATAGCTTAAAAGCTACTTATCAGAGGGACTTTAAGTTTTAGGCAAAAATTTTGGGTAAAAATCCAATGTTGGAACAAGTTAGCGGCCTAATAAAACGTTAAAAGATTATTACTGATTATCCAGTTGCCTTAATTTTTGCACAAAAATCAAGTACTAAAATAAATATTTAAAAAAACTACTAATTAGATTAATTTCAAGTTTTGTTCAAGCATTAAATGTGAAAGAGGAATAAACTGGTAGAGAGAGAGAGATTTTAATTTTTGGCGCGTCAGCAACTAAGGCCATTTAGCGCCGCTCGAGATTTAACTATATTTTATTGTACATGTTGATATCCTTAAAAAAAAGGATAGGTTTGATGTTTTCCTCCTTAAATAGATTTCTAGAATCTGTTTTCATATTATATTTTGCTCTATTATTATCAAATAAGGGGCAGTCTATCAGAATGTGTTTAGTACTTAGAGTTGTGTTGCATGGAATACAACGAGGTTGTTCTTGAGATTTCAGTAAGTATTCATAAGTAAGTGGAGTATCCAATTTTAAGTCTATTGATGACAGTTGATTCTTTTTTGGAAAAGTTCTTATGTTAAAATCATCAAAGAATTTTGGTTTGACACTGTATAATTTATTATGATTTTCCAACTGGTCCCATTCTGCTTGTATTGAGTCTCTTATCATTCTTTTAATTGTAAAGGTTATATCTGTCTTGTAACAAATATTAAGAGCATTTTGTCCAGTTGTAATTGCCTCTTTTGCAAGAAGGTCAACTCTTTCATTACCTTCAATACCAATGTGGCTAGGGATCCAAAAAAAGATCACTTCGTGATTTGTTCTGCAGGACTCAATTATGGATTTGTGAATAGATGTTATGAGGGGATGTGGGTGATCATAATGGCATATAGCTTCTAGAGCACTTTTGGAGTCTGATAAAATAATGAAATTTTTAGAAGTCTCTGTTTTGAGCCATTTAAGAGCTCTTTCGATGGCAAGTATTTCAGCAGTAAATACACTGGCGTAATTGTGTAGTTAATATTTGGCAGTAGAGGTCTTGGAGAAAAAAGCAGCTCCGGTACATGTTTTTTTTTTTTTGAACCATCCGTATAGATTTGGAAATGATTTTTGTATTTGTTGTTCATAATCTCATGAAATTTATTAGTAATAATTTTGTGATTGGTTTCTTTTTTATCAAGAGAGCTTAAAGAGAAATCAACAAGAGTATTGTTTGTCCAGGGAGGAAAGGGGAATGGAAGATCTGGGAATGGATCGGGAAGAATGAAGTTTTGAGCTCTGGCGAATATTTGAAATCTGATATTACAACTGAAAGTTTTATTAGAATTTGTGTATGTTTCTGGAGAGAGAGAAGGTTGAAAAAATTCTTTATGGGTCGGTATGAATTTTCTGTACCAGAGACTAGTAGCATATTTGATAAGAAGGAAGTCTTCTGTGTGAGAGAGACATTATTCAGATAAGCACTGCAAGCTTTGTACAGGACTTGTGGGAAATGCAGAAAGAGATAACCTTAGGCTTTTATTCTGTATAGGGTCAATGCGCTTAATATATGATGGTCAAGCGGATGAATAAACGATGTAACCGTAATCTATTTTGAATAGGATAATAGATTTGTATACCTTTAGTAGGGTATCGCTGTCAGAGCTCCATTGAGAGTTAGCTAAGATTTTTAGAAAATTAAGGTCCCTGAAGCATCTGGTTTTAATGTAATTGAAATGGTTCTTCCAATTTAATTTGTTATCGAAGATTAAACCTAGGAATTTGCATGAATCTTGTAAGTGTATATTATTTCCCGCAAGTGTTAGATTTGTGATTTTAGAACAACCTCTTTTCTTGCAGAAGTGAACTACTGAAGATTTATGGGGGGAGAATAGAAACACAGTGTTTTCAGACCATTTTCTTTGAGAAGAAAGACAGTTTTGCAGTTGTCTTTCGCATACTCTTGTATTTTGTGATGGGTAATATATCACTACATCATCTGCGTATAGTCTGTATTTAATTTGAGAAGGGATAAAGTTAGTTATAAAGTGAGGAAGATTTCCTTTTAATCCCCATTTATGAATGGTTTCCAATATATTATATCTCCATGCAGTATCGAATGCGTGAGACATATCTAAAAAAGTTGCGACCAGGTGGTTTCCCCTTGTAAACGCTTCTTGAATGTCTATTTTGCATACCAACCAGGTGATCTAGCGTTGATCTATGCTTTCTGAAACCATATTGGAATTGATTAAGAAGATTGTTTTTCTCTATGAACCATGTCAGACGGAAGTTAATTATTCTTTCCAATATTTTGCCAAGATGTTCAGTTAGGGAAATTGGTTGAAAGGATTCTGTATTACATTTTTGTTTGTTGGGTTTCGGAATCGGAATCAGGTATGACTGTCGCCAATTATTTGGGTATATACCTTCAGTCCAGATTTTGTTGTATATGTTAAGTATATGATTTAATCCGTGTATAGGAAGGTTTTTAATCATAGGGCCCAGTATACCGTCTGGGCCTGGTGCACTGGTTCTGCTGTTTTTCAGAGCAAATTTTAGTTCCTTCATTGTGATGGGAAAATTGTATCAAAATTCAGTAGAGGATTCGAAGTTAAGTGGAGTGCGTTCCTTATTGTCTTTTATTCTGGAAAAGTTGTTTTCATGTGATATCTCGTTAGATATTTTCGCAAAGTATTCCCCAAAGATATTGGCTATCGTTGTTTCATCAGTAGTCCATATATTGTTGTTAAGGATTCCTTGTATTTGAGAATTAGTTTTTCCTTTTATGCATCCGATTTTGTTCCATATTTCTTTACTAGTGGAGTTGATATTGATGCTATTAACAAACTTCTTCCAGGATTCTTGTTTGGTTAATTTAACAATTCTTTTGGCTTTTGCTCTACATTTTTTAAAATTAATGAAGTTTGATGGTGAGGGGTTACGACGACAGATATTGAGAGCTGATTTCCGATTCTTAATAGCCTCCTTACATTCCTCAGACCACCAGGGAACAGGGACTTTATTGGGAAGAATTTGGAACGTAGGTATTGATTTTTTTGCGCTTGAATGAATGGCATTTACTAGTTCATAAATGAGGGTATTGATGTCATTTTCATTTGGGTTGGAAATAAAGAACTCTGTTTGGTATTTTTCCCAATTAGCTTTAGTTATGTTGTAATAGATTTTAGTGCTAGGTTTGTCAGGTAGAGAATTGGTGGATAAAATTATAGGGAAGTGGTCGCTACCATACGTATTCTCAAGAACTTGCCAATTAATTATTGTTGATAAATTAGGGTTATACAAAGCAAGATCAATGCAGGAAAAGGTTCCTGTAGAAGAACAGATAAAGGTATGATCTGTAGAGTTCATGATGTTGAGGTTTGAGGATAGAAGTATGTTTTCTGTCAAAATGCCTCTATTGTCGGTTTTATTGGATCCCCAAATAGGATTGTGGGCATTAAAATCTCCTAATAAAAGGAATGGAGAAGGAAGTTGATCAATTATGGATTTTATTTGATTGGTGTTCACGTTTAAAGATCGAGGAATATATATATTGCAGATGGTGATTTGGGATTGAAGGTAGGTCTGAATGGCACATACTTCTAAGTCAGAATTGATACTTATTTCCTCGTAGGGATGGTTGTTATTTATAAGTATGGTGACGCCACCGGAGGCCTTATTTGTGTTTTCTCTGTCTTTTCTTACGATATTATATTTTTTAAAGCTCACGTTTTTATCCTGTTTAAAATTAGTTTCTTGTAGGGCAATGATGATAGGTTTGTAGGTAGATGATAGGATTTTAAGGTTTTCTAATTCACTGAAAAAATTATTTAAGTTCCATTGTAAGACGAGTGGATACATTTTGTCTAAGATTTAGATTTTTTTTTGGATAAGTTCTTGCTTTTGTTGTTTGAAGGGCGATTGGAATCCTTATCATCTTTAGACGATTGAGAAGAGTTAGAGTTTGTCCTATTGAGAGGGGGTAAGTTTAGATTAGGTCGAATTAGAACAGGAGGCTTGATAATTTTAGAGTTGGCTTGAGATGAAGCAAGGTTGGTGTTAGTTGGAGTAGGACTTGTGGAATTTTTTGGGTAAGAAGGCTGGGAGGGAGTAGGGGAAGAGTGGGATAGAGAGGAGCTCGAGGGGTTAGGAGGGGGAGGGTATGTATTTTGTTGAGAAAGGTTGCATTGAGTACTTGTAGTTATCATGGTTTTATTTGTAGTTGCTTTAGCGTAAGATATTTTGTGATCGGGAAAAAATAATTTAACTTTCTTTTTAGCTTCATTATAGGGAATTTTTTCTAATACTTTAATTTTGTTAATTTCTGTTTCCATTTTGTAGGTAGGGCATCCCCTATATCGAGGGGAGTGTCCTCCTTCGCAGTTTACACAAGTAGCTGGTTGATTACATTCATTGTTTGGGTGATTAGGTTTTCCACATGAGGGGCAAATTTGTTCGTTTCTACATAAGACAGAGATATGTTCAAACCCTTGACAGTTAAAACAACGCATTGGGTTGGGGAAGTATGGTCGAACTCTAAGTGAATACCAGCCAGCAAAAATTCTTTCCGGGAATTTATGGGTTTTAAAGGTAAGAATTAGACTATTGGTGGGGAAATTTCATCATCCTTTTTTTTTGTTATTCTTTTAACCATTATTACGCCTTGTCCTGTTAGATTTTCTAGAATTTCTTCCTCAGAGCAGTTCAGTAAATCTTTCCATGTAATCACTCCCTTTAGGGTATTTAGTGTTTTGTGAGGTTCAACATTGATGTCTATGTCATGAAGTTTATTTAAAGTTATTATTTTATTTGCTTGTATTTTGTTTTTAATCTCTATCAATAAAGAACCATTTTTTAACTTCCTTACATTATTAGTTTCGCCAATTGATCCACAAATAGCTTTATGTATTAAAAAGGGAGAAACATTTGTAAAAATATCAGATTTCCTGGTTATGATATAAAATGTATTAAACAATTCTGAATGATTAACTATTTCGGGTGACATTATCCTAGGACGTTTAGAGTTAGGAAGTTCAGGGAAATCTTGTTTTCCGGTAGTAAAAACCGGCATTCCAGCCCGGTTACTCACAGGAGATGCTGCGTAGTCGCTTGCTGACGGTCGGGAGGAGTCTACGCTACCACCACCTACACCGACCGGTACTGGGGATCCGACTCCCTGCACCGTAGATTGAGAAACTTTTGTTGTCGACTTCATATTTAATTTTATAAAGAGACATGTAGACATCTCAGGACAACACAAACGAACTGGGGCCCCAGGGTAGTTAGGCCCAAATCGAGGATTATATTCTTGATCCCTTGGGGGTGTGTATGTAGGTATATGTGTGTGCAGGAGTGTGTGAGTGGAGCGGGAGAGGAAGTGTATTGTGAGTGTGTGTGTGTATGTGTGTATGTATGTGTGTGTGTGTATCTGTGTGTGCGTGTGAGTGTGTGTGAGTGTGTGTGAGTATGTGTGTGACTCAGGTTACCTCGGGAGCGTCGTACCCCGTGACCCTTGAGCAAAGTCCGGACTCGGCTCAAGGACCCCCTGAGGAATAAACTGGTAGAGTTTTAGTACGAATTCAAGATGGCGGAACAAAATGGCCCCCAAATAATTTTTTGAAAAAATCAACCTAAAAAAAAATCTTATTCAATTGATTTCAAATTTTGCAGAAAAATTAAAAGTTATATAGGGATAAACTGAAATGAATTCAACATGATGTAACAAAATGGCGGCGTGTGTCAATTTAAAAACTACTTATTGAATTAATTTTAAATTATGGCAAAAAATCAAGTCTGGCATAGGTAGAAATTGGTAAAATACTGGTAGGAATCCAATATTATGGAACAAAATGACGCCAAATAAAAACGTTTGATGAAATATTATATATGTGTTAACTAACGACTATTTACTGAACTAAATTGGGTCACATCTCACTATTTCTAATAAAAGGAAATATATATACAATAAGGGGAGTTTTGAGTAAGGGAAATTTACCGATTTTTATGTTTAGTGAGTTAATTGAAGCTATTGAAATGTGCCAAATTTTAAATTTTTATATTCATCGGTTCAAAAAAAAATAAAATGTAAAGCGGATATTAAACAGCCGCAATGTTTATAATCACCAAAATATACGTGAACATGTTGCTGCTTAGATAAGTCGATACGTTTTGTAATGTAAAATAGCTTATAGGTAGGTACGCAACTTGCAGATAATTAATTACACCGCCGTATATCTTTCGTTCTTAAGTGTATTATAACGATTTTACAAAAAAATTGATAAAAATATTAATGTTAGCCTGAAAAATAAAAATAAGGCTTTGTTATGTTTAGTGAGTAATTTTATTTAATTTTAAGTTTCGACTAATGGCTGCCAAATTTAAAACCCTCTGAGCAAATCAGTAGTTATGTTCAATTTTAGTTTTTGTTGAATAAATAATTGCCATTTGTAATTTTTATATTGGTTCAGAAAGGAAATAAGATTAAAGAAAATCATTCAATTTGCAATAATTTGTACCACAAGGCTGCAAACAAGGTCGGTAAAAATCAACACTTTGCATATGAAACTATTTATTATACTTTTACCTAGACATTTTATAGGCCGAATAAATTATTTTGAAATGAATTTATTATACAGTGTGTTAAGACTAAAGCAATATTTTCAATAGTTTGCCTAGTGCCCCACAAATACCCAGTTGTTCTGCGACAGCTCGTAAACTATTCAAAGACCCCACAGATTTTTGTAAAACTGAATTAAGGAGACCATAGTCCATTACATAAAAAATGTAGAAAGTTTAATGAAAACCGTTTTTCATTGTAATTAGTGTCTGACCGTTTACCTTTGCATAGTGGTCGTTCCTAAACGGTACTAAGTTTATTTCGAAACGAAAAATTTAAAGGGGGGTCACAAGACCTGAAATGAGTATGTTTCAAAAATCTCAAATTATCGTAATATTGTTGGAAAAGTAATAATGATAATATAATTTTTATTTCCGATAGTTCAATATGCATTACATCATTAATATTAACATATGAAATAAAAAGAAAGAAATCCCAGAAGTCCAAAGACTAGTTTGGGACATACCTTTCTTATTTTACTACTTAATTTCAAATTTTATAAATAAATGCCTAAAACATACTTTAAAACCTAGCTTATAACACACAAAACATCCAAGGAACGAAGCGTTAACAAAGAGCATTTCCATGATTTTAATAACAATTATATCATATAAAACAGTTGAATTAATTCTTACACAATTATTCAAATACATAGTTTTTCTGGGTTGGTCATGAATGCATAACTGAGATTTAAATTGTTTGCTTGTACTCGATTCTTTTATATATCTAGGTATCTGACGATAAATATATGGAGACAAGAACCAAGATGACCGCTGGACTTGCGTTTTTGAAACCTTTAGTGTCACAGTTTGCATTGTATTTTTAAGTAGCGTGTTGTATTCATGACTAATATTTCCCAGTTTATGCCTGTTTTTAAACTGTGTATTAAGTATTCTACAGACGTATTATATCTGTCTTACGTGGTATATGTTACTAAATTTATAAAGATCGTCATTTGGGTAAGTATTGATTTTTCAAAGAGTTTAATATGGTTTTGATAGGTACCTCTCCAGCTGGAAATTCCATTGCAAATGTGAATTTACGAGAGCATAGTAAATACTTTTAAATTGAGGGGTTTCAGTTGTACGCTATGTTCTTAACAAAGCAGAAACAAATTTTGGAGTATTTAACGTAAAATTTTTATTATCTGCCTAGCGCTTTCGACAATTTGTCATTTTCAGGGCTATGCCCCTACAAGAGAACATACAGGATAAAACAAATTTTAGATAAATATTTTTTATACATATAAAACAGAGTTTTTTCTTTTAAAAAAAATTGAGTCTACAAAAGTTAAAACGTAAGTGGTAACTACTTACTCGTCAATAATTGATTCCTGCCAAGTTACATATCTCGACCATTCTCAATGAAAATTTACTAATTATACTACAGGTATTTAAATTAGAAACTAAAAACAGTAAACTAGGGAAGCAGATGTTTAGCTTTGGTCGAGTGTGTTTTAAACTGTAAAATGCAAATGATCGTTTCGTAGTTTTTAGGCAAAAACGCATAAAATCAGCTGAAAATAAATATTGGGTTTTTTGAATTGAGAAGTAAATATCGACTATTTTTGAAAGAGGTGTTTCATTTGGTTATATAGTAATGGATAGAAAAAAATATTTTCTAGTCACAATGATTGGCAAGTTTTGTAAGTACAGTTCACACCATGAAAAGCAAGAAATAGATATTAAAATGACAACACAATTACAGGTATAATACAAAAAAATAGAAAACATATTAACATGAAGGTTGATTAAAATTAATACAATAGATGAGTCAGGTACTAATAAAGCTTTTTATTGTTGTTTAACGTAGGGGAGAAGATAAATATGCTATGGATATCTACGTCAAAAAATTCTTGCAAATTGGATTTTCAGTATTAGAAGTATATATTTTCAAATTCAGGCAATTGGTTATTTTTTATTTCTTTTTCAATCTCTAATTCTTCAAGGTAGTCGAGTTCTTTATAATTCTTGTGATTAAAACAATGCAGTATTTTACTATTTTGTTCTATGGAGAATTTGTGGTTATTGTACTTAAGGTGATGACCAAAGACTGACTTAGTATGTTGTGAAATGTGTTCTTTAATTCTAATTTCTAATTTTCTTGTGGTCTTTCCAATACAAGTTGCAGCACAGTCTTGGCAACTGAGTTTATAAATTCCGCTTAATTGTGTGTGTGGTAATTTTTGTTTAGTACGGACTAAATTGTTGCCTAAAGTATTTGTGGCTTTAAATGAGATTCTAAGTTTTGGTACTGTGTTTTTTAATATCTTAGCAACTTTGTAAGAAAGGGGGTCCACATAACAAAGTGAAACATATTTCTGATCCTGTATAATTCCAGCAGGTTGATTGAAAGCATTTTGCAAGTTTAGTTTTAATTTATATTTATTTATTATTTTATCAATTAACTCAGATCTACATCCGTTATTTTTTTATTTGTTTAAACTTGTAGAGTATTTGCTTTAGCTTTTTAATTAATAAGTTTATATGATAGTCCCATTTTAAATGTCTATCTCAACCACCAAATATTTAATACTGTCTGTTTCTTCGATAGTAATTGAATTATTTAGAAAAGATAATGTTTTGTGTGGAGTAAATTTATTCTGATTACAGCTGAAGGTAATGTATTTCGTTTTTTTTATAATTAATACTAAGACGCATTTCATCGAACCACTCTTTTATTTTGCGCAAATTTTGTTCAGCTTTTTTGTTTTACCCGATTCCATGAACATCCTTCATATAAGATGACCGTAACATCAGCAAATGATGAGATGCATCTCTGGACATCCAAATTTAAAAGACTATTTATATAAAGAGATAATAGCGCCGGACCCAGGACATTACCTTGTGGCACACCGCAGCTCAGATTCTTCTACCTACTGAAGGTGTTATTTATTTTCACGACCTGTATTCTATTCGCGAGGTCGGATTTAAAAAGATCTAAAGCTATTCCCCTGAAACCAAGATTTTCCAACTCATTAATTAATATGGCATGATTAACGGTATCAAACGCCTTGGTCAAGTCCAAAAATAAGCATATCACGTTTTTATCTTTGTCTAAATTTTTATAGATATTGGATGTAAGAAAAAAAATAGCACGATCTATTGACATACCTTTTCTAAAACCAAACTAATTTTTTGATAATAGGCTATACTTATTTATAAAGAATTCCATTTTTAGTTTTATAATTTTTTCTACTACTTTTGTAAGATTGGTTATTAATGTTATCGGCCTATAGTTTGTCATATTTGTAGCATCCCCTTTTTTAAACAATGGTTTTACAATACCCCTTTTCAAACAATGAGAAAAAATTCCTGTTCTTAAAATTTTGTTAATTAGATATATTACATGTTTTTTAATATAAGGAGTAATTGGTTTTAGTGACTTGGCCGAAATGTTGTCATGACCCAGTGCTTTGTTAAGCTTAAGCTCCCCGATGGCATTGACAACCTCGACTTCCTCTGCTGGTTTTAAAAACATTGAATTTATATTTATATTTCATTTAATAACAGAGGAAGCAGGCCTGTACATACCATCTGCAAGCTGCAATATTTACTGAAAATTTCGGTAATTAATATCGTTTTTCTCGAAGGTGAAACTTTAATCTACGTTGAGATATCGTGAAAATCCGTACTTCGCTTATCGAGATTCATTTTACATTAGGAGCGAAATCTTTTAAACTAAACTCTTTTCAATTTTCACAGTTTTCAGCTATTTTCTGCACACTCTGGATCTGTAATTGCTAGACCGATAGGACTTTGATACGATATTGGTCAATGTTTTATCTAAAGTTCAGAAATTTTAAATCGGATGCTTAAACGATTTTAGACATGCGAATTTTTGCGGCTGGGTCGTTTTCGATCGCGCTATCTTGCTTGGTATGTTTTTTTCTAAAAAAATGTTGGTAATAAATAATGTTCAGAATCAAAAAGCACATGCAATAGGTTGGGCAAAAAAAAAAATAAAAATATAAAACGCTTACGGACCTTATGATGATCAATATTTCGAAAACCGTAAATCTTACACTTACGAAATGAATCGGGCATGTTCAAAAACTCCATTAAATGTAGGTAAGGGGTCTATTAAAAATTTGGTCTAAAGGTTTTGAGTACCCCTTTTCGACCAAAAAATTAAATTCGAGCTAACTTTTTTCGTCTGACAGATATAGGCCAATGTAGTTTTTGGCCTATAACGGCCGAACGGACCCTGCATCTTCGATACGAAAGAGTCTGCGTATAGATAGGCTAACTCATAAAGGATTTCGAGTTATCGAAGATTTTCTATTTTTTACAATTTCTTGAAACCATACCATATCCCCTGAGGAACTCTTTCAATTTTTTTTTCGAAAATTTAGCGATGGGGATTTATTGTACGCACTCACAGGAACCCCTAGAGTATTGCAAGCTCATTTATCTGATTCTCTATTATCCGTTGCATACGTAAACATTGCCTGATAATACCGCCCTTAGACGTACGTTCGGGGACAACTAAAAATTAGCTATTTGGGCGTATTTAAAAATACAAATTAATAATTTTTACCTCCCTGGTTGAATTCTCTCATAAATGGGAAGCATTGTAATAGCGAAAAAATCACCTCACCATCTCTACATCTCATATTCCCTAGATGCTGAAAAAAATGTTTTCTCTCTCCGTCGTTCTATCTGTCTGTCTGTCTGTCGGTCTGACTATTCGCAGCATAGCTAAAACAGTACTGACCCAATTGGATTCAAATTTTGGTAAACAATTAAAGAACATATAGGAATAACAAAATGGCGGCCTAATGAAATGTTAAAAAATTATTATTAAAAAACTGCTTATCCAATATATCTCAAATTTTGCATAAAAAAATAAATATGTTAAAATTAACTGGTAAAATTTTGGTACGAATCCAATATGGCGGAACAAAATTGCGGCTTAATAAAATATTTAAAAATTCATCCTGAAAAATCTACCTAATGGATTAATTTCAAATTTTGTGCCATAACTTATTGTGTTATAAAAATTAACTAGTAAAATTGTGATATTTCAAGATTGCGAAACAAAATGGCGGCCAAATAAAGTGTTTGTAATCGTGAAATAAAAATCACCTTGTAAAGCTTTACATATTCTTACGTTTTAGCGACCCAGATGCCAAAAAATTTATTTTATCAATTCCGTGGATCCGTCTGTCAGTCTGTCTACTTGTGTGTCATTTCGCGAAATAGCTTAAAAACTACTTACCAGATAGACTTCAAATTTTAGTCAAAAATTAAGGGTCATATGGGAATGACTTGGTAATATTTTGGTAAAAATCCGGTATGCCGGAACAAGACGGCGACCTAGTGAAATGTTAAAACGTTAAAACTAAAAAAACTAGTTTATCCAATTTACCTTAACTTTTGCACAAAAATCAAGTGCTATACATTTGTATGTGTATATGTCGTAGGCATAATGCAAATTTAGACTTTTTATAATCTGCCTAGGCATTTTACAAAAAGCCAGCCAAACGCCAGCATATGATAGATCTTTCGTTATGACTACACCAATTCCTTAAAATTATTTTTAAGCATTTTACAATTTACCAAAAGCGGTGCCGTCAAAACGTGAAAATAAAACCAAAAATACTATTAAGTAAAGGCCATTGCTCTTTTCACGGTAGCGTGAACGAATCGTCGGAAAGTCAGTTCACGTTAAATAAGAAAAACGTGTGAATGACTGCTTTTTTGACTAACTTGTACTAATCTAACGGGGGGATTCACTTAACAGTATTATAGACTGTTAAAAAAATCCTTGTTTTAATATAGACTCGGAATTCGGTTGGCGCGCTACCGCGCGCTTTCTTTATAGCAAACCTAACCAATCCTAACCTAACCTAACTTTAAGAAAATAAGTAATCTAAATTTTTATTAATCATAAATAAAAAAAAAAACTAAAAAAAAACATAAATAGCTTATATTAGAGTGAACGTTAATGACGTCACATGTGGTTTCGCGTGAACCAACATTTACAAAATTCGTTCACGTTAGCAAGGAAGGCGACATAGCGTTAAGTAAAATAATACAGTTATAGTAAATGTATTAAATATTTTTATTAAGGAAACATAAATAAACATTTAACACTTCATGATATAAAAATATACCTATTAACTTAAGTATTTTTAGTACCTTCGTATTACAAGTATGAAACTACAAATTAAAATTAAAAAACAAATCCTTTGAAAATAATAAAATATGCTTATATATTGTTTACAATTGATAAACAAATACTACTCGATATCGAACTTCCATGACATTTGGAAGAGTCTAAACTATTGTAAAAAAATAGTACGTACCTATTTAATATTTAGGTAAGAATGTACCTATTACTAATATAAAACCACAAATAAAAATGGAAAACAAATCCTATGAAAATAACAAAATATGCTTATATATTGTTTATGATCACACATTAATTTATTATTGCATGTCGAACTTACATGTCGATGGAAAAAAGTCGACTCATTTTTATATTCATGTTTTGACGACATTGCTTTAGGTAAATTATAAAATGCCTAAAAGTAATTAGTCACAACGTTATATACATTCTTCTGTTCTTATTTTGGCGGCATTTTATCGATTTGTCTGAATTCGTGTAGTCATAATGAAAAATGTATTGTACGCTCGTGTTTTACCGGCTTTTTGTAAAATGTCTAGGTAGATTATAAAAAGCCTAAATTTGCATTATGCCTACGACATATATATATATATATATATATATATATATATATATATATATATATATATATATATATATATATATATATATATATATATATATATATATATATATATATATATATATATATATATATATATATATATATATATATATATATGTATATATATATATATATATGTGGTAACATTTTGGTACGAATCCAAGATAAAAAACAAAATGGCAGCTTAATAAAATATTTTAAAAAATTTGTGCATTTTTATATTCATGTTTTGACGACACCGCTTTAGGCAAATTGTAAAATGCCTAAAAGTAATTAGTCACAACGTTATATACATTCTTCTGTTCTTATTTTGCCGGCATTTTATCGATTTGTCTGAATTCGTGTAATCATAATGAAAAATGTATTGTCCGCTCGTGTTTTACCGGCTTTTTGTAAAATGCCTAGGTAGATTATAAAAAGCCTAAATTTGCATTATGCCTACGAATTAACGAGGCTTAATAAATAAATTTCGAAATATCGAGGTATTACATAAAAGCGCCTTTATTTTTAAATCAACGAACAAAAAAACTTAATCTCTTTACATAGGTACTTATTTCTATGTACATACATACAATGTATGTTATACGTACATTCTACTGCAAATATCTGAATATACATAATATGCATATTAAACATATATACCTAAATATTTATACACATAAAATAAATACATATTTATTTTTTTGTAAAAAAGTCATTTATCTTAGTTTGTTTTGATTTTAAAAATATGCAGGAATTAATACTGTTTTCAATCGTCGCTATAGCAGAAAAAACCGAATCCTGTGTATAACTTTTTCTTTCGAAAAAAATTCGCAGCTTTGTTACCATGGCTTTACCATCCCTGGCTGAAACAGGTTGCTCCTCTTCTTCAGTAACATTATCTTCCTCGTCGGTATTGTCATTCATTTCTTTAGTAACTGAAGCCAAAATCTCGCCATCACTTAATGTTTTAGAAACGGCAACCTCATCATCAAAGCTCACATACTCGCCAAACGTTTTACAACATGTATCACATTTTTCAGAAATTATACGCCATTCTTCATCAACTATTGCTTCATCAACATTCTCAACTGATGATACACTGGTTTTTTCCTGAAGTTCTTCTGACGCTGAGTGTAAAAATCCACATGTTCTAAAACAATTTGCAATTGTAACTTGGGTAACACTGAACCATGCCTTGTTAGCCATTCGTACTGCTTCTAATAGATTCACTGAGCTGGTTTTTCCTTCTTCCATATCATTTATAATTTTTCGTACAACTTCCTTTCTATATAATGTTTTAAAGTTTTTAATTATACCCTGATCTAATGGTTGAAGTCTGGAGGTTGTGTTAGGGGGCAAAAACTTCACTGTTACTGAATTAAGACGAGGAATATCTTTACAATGCGAGGTACAATTGTCCACCATTAACGAAACTTTACGCTTTTGTTTTGTCATATCTTTGTCAAATTTCAACAAAAAATCAGACCATATTTGGGATGTCATTCATGCTTTTTTATTTGCAGTGTAATCTACAGGAAGTGGTTTTATATTCGCAAAACATCTAGGCTTTGCAGATTTTCCAATTATCAATAATTTATACTTTTCTGTCATATTAGCTGTTAACAAAACGGTTATTCTTTCTTTGCTGTGTTTACCACCGTGACACTTTTCGTCCTTAAAGCACATTGTACGATCTGGAAGGCACCTAAAAAACAACCCAGTTTCATCTGAATTAAAAACGTTGCAAGCATCATAGTCTTTTATAATCGTTTTTAGTACATTTTTCCAGTCATCGCAAACCGAATCACTTACACTCGCACTTTCACCACACATCTTACGAAACACTATGTCATGTATTTTCTTAAATTTTTCTAACCAACCGTTTTTGCTTTAAACTGGTTATGCCCTAAAGATTTAGCAAATGCTTCGGCTTTTTCCTTCATTATTGTTCCTCCAACACTAACATTATTATTTCGGCACTGTTTAAACCATTTCACTAAGCATTCCTCCACATCGGGAAACTCGGCTTCCCTTTTTCTTTTTGCACTCAAATTTGTCGATGTTTCTTGGGATAAAATATATCCTTGATTTTTCAAAATTGTTGATAACGTACTCTGTGGAATATTATACTCTTTAGCAATGTCTTTTTAAAGCTTCTCGCCACTTTTAACAGCATTTATAATTTTTATTTTATCACCGATTGTCAAACTTCTGTGTTTACGTTCGAGACTCATCTTGTAAGCCGCCTACGTGTGCCTAACAATCAGTTGCAATAACCGCCAATCGGTAAATAAAATAGTATGTTATACTTGCTCTAACCTGTTTAGATTTTATGGCTACGACTGACAAAATTCGACTTATAGAGGTTGAATTAGAATGAAATTGTAGAGGTAAAAATGGTCTTTCAGAGAATTTCGATTTAGAGAGGTTCGACTGTATATATATATATATATATATATATATATATATATATATATATATATATATATATATATATATATATATATATATATATATATATATATATATATATATATATATATATATATATATATATATATATATATATATATATATATATATATATATATATATATATATATATATATATATATATATATATATATATATATATATATATATATATATTATATATATATATATATATATATATATATATATATATATATATATATATATATATATATATATATATATATATATATATATATATATATATATATATATATATATATATATATATATATATATATATATATATATATATATATATATATATATATATATATATATATATATATATATATATATATATATATATATATATATATATATATATATATATATATATATATATATATATATATATATATATATATATATATATATATATATATAACAGTTTAATTTTGTTATAAGTATTTTTAATTTAATATTATAATCTACTACTTTAGTATTAAGTTTAGTGATTAATATGTACGCCTTGTTGGTTTGACACCTTAGATTTTAGTAGTTTTCTTATTAGAAGCGGTTACATTGTTCATATTTAAGCGAAATATAAATTCAACACCTTTTGCAGCAAATTTCGGTACACACAGTGTCACCTCTCGATAAGTAGTTAATTTTGTACCTATATCTGAACTCAAGTTATAAAGGAGTAATTTTCAGTAAATGGTATAAGTTTAGCGTTCGTTCATAGATGTCGCCAAAAAAAAAAAAGTTCAAATATAATTGTTGGATTTATTTAATTTTGCCGAATTTAATAATTATATACTGTATAAGAAAAACTTCAAATAGCACTTTAGACAAACTATTTATTTCCCATATATTTTACAGAGTAGATATAAATTAAATTTTATTAATTTTGAAAACCTGTTTTCGAGTCCTTTATACAAGTCTTGGGATTTTCGTTTTCTTTGGCTAGATATGCTGCATTTTTAGATTCGAGCGTGTATTTTGTATAACTCTTCTGTCGCTGTAAAAAAAAACCAAATCATTAGTACCCCAATAAATTCTTTGATATAAAGTCGATATTATGTATTAATATTGAAATGTAAATACTTGTATAAAAAAAAGGTTGCCTTGATAAATATTTCTTTTCAGCTATACATAGGATTATTTTTAGACTATAGATACTATATATACACCACGTTATATTTTCTCTTAAATCTACATTTTATTATTCGTGTTCCTTTTTGCTGTGAATATGTAACATATAAAGGTATTTTCATTTAAGTTAGACATAAATAAACCAAAGGTATTTCTCGATTCAATATTAATATTCTTACCTTTTTTTTTTCCTGACACTATATAAACTACAGCCTTCTTATAATTTCTATCAATGTTTGATGTTCCGAAATTCAGATCGACTTTTGTTTTGTCCATAGTTGCATAATTACTTGTTAATAATTGTGTGAATAAATTCCTATTTTATGGTTAAATAATGAGTTTATACAGTTGGGAAAATTCTATTAAATTAAACTCAACTTACGTTTCATTTTTATGGCATTTAACTACTCCTGCATCAGCACATCATTTTTTTTGACTCTTTGGTACTCTACTCCAGACTAATATTTGACTTTTTTGAGTGGTCCTTTTCCATTAGTACTAGAGTAATTAATTAAATATTATTTGTTTATTTACGTTTCCATTTCGCCTAGGCGTTGCTTTTAAATTTCAGGTTAGTTGTTTCCTTCAGTGTTATTATTGCGTCGTCTCGGAACTTTTCGGATCTATTCGGCTAAGACTTCCATATTAACTTATTCTCGGAACCCTCCATCCGGTACTTCCTCATATCCAGAGCGCAGGCATCTTTTTCGCTGTTGCCAAGTGTATTCCTGCATTATTTCCTGTATCTTTCTCAACCAATGGAGAGTCGTTTTTCTTGTCTAACATGTTAATCATATCCTTGTTTTATTCCGTCTATGTGCTCTTTTGGCAAGGTTGTTAGCACCTGACATATTCTAGCCAATGTTATTCCGCCACCTTAGTTAACCAAAGTTCTAGATGGAAAGGAAGCTGGGGGAACACATTTTTCACTTTTCTGGTCACCTGCAGATAAACCACAGGTCTTCAGCGCGGGTCTGAGGAAACAATCCAGGAAAATCTTGGAAATCCGTTAGCGGGATTTGACCTGAAGATTGGACCAGATCGCCATTTTCCATGCCCTTGTACTTGGCACGTGAAACCACCTTTTGACTAGAACTGAGTGACCCTATTGGATAGGGTTCAAGTCAGGGGCCAACTGTTAGTCACAGAAAATTTCAAGCCACAAACTTAACTTCAAGACTCGGGACTAATCCCATGTCACGGGCCTAGTTTGAAGTTAAGAGCGCTAGGTGCTGCTGGATTTGGTGACACTTATTGTTTACTTCTTTCTTTATACAGTAACTGATAACATATTTATTGTTTATGTATTTTTTTTCTTTTATACAGTAACAGATAAATAGATTTTTTTTCTTAACGTCATTTGTGTGTTTTATTTAGCTCACTCTTTTTCTTTTAAAGTATCAAGAGGAAGCAAGTGCCGCGAAGATCAAGGGGCTTTCCAATTTAAGCCGTTATAAATTGGTGGCGTTCATTTGTTTTTTTTTCGTTTAAGATTTCTTAAGTTTTCCCACGCCCTACTCTCCGGGTTAATTGAGCTAGGGCATCTACATTGCACGCTCTGTTGACCACGAGCTGTAATCTTGATACCATTTTGTGATCGAAATAATTTAAAATTAAACAGTAATAATAATTATTAAATAAGAGCGTAGCAATCTTGCACCTTGGTTTTGAGAAAATCAAGGGTGACAATTTGACGCCCAAACGTGTAGGGCCCTTTTGAAATTCTTTTACTTTCTTTTACTGATTTGCTTTTGCTGCTCTTTTTGCTTTGAATTTTTTTTGAGCTTTTGAACTTAATGATTTTTTTTTCTGTAAATTGCATTGTTTTTCCCTGTGAGCTAAATAGACACCCTTTTGTTTACTAACCCTATTAATTTAATTTTTTTTGCTTTATCGCTGATATTTGGTATTTATGCATATTTGATTATTTAAGTGATATTTGTGATATTTGCGTATTTGATTTAGTTTTTATATTTGAATGGTTATTTGCCTTTAGTAAGTGTTTATGATTATTGACTTAGATTACAATTTTTTTGGCTTACTGCTCTATTTTTTTTGCTTTGTTATATTTGTTATCTCTTTTGCTTTTCGTGATATTTATTGTTTTGATCTTGCGTTTCTTTTGTTAATATTGTCACGATGGATTATAATATGCAAATCGGCTACCTAAAAAAAGACATATTAATTTATGAACTGTCGGTTCGTGGAATTCCAGCCGATGATAGTAAAACTGTGGACGAGTTACGTTCTGCCTTACGACCTGTTTTCCATCTTGAGAAAAAGAGCAAATTATAGACTTATCCTGCTTATAAACTATATTTTAATGAAGAACGCGAATATATAACAAAAACCTTAAAAGAATTACAAGATTCAATCACCACAATCTCTGGTGAAAATGCTAAAAATACTTTTGATAGGATTCAAACGCGGTTAGTTCATCTTTTAAATCGTGTAGATCGCATCCCTGTAGAAAAATTAAATGAGGAATCGATAAAAGATCGAGCATCTTTAATGGGCGAAATCCTCAGTACTCTTGACAAACTAGAACAAACATTAAAAAGCGATCCTACCTTAAGTAAAATCTTTAGTAAATTTCAAATATATGACTCTGATTCGGATTCGTCTGAGTCCTCTGGTACAAGTGCCACTTCTAATAAAAATAAAGCGTTAGTATCATCGCGTAAGCAGTCTACGCCAAAGCATAAGCCTTCAGCTATTTTCACTCACCCCTCTAGTACAAAAACTCAAAGAGTTGAAAAGTGGGGTCTTAAATTTACAGGTGACACTAAACATCTATCTGTTTATAATTTTTTGGAACGTGTCTCTGAATTGCGAATTGCTCGTCGTATTTCAGAAAAGGAATTGTTTGAGTCAGCTATTGATTTATTTTCAGGTCGCGCATTAAACTGGTTCCGCGCTAATTGCTCACGTTTTACTGATTGGAAAAGTTTATCAGATTTACTTTGCAGGCATTTTGAACCCCCCGATTATTGTTCTCGGTCGTTTAAAGAAATTTTAGATAGAACTCAGGATACGTCTGAAAGCATAGTAGATTATTTGTCAAGTATGAGTGCTTTGTTTAGGCGTTATGGTGGCATGTCGGAAGACGTTCAATTAGATATTATCTTTCGAAATTTATCTCCTTTTTATACTACTCAACTTAATGTGGTTAACTCTTTAGAGGAACTCGAGACAGAGTGTCTTAAACTGGAAGCTAAGAAATATCGTGCTGATCATTATGTTCCACCTTCTAGAAAACGCCATAATCTAGTTGAATCAGATTTTGCTTTCATAGCTTCTGGCGATTATTCTCCATATAATCCTGTAACATATGTTGCTTCTGATTCATCCACCTCAACAGCAACTCCACTTCCCTATACAAATAGTACCCCTGTTGTCGAGGTTATTCAACAGCCTCCAATTGTTCCCCCAGCCAATCGACCTTCTATCACTTGTTGGAATTGTAAGGCAACTGGCCATGTGAGTCGCCAATGCCCCCAAGATCGTAAAGTTTATTGTTATCGCTGTGGTAAAGCTGACGTTACTGTCAGATCTTGTCCCAAATGTTCAATTTCGGGAAACGGTTTCCGGGAGAGTCGATAGGTCGTAAGATGTCTCCCACTTCAAATATTCTATCGACCAACGACACTTTTCTCAATCAGCACATTTTAGATTTTATTATTTCTCACGCTCATGGTGATGAACGCCCTTATTTAGAAATTTTTGTCTTAGGTCATCCTATTTTAGGTTTATTGGATTCAGGCGCTTCTCGCACTATTGTTGGACAGTCTGGCTATAAAGTCTTACAGAATTTGGGTTTAAAAATCGTTAAATCGGAAACTAGATGCACCGTAGCTAAGGGCAGCAGTTGCGTCAGTAGTGGGTTTGCTCAAACTCCTGTAACCTTGTTAGATAAAACTCGTATGGTTGATATTTTGGTCATTCCTGAGCTTTCGCACCAACTCATTTTGGGTATTGATTTTTGGAAGGCCATGAAGATCGTTCCAGATTTAAGGAAAGATGTTTGGCACTTCGCCAGTGATATAGGTTCTTCAGAGATTTGCTCCGTCGTGGATGGCACTACACTGTCCCCAGATGATAAAACTGCTCTGGATGCATTGGTCAAGGAGAAAATCTCATTGAAGGGTTCCGATCTTGGCTGTTGTAAAGTAACTGAGCATATCATTGAACTTGAGCCCGGTACTAGGCCTATTAAACAAAGGTACTATCCTGTTTCTCCTTTTAAGCAGAACATTATTGACCAAGAAGTTGACGAAATGCTAAAACTTGGTGTCATAGAACCTTCGAAAAGTCCGTCGTCCAGCCCCGTGTGCTTATTCAGGAAAAAGGACGACAGCTACAGATTTTGCATCGACTTCCACCGTCTTAATGAAAAGACGAAGAAAGATTCCTATCCAATTCCTTATATTTCAGCCATTTTAGATCGGCTCCGAGATGCACGATTTATTAGTTCCATCGACATTAAGTATGCCTTCTGGCAGGTCCCTCTTAGTGAGTCTTCTCGAGAACTTACCGCCTTCACTGTTCCTGGCAGAAACCTTTATCAGTTTCGCCGCATGCCTTTTGGGCTAACTAATGCGCCAGCTACCTGGCAACGTATTGTGGACCGAGTTCTGGGAGTTGACTTAGAAAACAACGTCATGGTCTATTTGGACGACATAATAATTATTTCGAAGACATTTCAAGAACATTTGAGAATCTTGAGTCTTGTTTTTGACAGATTGAGGGAAGCTGGTCTAGTGGTGTCTCGGGAAAAGTGTAATTTCTGTAAACCTGAACTAAAGTATCTTGAATACATCGTGGATGCTCGAGGACTGAGACCAGATCCAGAAAAAGTACAGGCAATAGTGAATATACCACCCCCTCGTAATATCACCGAAATTCGCAGGTTCGTTGGGACTGCTTCATGGTACAGACGTTTTGTACCCAATTTTTCAACTGTATTAGCCCCTATCAGTCGGCTTACTAAGAAAAATGTTAAATGGGAGTGGACAACTGATTGTCAACAGTCTTTTAACACCATAAAAGAAGCTCTTGTTACAGCTCCAGTTCTTACCTGTCCCGATTTCAATAGAACTTTTACACTCCAGACAGATGCTTCATTCTTTGGCTTGGGTGCTGTTTTAACTCAACATTTTGACGATGGCGAAAAGGTCATTGCTTACTTATCCCGCTCTCTTACCAAACAGGAGATGCAGCTAACCGTTACTGAAAAGGAGTGTCTTGCCGTTATTTGGAGTGTCGAAAAACTTAGGCATTATTTGGAAGGTGTTCATTTTAAAGTCATAACAGATCATCATTCGTTATTGTGGTTGCATAACTTTAAAGATCCACAAGGTCGTCTTGCCCGTTGGGCTCTCCGCCTTCAACCTTGTGACTTTCAACTAATACACCACAAAGGTAAAGAACATATAGTACCTGATTTTCTTTCACGTTCTGTCCCAGTTAGTACTGACACAGCTGCTAGTGTCAACGAGATCGAATCATCTTTAGAATTTTCTAGAACATCAGACAAATGGTACCGTGGAATATTGGCGAGGTTAGAGGATCACCCTGAAAAATATCCTTGTTGGCGAGTGGAAAACGGCAATTTGTATAAATTTGTCAAGTCAGCTAATCCTAACTTTCCAGATCATTCTAGTTGTTGGAAGATCGTCGTTCCCAAAGATAGGCGAAAGGAAGTGTTCCATCGTTGCCATGATAACCCAGCTGCGGGTCATGTTGGAATTTTTAAGACATTTTGGAAGGTAGCCGAAAGGTTTCATTGGCCAAAAATGAAGGCCGATGTGGCTAAGTATGTTCGCTCTTGTAGAATTTGTGCTCAGAACAAAATAGAGCAAAAACGTCCGGCAGGTTTAATGGGTAATCGTCCTGAAATCAAAGAGCCTTGGCAGTCTATCAGCCTTGACTACATTGGACCATTGCCTCGTTCAAAACAAGGCAATACACACATTTTAGTAGTGACAGACTATTTCAGCAAGTTTGTCGAACTTTTTCCTTGCAGATCCGCTACCGCTAAGTCCTTGATTAAATTTGTTGAAGATCGAATTTTCCTCGTCTATGGAGTTCCTCAATTTCTAACTTGCGACAATGGGACTCAAATGAAATCTAAAGAATTCCAATCTCTTTGTGACAAATATAAAGTTAAAATATTTTACACTGCATCGTATTACCCTAGAGCTGATCACACCGAGCGAGTAAATCGTGTTGTAAAAACCATGCTTCGTTCTTATGTAAATTAATCACCGAACTTGGGAAGATAACTTATCTTCAATTGCTTGCGCTATTCGCACATCTCGTCACGAAACAGCAGGTAATACACCTTTTCTAGTTAATTTTGGTAGGGAACATAAACTCTTCGGTCAAGATTTTTCAGACAGCATTAATAGATCCGATACTGAAAACCAGGACTACGTTAGAAAACGAGTTGAATCATTTCAACGGCTATTTCAAATAATTCGTAAAAAAATTGAAACCTCTCGGCTTAAAGGTAAACATCATTATAATTTGCGTAGACGTCCTGTTAGTTATACTATTGGCCAACAAGTTTGGCGTAAAAATAAAAGTTTATCTGACGCCGCGAATTATTTTAGCGCTAAATTATCTCCCGAATTTATAGGTCCTTTTATTATTAAAAGAAAAACTGGAACTTGTACATATGAGCTCGCAGATGAATTTGGTGTAAGTAAAGGTATTTGGCACGTTCAAGACCTTAAACCGGTGCTAATCCAATCTGAATCCGATTGTCCATCTAATTAATTTAGAAAGATCAAAACAATATTTTTTTTTATTCACACCATATATTTTATACTGCGTATTATTATAGTTTGTATTTTTTTTCCTTCTCTCTTTATAATTTTAAGTTTAGGGTTAGAAACACTGCAATTTTTTTGATAATGTAAGACTCGATCAGAAATTAATTCTTTTGATTCTTTTAAAATTCACCAATTTTGACTGTTTTCCCAGACTTGATTTATACCCCGATTGTGACTTTTTTAACATGGCGTGTCTGCTTTGTATACCAGGCCATTTCTTGCCACAGCAGTGAGCGGTACTACTGCTATTGTTATTTAGTTTCTGGACAAACTTATTTCTTAGAATAGGATAACATGTTTGTTTTTAGTGGTTTATTGAACAACTGTTCTTTTAATTTGTTTATCTTATGTCAGTTTGTCAACTTTTGTTTTTAGGTTGTTTTGGCCTTAAAGGTCATCACCATGATAACATGGATCTCACAGCTTAGAATTTACCTTTTTTCGTCCCTGTATTCTTCTTTGTGTCCTGCGGCCCGGGCCTAAGAATTTGGTCGCGGCGGGAAACTGTCAGTGGTAAAAGCCCACTAAATGTCCACACCGTTAAAAGCTTCGGCTTCCCATCAACCAAGATCCTCGATGGGATATTTCTGGAATTTGTGCCCTGCGGCCCGGGCCTAAGAATTTGGTCGCGGCGGGAAACTGTCAGTGGTAAAAGCCCACTAAATGTCCACACCGTTAAAAGCTTCGGCTTCCCATCAACCAAGATCATCGATGGGATATTTCTGGAATTTGTGCCCTGCGGCCCGGGCCTAAGAATTTGGTCGCGGCGGGAAACTGTCAGTGGTAAAAGCCCACTAAATGGCCACACTGTTAAAAGCTTCGGCTTCCCATCAACCAAGATCATCGATGGGTTGTTTTTTAATCGGGTCGCGACGATGACGAGTTCCACTCCCTGATTTTGACTAATGTTTTGCTTTTATTATTGGCTTATGATTATTATTGGTTAGCTCTAGCTTTTGGCTTTATTTTGGTGTAGCTATATTATCTTAGTTAATTGCCCCTAACTTTAGTTATGTTTTATTTTGCTAAGTTATTGCCGCTAGGATCGGTTTTCTTAGTAAATTTCCATATTATTTGGGATTTGATATATGCATTTTGTTGTTTCAGTATTCATTTTGCTAAGTTATTGCCGATAGGTCGGTTTTCTTAGCTAATTACCTTATTATTTGGGATTTAAGATATTGGAATTTATGCAAATTTACATTTCGTAACTAAATTGTTGGACGCTAAGCGACGCCAAACTTAGTTTTCTTTATTTTGATTATGGCATATATATTTATGCTAGTTACGTTTATTATTACCCATTTAAGTTTTTTGGTTTTGATATTTGATATTTTGGCTTTTGTATATTTTGGGTATACTGGATTTGACTTTTTGTGCTTACGCAAGTTTGCGCATCCTGATTATGACTTTTGACCCTATTGTGACTTTTTTATTAAATTTTTTAGTGCGGCCTTTTTTATATAAAAGGCTGAGTGTTGTTGGGTGCTATCAAATTCTGATTTCGATGTTTTCTTGTGTGCTATTCAGTGCAGAAGGAGACAGATCACCTGGAAGGGCTATTTAGAGGTGGTTGGTGTTTGGCCCCTGGCAGTCTCCATAGAGCCCAGGGAGGATACCACCACGTCGGCTAGAATATGCAAAAAGTATAATGTGGATAGTTAATTGACATGTGGCCGTTATTACCTAACATCTTGTTCACATATTACCCCGTGTATATTTTCCTGAGCTCCAGTTGACCTATTAGAATTCAGCCAGTTGGTGGCAGTGGCAATATTCGGAACACCCTATTAGCTTTTTTGTTTAGTTTTTTTGGTCTGCACGGTACATAGTTGCTGCGGCTAGTGTATCTTTCAGCTTGGTCGAGCTATATCGAACTCCCTTTTGTTTGGTGGGACTTTTGGGTAACAACACTTTTTTTAATTGTGAATTTAAATTAATATTTACGCTTTTTGTTTTTCCTGTCTCCTGGTTCCCTGGTCAGACAGAGTTGAAGAGTGACCTGAGGGTGTGCTCGATGCAAGCCAGTGAACGAGGTGCCCCACACTTATTTGGGTGGCACGCAACTCTGGCCACACTCCAATCCCACAACTTTATTGGAGTAGAAATTGTTTTGATCGCTCTTCTTGGGGAATTCCGAAACTTTGAAAGGCGAAGTGGCCAGGAATTTCTTATTTGTTCCGTTTCCTTTTGATTAAAATTTCTTAATTTTATTAGCGTTATTATATCGATATTGGTACTGTTTTTGTACTGGAAATTTGTAATCTGATCTATTACCTTTGTGGTTGAATAAGCAATTTGTCGCGATTCCCGTATATTTTTTTTGAGTTATGGTTGTTAGTTAATTATTTTTTTTATATATTAGTGTGCCATCAGTGGTTATTGGCGTTATGATTTGATTTAAGTGGTACCATTTCTAATTGGTTTAAATTAGTTTCTAAAAGAAGTTTTTTTTTATTTTTCTCTTATACTAGTTTCCCTTCTTAGTCATTTCCTTCGTAGCTTATCTTACTCGACAGTTTTTATAGGAGAGTAGTTGGTTTGAACATCTTTCTCAGTGAGCTTCGAAGCATAGTATGGCAAAAGACTGGGAAAATATATTTTATTTTACTTTACCTTTTATGGATATTATTTTTTAATTTAGCTCTGATCGTCGGTTAACTTTTCTTATAAGTTTCCCTCCTTTTCTTGGACAGGGGGAGTTGTAACAGTTTAATTTTTGTTATAAGTGCATTTCATTTAATAGTTTAATTAATTTTGTATGATTAATTTAATATTATAATCTACTACTTTAGTATTAAGTTTAGTGATTAATATGTACGCCTTGTTGGTTTGATACCTTAGATTTTAGTAGTTTTCTTATTAGAAGCGGTTACATTGTTCATATTTAAGCGAAATATAAATTCAACACCTTTTGCAGCAAATTTCGGTACACACAGTGTCACCTCTCGATAAGTAGTTAATTTTGGACCTATATCTGAACTCAAGTTATAAAGGAATAATTTTCAGTAAATGGTATAAGTTTAGCGTTCGTTCATAGATGTCGCCAAAAAAAAATCAGTTCAAATATAATTGTTGGATTTATTTAATTTTGCCGAATTTAATAATTATATACTGTATAAGAAAAACTTCAAATAGCACTTTAGACAAACTATTTATTTCCCATATATTTTACAGAGTAGATATAAATTAAATTTTATTAATTTTGAAAACCTGTTTTCGAGTCCTTTATACAAGTCTTGGGATTTTCGTTTTCTTTGGCTAGATATGCTGCATTTTTAGATTCGAGCGTGTATTTTGTATAACTCTTCTGTCGCTGTAAAAAAAAACCAAATCATTAGTACCCCAATAAATTCTTTGATATAAAGTCGATATTATGTATTAATATTGAACTGTAAATACTTGTATAAAAAAAAGGTTGCCTTGATAAATATTTCTTTTCAGATATACATAGGATTATTTTTAGACTATAGATACTATATATACACCACTTCATATTTTCTCTTAAATCTACATTTTATTATTCCTGTTCCTTTTTGCTCTGAATATGTAACATATAAAGGTATTTTCATTTAAGTTAGACATAAATAAACCAAAGGTATTTCTCGATTCAATATTAATATTCTTACCTTTTTTTTTTTCCTGAGACTATATAAACTACAGCCTTCTTATAATTTCTATCAATGTTTGATGTTCCGAAATTCAGATCGACTTTTGTTTTGTCCATAGTTGCATAATTACTTGGAGCCTAATATAAACTGAAATTTCGTTACGTCTGCGTCTGATGCATTTCCTAAAATAGTTAATAATTGTGTGAATAAATTTCTATTTTATGGTTAAATAATGAGTTTATACAGTTGGGAAAATTCTATTAAATTAAACTCAACTTACGTTTCATTTTTATGGCATTTAACTACTCCTGCATCAGCACATAATTTTTTTTGACTCTTTGGTACTCTACTCCAGACTAATATTTGACTTTTTTGAGTGGTCCTTTTCCATTAGTACTAGAGTAATTAATTAAATATTATTTGTTTATTTACGTTTCCATTTCGCCTAGGCGTTGCTTTTAAATTTCAGGTTAGTTGTTTCCTTCAATGTTATTATTGCGTCGTCTCGGAACTTTTCGGATCTATTCGGCTAAGACTTCCATATTAACTTATTCTCGGAACCCTCCATCCGGTACTTCCTCATATCCAGAGCGCAGGCATCTTTTTCGCTGTTGCCAAGTGTATTCCTGCATTATTTCCTGTATCTTTCTCAACCAATGGAGAGTCGTTTTTCTTGTCTAACATGTTAATCATATCCTTATTTTATTCCGTCTATGTGCTCTTTTGGCAAGGTTGTTAGCACCTGACATATTCTAGCCAATGGTATTCCGCCACCTTAGTTAACCAAAGTTCTAGATGGAAAGGAAGCTGGGGGAACACATTTTTCACTTTTCTGGTCACCTGCAGATAAACCACAGGTCTTCAGCGCGGGTCTGAGGAAACAATCCAGGAAAATCTTGGAAATCCGTTAGCGGGATTTTTCCTCAACACCGCATTAGTTTTTCGGGCACATTATAGTTTGCGCTGTGAGTGTTATTTTTCGTGCTAGAAAATCTCTCTAAGAGAGGATTTGACCTGAAGATTGGACCAGATCGCCATTTCCATGCCCTTGTACTTGGCACGTGAAACCACCTTTTGACTTGAACTGAATGACCCTATTGGATAGGGTTCAAGTCAGGGGCCAACTGAAAGTCACAGTCCTTATTTCAAGTCAGGGGCCAACTGTTAGTCACAGACAATTTCGAGCCACAAACTTAACTTCAAGACTCGGGACTAATCCCATGTCACGGGCCTAGTTTGAAGTTAAGAGCGCTAGGTGCTGCTGGATTTGGTGACACTTATTGTTTACTTCTTTCTTTATACAGTAACTGATAACATACTTATTGTTTATGTATTTTTTTTTCTTTTATACAGTAACAGATAAATAGATTTTTTTTCTTAATGTCATTTGTGTGTTTTATTTAGCTCACTCTTTTTCTTTTAAAGTTTCAAGAGGAAGCAAGTGCCGCGAAGATCAAGGGGCTTTCCAACTTAAGCCGTTATAAATTGGTGGCGCTCATTTCCCACGTTTTTCCACGCCCTACTCTCCGGGTTAATTGAGCTAGGGCATCTACATTGCAGGTTCTGTTGACCACGAGCTGTAATCCAGATACCATTTTGTGATCGAAATAATTTAAAATTAAACAGTAATAATATATATTAAATAAGAGCGTAGCAATCTTGCACCTTGGTTTTGAGAAAATCAAGGGTGATATATATATATATATATATATATATATATATATATATATATATATATATATATATATATATATATATATATATATATATGTGGTAACATTTTGGTATGAATCCAAGATAAAAAAACAAAATGGCAGCTTAATAAATTATTTTAAGAAAATTGTGCAAGCATTAAGTGTGATATAGAGGTAAACTGGTAAAATTGTGCGAATTTTATATTAATTTATTATTTTAATTTGTTTATTTAAGATGGCGACCAAATAAAATTTTTAAAAAATCAACGTAAAAAATTTCATTCAACTGATTAAAAAAAATTAAATGTTATAATGGGATAAGCAGGTACAAATTCAACATGACGTACAAAATGCGGTTTGTGTCATTATAAAAACTACTTATTGAATTTATTGGAAATTATGCTAAAAAATCAAGTGTGGCATAAATAGAAAGAAACTGGTAAAATATTGGTAAGAATTTAATATGATGGAATAAAATTGCGCCCAATACAAATGTTTGAAAATACAGTATATATTATTATGTGTTACTAAATGACTTTGTATTGAACTAAATAAACTAACTAAGTTAACGCAACTCAAGGACCTTTCTTTGCGACCTAAGTCTCATACTTATTTTCTATGGTATTACTTATCGCAAATTGATTAAATTTTGCCAACCGTTTGCGTATCGTACAAAACTTCTGATGTATCAATAAATTTATGGGAAAATCATAGAATCAATAATTACTGAGTGCATCTTAGGAAATTCAGAAATGACCAGACATTATCAATAAACTGTCGATCTCTTGCGTCATTCCGTTTTCGTGCTCGTCGGCATCGATTCGACTTCGCAGACAATAATAATAATAATTGTGTTAGAAAGTGCGTTAAGATGTCAAAAAGAGCTAATTCACCTAGAAAGGTCGAGAAGAGTAGTAAAATTAATAAACTTAAAAGGCAACTGCGTGAAATGCAATAAAAAATAAATAAAATTCAGTAATTCATCTTATTCTTCCTATTGGTTAACACAAGATTCTTTAGCTAGGTTTTTCTTATATATATTATTACGTATACCAAATGGGACAGATTCCTTTATATTAGACAGATCTTAAAGATGCATTCATTTTAATAGCGATAAAGAAAAAATAAAAACATATCTTTATTGATTTAAATTGAGAAATTGCTTATATCAATTCAAAACCACCTTAAAACTCCTCGGAAAATTAGGGTTTATAATTAACTTAGAAAAAAGTACGTTAGATCCTAAACAAAATATAACATTTTCCTAGTTTATATATAGGAGAGCGTATGTCAGTCCTGATAGCTTAATAAATAAAATTGTGTGATTTTATTTTTAATAATATTTTAGTGAATCTAAAAGTCCAGATTGAACAACAAACTCCCATTAATAAAATAAAAGTAACGATCGTCGGTATTTGTTTTACTTTTTAGACTCGTCTGAAGATAAACTATATAAACAAAACACTGTAACCCTCAATCAAAATCCTTTAGATCAAATACAGACAATTCCCTTAAAGCCAGAAATAACCATACTGAAGGACGAATCAAGCCAACAACAACCAAAACAGGATTTCAACATTGTAGGTTTAAAAACAGATTCCGACAATAAGGATTGCAAACCTATTCATGACGAGATAGTTATTCGTTGGACTCATATTTGCTAAAAGGTGTAACCAAGGAGCAACGTGACGAGGTTATGAACAATTATAATATTCCAGTCAAATGTAAAGCATTAGTTTCCCCTAAATGAAATATCGAAATCCAACCTCGCCTAAACAAGTCGGCGATTGAACATCATGATAAACTTATGACGGCAGGATTATCGGCAGTGGGCACTGCCATAGAAAAAAATGATTGACCTTCCAGAGCAGTCACAGGATTTGAAAATATTAGCAGAAGCATGCCAGTTATTTACTAATGTTTATTCTGCAATTTCTCTCCATAGAAAATTCCGGATCATGCCACGCTTAAATACAGACTGCAAAAATGTTGCGAGAACATTAGAAATAGATGAATTTCTATTTAGAATTTTTTTTCAGAAGCAGTAAGGGACAAACAAACAATTAACAAAATATCACAAAATATTGCAAAGAACCGAGAGGTTTTATATTAATAAGATAGATTAAAAAATATCAATTACCTTTTATTCAAATCCCAAATAGTTTTTTGAACCTACTGTTAGAATCTCGGAAAATGTATTGGAAGAATACAAAAACTCTCTTAAACATTTGATAGAAATAGATTGAAGAATACAAATCCTCTTAAACATTTGATAGAAATGTAGTCCTATTAATACTATTTGTATCGTCGTAGTTTCTTGTAAAAAAAAAAGAAATGGGGTTTACAATACCATAAAGAGGCTAATTCTGCTACCTGGTGAAAAAATCTTTGCTATAAGAAAAAATAATCTTTAGTTTTTAAAAAAAATAAACATTAAGGGAATTTGCCATGTTAATAGGTAAACTTGCAGCTGCATGTACAGCTACAACATATGGTTTCATACGTATCAAACCTTTTGAAATAATAAAACATATTTCTCTAAAAGATAATTGTTTAAATTATCAAAAATTCTGATTCTGATTATTACCGTAACTAGACTCGCGGTTAAAACATACTGGATTAGGTCAGGATATAAAATCAATCAAATTTTTTTGTAAAATATATTTGGGGACCTCAACAAAGGATTGGGGAGCTTTTTGTGGGGAAACTAGGTGCCGTGGTTTTTGGGACCAAAGTTGCATATAAATTATTAAGAGATCAGAACTGCATATTATTTATTAAAATCTTGTGTAAACCATAAAAGTAATTATTAAGAATAAACAATCAAACAGCCATTTCCTGTATAAATCGAGAAGGAAATCTTAAATATATCTCTAAATAAGACCAAAAAGGCATTGTGAAAATGGTGTGAAGAGAGAGGGAGAGTCATCCACTCTACAAGGAAATTCCCTGGTGGTAGGGAAGTTTTTCGTTTGTCTCTTTTAAGAAAAGGTGTACCAGAAACTGCAATCAATGTAATAATATCTTCTCTATTAGAAGCAACCCTGAAACAGTATTTGGCTTGCCTTAAAAAATTCTGGGACTTTTGTATATGTCAGCAAGTAAATTTTTATGAATACACATTGCAAACACACCTTAATTTTTTAATAAAAATTCCTTCTCAGTATTAAATTCCTGCAGATTAACTTTGAATTTGATATTTACTTCCATGGACCCTAGTGCCGTAAATATAATACATAGATTTTTTAAAGGTATTTCCAATATTCGTCCACCAAACTCTAAATATGCATTCACATGGAATCCTGAACCAATTTTAAGACATTTAAAAAAATGATATTCTATAGAGACGATAAGTATAGAGAATTTATCATAAAAGCTTGTTACTCTTATTTCGTTAACATCTGCCAGTAGAGTGCAGCCTCTTTCTCTTATAAAATCGAAAATATTATAATATTAGAAGATAAAATTGAAATTAATGTTCCTGTCAGATTAAAAATATTTGCATCCAGATATCCAGATCCAATCTATACTCATTTTTCCTTATTTTAAAGTAAGACCAGAGTTACGTGTGGAATCCACTAAGCGAATTAGTTTAAAAAATCCGAGCCTTTTCGTCTTCACGGAAAACAAATCTTATAGTTACTTTTAAAAAGCCAATTCATGCTGCCTCTTCACAGACTATTAGCCGTTGGATCAAGAAAACATTATCTTCAGGAGGTGTAGACACATCCATATCCTCATTTCACAGCGTGCGCCATGCATCAACTTATGCAACATAAAAAGCATGTGTACGTGTAGAACAAATAAAGAACAAGTTGGACACCCACATCTAATACATTTTTTAAATTCTACAATAGGCCCGTAAAAGATCCGAACGACATATTTGCTAGCACTATTCTTATAATATTATAAGTTGCAAGAGAAGTAAAACTAACCTTTTCAGTAGGTCAATTAAATCAACTTATAACTAAAACATATTGTTAAGCATTTTTATGTGTACTATATTATAAAATTTATATTATACATTTTTTTCAGTATTATGACGTTAATTAGGTCCTAAAACTACATAAGTAACTTGTCTGAGTTCCTTGATTACATTAAGTGAGAAGTTTTTGGGAAAATCGTTTTTTGCTCTGAACATCTACATTGTAATAATTTTATCAAGGATAAGCGATAGAAAATTTAAAAATTAATCGACTTACCTGTAAGCGTGATTAATCGTAATTTTCCAAGCTTGTCCGTAGGTATAATTATTACCCAACCCACCCTGTTATAGGTACCCTATAGTGGTAGATTTTCGGAAACTACACTGTAATAATTATATCTACCGACAAAGTGGGAAAATTACGATTAATCATTCTTACAAGTAAGTCGATTAATCTTTAAATTTTGCCATGAGAGAGAAAGGACTACATCGTCTGTACTATCGGGCTCTACTTAGGGCAACTATTGTAACAGCCTTTAGTAGATACATTACCGTAAAAGTTTCTATGTAACTTCATTAATATTCATGTCTGTTTACACTTCGCAGTCTAAAAGGTTGACTAGAAGTTTCAATTATCAGCAAAATTCGAAACCTTTCCCAGACATTGTTGAAATAAAAGAGACAATGTCTGTCAAATCTAATTATTGGTTAATTAGATATCAGGCAGATAACATTCCACTGTTTGACGGTAACTCAAAGCAAATTTACTGGCAGAATAGCTAATATTTGCTCACAAAGTAAATTAAATTATTGGCTTTCAGTAAAAGCAGCTAAAATTTTTACGTTTTACGATCATTGATTATGTTTTCAAATATAAACACTGAACCCTAAAAAAAGAAGAAATTTCACAATTATCGGACTTGCGTGTACACGACGTGTGTAGTTGATTATTTTCCAGAGAGAAATTAAGCAACGGGACACAAGCATATACAATTTTTAGTAATAGAAGAACAAATTAGTTTAAAAAAAATATAAAGCTTTCGAAAGAAGCTGTGCTTTAAATGAAGAACATATTCTCATATTTTATAACTGCAACTTATTTTAGAATATCAGGCCAGCCAACTTCAATCTAATTAATAATTTTTTCGGAAGTTCCTTTAAAAAAATCGGTAAATGTCTTTTAGCCGGAACTTCCCTCGTTATGATTCTTTCCTTTTATTAGGAATAGCAAAATTTGACCCGATTTAGTTCAATACATACTCATTTAGTAACACATATATACTGTCAGTTAAAAAAAAAATTTTTTGATTTTTTAAAAATTTTATTTGGCCGCCATTTCGTTTCGCAATCCTAAATTAGTACCACAGTTACCTCTATAGCACACGTAATGCTTGCAGAATTTGAAATTAATTTAATAAGTAGCTTTTCAAGATGATTTTTTAAATAATTTATCGAGGCGCCATTTTGTTTTGCTATCGTGGTTTACAAAATTCATTCAGTTCATTCTTACGTAACACTTGATTTGTATGCAAAATTTGAGGTAAATTGGATAATTAGTTTTTTAAGTAATAATTTTTTAACACTTCACTGGGACGCTATTTTGTTTCGCCACATTGGATCACTAGATCAAAATGTTACCAGGTCATCCCCGTACGAACACCCTTAATTTGTGATTAATATATTAATATTTGAAGTTAATCGAGTAGGTAGTTTTTTAGTTATGCCTCGAACAGATAGACCGACAGACAGACAGACACACAGACCGACGGAATTAAAAAAAACATGTTTTTCGGCATCTAGGGACCCTGAAACGTAAAGATTTAAAAAAAGATCGGAGGGTGATTTTTTCACGATTACCATACTTCTCGTTTTCGAGGGAAGAAAAATCAATAAGCTCTTAAGGGTAATTTACTGAAAAAACCGTAAATATATAATTATCTTCGGAAACCATTAACGAAGAAATCACCTTACAGTCTCATTTAGATAGAGATGTTAAAAACCATTAAAACAAATTTCACCTCCCTGATATTTAATACAATTTAGAAATTCGTTTTTATTTTAGATAATAAAAAGTAAAAAAAAAACACGTTTCAACCCTTTGCACCCCCTAGCAGCGGAAAATCTCTTATCTAGCACACCTACATCACAAAAGGGGTTTGATCTTTAACGGTTTCACAGACATTGTGATCAGTCAGTGAGTGGACTTCGCTTTTATAAAAAGACCAATAAATCTCTTTTTTTTTTAATTTGATATTAATATAAAAACTAAATAATTACCTAACAGTTCCTCAAAAAAACAGTTGCTAGCAAACAAACTTAAAACAGGGAGTTTTTTGAAAAAGTTGCCATTATTTGCCTGTTTTTTGCAGTTTTAACGCTAAAATGACATGTACTAAAAATTGACGTTAATTTTAAGTTATAAAAACTACAAAGTAGATTGTTTTCTACTAAGTACTAGGTAAGTGATGTGTTTTCAGTAAAAGATTAATATATTAATACACTTTTTTTATTTCCTTTTTAAGTTCAGTTTATATATCTTATAGTTATATTAAGGCAAGCTAAAACAACGTATCCTATTCAATTTTTCATTATCTAGCCTTAAAAAATGTACAAAATTCAAATTAATCTAGAGCTTCTATCCCATCCTGTTCTAAATATTAGTTCTTGATATTCGTTTTCCGTGTGGTTCTTTCATAGTCGCTTCATAGACTACTTTTGTAGACACTTGCAAAATTTAAAATATTTCCTTTGCTAAGTTTGAGAAGAAAAATATATTGGTTATTGCATAAGTTTTACATCGTAGGAACATTAATAAGTAAATAATAGTAGTGGTTAAATAAAGAGGATTGACTTTAAACAATTAAAGAATTTTAAGGTTAGCTTGTGTTGCTTGGAAATCATGTAAGTTATTTTCTTCATTGCTTCAAAAGAAAGCATGATGGCTATTTTTTAAAACAACAAAACATTAATTGAATGTTGCTTAATCTAATCAACATGCTATTTTTTAAAATGCTTTCGTTAAATGTGCCCGAGTGACATTCGGTGGAGAATTCACTAAATGAAAAGCAAGAACACGGTTTTATTGAGGTGTTTACTTTTATTATATTATATAAATAAAACTGTTATTTATAGTATAAGTGTATTATATTACATTAACTCACCCTAAGAAATGTTTCCTAAGTGAGTTACATATATAACACATGAGTGCCATACAAAATCTTATCCAACAGCAGAAGTATTTTATGTTTTCTCAAAAAAATAATCAATTTATATCGATTGATCAAGGTACCAGTTTAAACATCAATCATTCTGACATTAGTCACTGTTGGGACTTCACAATTTATTAGGCCTTTTATTTTATATTACTACGCAATATGGATGTAATTTTCTTTTGTTAATAATAAGCAACAAGGGCATTAAGACGTCTTTAGTTATTTCCTAATTTTCTGATGAAAAAATAGTTAACTATAAATACGAGAAACCAGTTTTTATCAAAAATGGATCATGAAGAAATTCCACAAGAAATTATTGACGAGGCAGAGGCGGCTAAATTACAAATTACACGGAAAAATCTCGTGTAACGTTTACAATAAAGAGTTTAAGGTGTTTGAAGACTGGGTGAAACTTAGGCACGTTAAAGTTATAAGAGAAAGTATTTTGCTTACTTTTTTGAACTGCACAAGAAATTTCTACCATCATCGTTATGGACCAAGTCTTCAGTGCTTAAGTCAACTCTCCAGCTTCACATAAAAATATCTATATATCTCTAGTTTTCCGAGACTTGTAAGATTTTGAAGATGAAGGCAAAGGATCACAAACCAAAAAAAAATCAAAAACTCTTCAACGTAATGGTATTAACGAGTTCTTGAAAGAAGCGCCCGACATGGAATTTTTTCTCATGAAAACAGCTTTAATTATGGGGATTGCTGGAGCTTGCAGATATAATGAAATGATTAATTTGTGTGTCAAAAATTTTCAACATAGCGATTCCTACTTGTATGTAACTATACCAGACCAGGAAAACTCGTAGTTTCACAATATTGCGGGAAGAAGTTTCAGTCAGTGCTTTAGAAATTTGCACGAAATACATGAATTTAAACCAGGAAATACCACACACAAAAGATTTTTTGCCTTTCATAAAAATGCCAAGTGCACAACACAAGAGCCTGATTGCGGGGACAAATAACACAACATTAAAACAGCATGGAGGATGGGAGTCCACAACGGTGGCGGTGGGATATAGATAGAAGATTCCATCAACAATAGAATTGAGATTGCAAAAAAACTCGAGGTGCTCTAAGTATTCCAAAACCAGCTGATGTAATAACAGAGCCTGGAAGCTATAGGTTTTAATGTTTCTCAATCCTCAAACTGTGTTTCATTCTCATTCAATGTTAATGTGAACTCGAGGTGCTCTAAGTATTCCAAAACCAGCTGATGTAATAACAGAGCCTGGAAGCTATAGGTTTTAATGTTTCTCAATCCTCAAACTGTGTTTCATTCTCATTCAATGTTAATGTGAATTTAAAAACATAAGTTGTAGACATTTATAAATAAAGCCTAAACGTTTCTGAAAAGAAAGGCGTGAGTTATGAGGCCTGCGTTATGAGGAGTGTGCTACTACTAATAACTTACGCGTGTTTTATTTTTGACTTTGTCCTTATGTATGCATGTCATTAATGACGTTATAACACGGCTACGGCTGTTGGATAAATATATTTTTAAGTGTCAAAAATTAAATTTTGAGTGTTGACTGAATACATATAAATTTCAAGTTTTGTATATCATCTACTGGGAAGTCATTACTTACTGATACCACGCCTCTTGCCGATATATTGCCATTTTTTTAAAAATAATATTTGATCTCTAAAACAATTTTCTTTAAAGAGTCAGGCATATATTTAAAGCAAAGCAAAGGGAGAATCAACAAAATTTGCAAATTTTTAAAAAATAATTATTGAAATTCGCTTAGGTCAGATGTATTAAAACAGAAATATTAATATTCATGAAATCTGTGAAAATTTCAAAAATTAAATTTTGGGTATTGACCGAATAGACCGTAAATTTCAAGTTTGGTATTTCACCTACTAGGGAATTAATACTTATTAATTTTACACCTCTTGCCAATATATTAAACCTTCACCACTGCGATTTTTTCAAAATAATATTTGACCTCTAAAACCAGTTTCTATGGAGAATCATGTATGAAACGGAGTAAAAAGAACAGAATTATGACTTACTATGGCCCGCAAATATTAAAATTTTGTTTGGCGCCCCATATCATTACGAATCAAATTCTCGAAGAGAGAGGTCGTACTCAATACAATACAATAATTGATCATAACCGAAAACTTCGGGAATTAAACCCTACGCCAAAAGTTAGTAAGTTTCAATAACTAACTCATATTAACACAAATTTAATTCGCATGAATTTGTTTCTTTGAACACACTAAAAATTGATCACCTAGATTTTGAACAAATATTATTAACTAAAGACGTTCAGAAAGATTATGAAATAAACATTTTCGGGTATTAAAAAATCGTATTTTCATACTCGATATACATGATTAATACAGTAAAGTTGATCAAAGATAAATATAAAACAAAATCAACTGAGCTTTGAGCAGAGAAAAATTCTCGTAATAAACCCTAACCTCTGTCAATTTATTGCCTCCCACGTGAACCTGTTGCGATAATTATTAGAAACATTTCTCTTCTGCCTGTCAAATCCTAGCCGTTTATCAAATAAACGGATTTGGGGCTAACTGTGGGAATTTTAATTGCCTGGAAGAACACGAAGTGGCATATTATTCAATGGACTAAATTAGGCTGATGGAAATTCTCGGAGAAGTGCGGAAATTTTGGGACTAGTTACCTCTGTTTATCTAAACATTTGCAAAAAACTATTAAGGATATTTTTAACAAACATAAAGTATATAATAATATATAAGCATTCAATTGTTATCAATGTATATATATATATATATATATATATATATATATATATATATATATATATATATAAATATATATATATATATTTAATCCATGTGACCCAGAAAATAAAAACAGTATTAATAATAAACATAGACATCAATAGATGATGTTAAAAATCAACCTGGGAAAACCGCTTCGAAAAAGATATTGATATTCCTTGGAACAGTCTGGTAAATTCCTGAATACCTAAACAGTAACAGTATTAATAAAGTATCGAAAGAGAAAGACTAACAAGAACAGAAATTTGGCTAAAATTATTCATCCCCTGCGATGAACTAATTATAAGTTAAGGGAGCTATATTACGTTGTCGTAAAGATACTAGAAAGAAAAAGTGACAAAATCTGTAATTAATAATCCAAAGTTATTTTACCGTTGTCTTGAATTCAACCCTAGTGAAGTACCAAATAAAGAGCAAATTAATCATCGACGGAATACAGACTTAACACCAAATGGTGGATATTATATTCAAGTTCTAGACGTTGATATTAAATCATGGAAAAAATGCCAAACAGGCTCGATAAAACTCATATTTTTGGTTAAAACATTTTGTAATAGTATATGTTTTTCTTACCAAATTGTGTGCAGAACCTACAAGACTTTCCGGAATATCCTCCAGAAGGTATCAGTTGCCTGCTGCTGCTCTAGAAAGGGTATAAAACCGATCCCAAAAACTATCGACGAGTTATTTGCTTACTAATATCAAACAAAGAACTTTTTAGGTCAGTAATCTTCTAAGCATGTTTTTTAACGAGATAGGCATATTATCAATTGTTCGAAGCATTTTTTGCGGTAAATGCACACCCTCTTAATTTTTGCATTGCTTCTTTTATAGTAACCCTATTTTTTTATATCCTTGTAACACAAAGAACAACTTTACTTTTACATAAGCCTTCGGTATATGTATCGCTGATACAAAATGAAGAAATCCTTCCTAGAGCCTGTATGTGCCGTAGTATAAGTAAAAACTGTAAAATTCATCCATGCATTTATCAGGGTGAGAACGTCTTAACTCCTCGTTCGAAATATTGTATCATCGCCTTATGTACAGGGTATCCGAATTTCGATGATTTTGCGGGGTATCTCCCTTTTTACTGAAGATAGAGAGATGCGGTTTTCGCAACACTGTGCTACTTTTTTGTGAAACCACAGAAGCCACAAACAAATTTTTCCTAGCTCTTTTCGTTTGTGAGATACAGGGTGAAATTGAAAATTTTCCGTTTTCAGGTACCCCTCGTATCTCGATGGCCTGGAAACTCACTAAAAAGGTGAAAACTAACATCGATAGAGTTTTTTGTGTAGAATCCAGTGGCGTAGTCAGTTTTTGGTTAGATACTATCGTTTTCGAGGTATAGACTAAAGTTGGGTTTTTTTAAATAGATACACTGTATATTTTTTAATATTTGGTTTCCGCTCACTTTTAGCTTCTCAAAAATATATAACAATTGATATTTATTTCAATCCGGTACCGACATAAAAGGCAATTTAAAGAAATTTTAATCTATTTTTCTAGTAGGCTATGAAAATTGTGTGTTAATTTTCTAAATCTGAATTATCTGTACCAAAGTTTGTTATAATATCATAATTAAACAATAAATCAATAAACCAAGATTCATCCCTACTATTGAGTATTTACCCTGGACAACACAACTAACACAAATACTTAGGAAATCTAATAAAAAAATATATACCTATTATACACTACAAATATTTTATTTACAACAAATGATGTTGGATTTAATACTTTTCTAATATTGACAATTGTGTTGTTTGAAAATACTTACTTACAACTATTTAATTTATCCCTTCGCAATACCCAAGATCTGTTTTAAATAAAATAAGGCGGCCATAACTTGATTAAACAAAAGAATATATAGATTCTGTTGAGCCATTGTAGAAACTAATTGACATTTGTCATTGTTAATTTATTTTAATTTATTTTAATCAAATATTGCCTTTGTCCATTTATTAAATATCAAATGGCTGCGAATTTCGAGAACTTGGAGAAATATGACATGCTTGTTTGTTTTATACAGTGCCACGAAAATCCGGATGAAGCGTCAGAGATGTATCTAATTCGGTAAGTGACAGGAGTAATACTAAGTAAACAAAATAACTTTGCTTCTTAAACCAGGGCTTTTCGGAACTAGTGATAGCCGATGTAAAGTATAGATAATAATAAAACTTTAGTTTTGAGACTTTTTTTTCAGAATAATAATATTAATATTTCAAATTACGCCTATCGTTCCTAATAGGTTACAATTGTGTCCAAAATTTGTCTGTAATAAAAAAGCATATTATTGCAGCATGTCTGTAACATGAAAGATACGATGTCACTAAATTTCCAATAAAATTAATTATAATTAAAATATTTAAAAAGTAGAATAGCAGTTTTGTTGATAAGTGATAAGAAAAAACATCTTTTACATCGCCCTGTATAATAAAATAATTCAATTTAATTTATTTTGAATATGTCGTTCTATACTCTATATATATCTGTAAATAAGCATTTATTCCTTATAGATACCCAGAACGAAGACAGCCCGATAAGAGAACATTTTCAAGAATAAAAGTAAATCTGTTCAATCACGGATCATTCAAGGTACCGCGACCGAAATCATGTTACAAAGAAAATCGGGAAACTGAAGAGATTAATGTTTTAGCTGCTATTGCAATCAATCCGTCAACTTCCTGTCAAAAAGTCGAGGATGAAGTGAGAGTACCTAAGTCAACAGTGCAGACTATTCTAAAAAAATACCATTTCAAACCATATAAATATAAGTTAGTGCACCATTTGCACCCGGGAGATGCACAGCGTCGCATAGATTTCTGCAATTGGTACATTCATATGACTAATACCGAAAAAAATTTTGAAAGAAGAGTTACGACACAATAATAGATACTGGTCCAAAGAAAATGAACGTATTATATTTCCACGAGAACAAGGTAGATTTGGATTTAGCGTGTCCTGCTTTATCCTTGGCACAAAAATGTAAGATGGCCGCCTAGGTCGTCAGATTTGTCGGTCCTAGACTTTTTTCTATGGGGATATGTTGAAGGCATCATCTACCAAAGGCAACACCACACGATCGAAGATCTACAAAACGACACACGAAGAGCTTTTAGATATTTACAAGCTCGCCAAATGTTTATGCTTAACGCACTAAGTAGAATAAGAAAGATGTGTGATATGTGTATAAGGTATAATGGGGAACAATTCGAACAGTATTTGTAATTTCTACATTGCATAGCCTTCTTTTCTAATTTAGTCAATCGTAAGTATTTGACAGAATACAATTTTATTGTCAACATTAGAAAAATAATTAAATTATCGTCATATGTATATATTTTTAGTTTATAATATGTGTTTTTAGTAAATTTCTTAGATGTTTGTGTGCGTAAAAAATAAATAGTATGAATCTTTGTTAACTGATTTATTGTTTAATAATGATATTATAACAAACTTTGGTACAGATAATTCATATTTAGAAAATTAACATTTTCATGGCCTACTAGAAAAACAGATTTAAATTTCTTTAAATTGACTTAATAGTCGATACCGGAAACCAAATATTAAAAAATATACAGGGTATCCCATTTAAAAAAAACCAAACTTTAGTCTATACCTCGAAAACGATAGTTGCTAACCAAAAACTGACTACGCCACTGGATTTTCACCTTTTCGGTAAGTTGCCAGGCCATCGAGATACGAGGGGTACCTAAAAACGCAAAATTTTCAATTTCACCTTATCTCAAAACGAAGAGGGCTAGGAAAAATTTGTTTGTGGCTTCTTTGGTTTCACAAAAAAGTAGCACAGTGTTGCGAAAACCGCATCTCTCTATTCAGTAATAAGGGAGATACCCCGCAAAACCATCGAAATTCGGATACTCTGTACATTTCAAGGACAGAAATGTAAAAGTATTTTTAAAATGTGTTCAACAAAAATCGTAGTTTATTTGATCTATAATTGTTGAGCAAACTTTAATCAACATAACTTTCATCTATAATTTAAACATTGGTTACCTTTGATATCCAACGTTTATAAGAAATATAGCTCTAGCTAGATATATATAGAGTACAGTAATCTATCGTGAAAAAAGAGGGTAGACCGAAAAAATTCAGAGTAGGCCAAATGTCTGATATGTCTTCCCGTCGCGCGTCGGTCGAGAACGGGAATTCCCAAATCGATGTATCTTATCTCCGTCGCTTTAGCCGCCATCTTGAAGCAAAGTTGGATTCGATTTAACTCGTTTCCTGTTTGCCGGAGGGGAAAAACTGTAAGAACAAAAATTGTTGATCACGCAGTTTGCAATATTCTTGGTCTAGGATCAAACTCCTTTTAGTTCATTTTCGAGTATAGAGGGCGCCAAATTTGCAAAAAATCAGGTTTTTCGATTTTTGATCGCTCAAAACTGACTGAGACTTTTTTTGATGTTTTTAAAATATCTCTAAAATATATAAATTGCTTTTAGCTTTTGTTAGTAATTGCTGAGTTACAGCGTCTTGAAGTTAACAGCGTTGTCAAATACGAACTGCGACAAAGATGTGGGAAGAAAGGATGATTAATTTGAATAATTCGACTTCGCTGCAAAGATGCTCAAAAGCCGATATCAATGAGATTCCTAGATACAAATTTCTTTTTTAGAAACTTTCTCACTCCAATTAGCGAAGCGGCAGAGAAAGATCGGAGTTTTCAATCGCCGACGAAAAAGTGACACTTAAATATAAATCTTTTCTCCATTAATCAAGGTTGCCACGTTTGAGTTTGAGGATTATTTTTAATGATATCGGGTATGTATGTCGTCTAAATTTTCCCAAACTGTATCCGTCGGTGGATACACGTCTGTTTGATATAAAACGAATCATATATCTATCTTTCTTCTTTGAGATCAGTCTTTTACTGCACTTAGCATTTGTTTAGTATCGTATGTCTTTTAGTTCTTCGCCATTGCCCTTGCATTCATAGATCAAATTTTTTGCCGTAATATTTTGTTAACTTTTGTTTGAAGGTTAACATTGAACGACGTAGTTTTTCAGGTATTTGATTAATTAAGTACAATAAAGAAAACTGACACTTTTCAACATTTTCAGAAAGGTAAAAATAAAGATATCCCATTGCCTCATGAATCTGTCTGCCTACATGAGAATGGCTTTTCGTTTGACTAACAATGTCATTCAAGCAAATAACACGTACCTGGCTTCAACAGCCAACAAATCTATTTCTAGGATACGTTGCAATGTGTCCTGCAATTTTTGGTCCTCGCATTTATCATTTCTACTTATAACCGTTTCCATTTCGAAGGCTTCGTCGCGCTACTGATAGTAGCGAATGCGCGTGGAACTTTAAGAACTTTAACGACGAAAGCCTTTTTTCAAAGAAATTGTATTAGTCAATATAAAAATTACTAGTAATTGTGTAAAGATATATTTTAGCTGTCAAGTGGAAGCCCTGGTACAAACCGGAGGCCTCTTCAACATTTCTAGATAGACAAATGTAGCCTTCTGGTTATGGTCCAAAGATCTTTATGATACATTCTCAACTATTAAGTTTATATCACTGAGCGAATAATTTTCTCAGCTTTATATGTGTCTCTACACTGCGATAGTACGCATGTCTAACGCTCAAACTGTCAACGCGGGAAGATATTTCGAATAAATTATATGAGCCTTTCTTGCATATTTTCTATAAAACAGTGTGTAATTTAATATTTTTTTTTAATTTCGAGTTTCCTCACTGCTTTCGTCCGAAATTTACATCTTTATGAGCTACAAATACAAATTCTTTGGTTCCACAAAAGATTCAAAGTCAAATAGAAAATGTGCGCTTATAACTGACTTCAATTTTCCTTTGGCGGAAGTTGCTCGTTTCAAGGCGCTAACGCGAACATAAGTTCAAATTGGAACGTAATTGAAATTTAGGATTGTTTGATTGCAGCTTGTAAGGGGAATTGGAAACTTTTCCGGGGCCTGAACGCTTACAAAAAGGTAACACTAAATCAGCAAATAAAGTATAATTTTGTCTCCACCTGAACGATAATGAAAGACTTATTGAACATACACTGACGGACAATAATAAAAAAAACTGAAAATTTTTAATAAAATAAAACGAAATAAGATTTTCGCCCAAACTATAACAACTCTTTTTATTACTAGAAAGTATTTTACGCTTAATTTCTTGGCTTAAAAAAATCAAATATTAAAGGCAGATCGCCATTCCAAAAGCAGAATTAGGTACATGTTGACAAACAAAAATCTTTTTTGGCTTTTTCGCAACTGAATAAAAATATTTAACTTTAAATTAATTGAACCAGATATTTAATATAATTACATACCTCAACATGTAGACTAGTCTGTCTACGGAATGTTTCGATACATAATATAAATAATATTATTTAAGCAAGCATAAGAAATTATATCATTTACCTTAAGTTTTTATAGACACATAGTAGTTGTACAAATACTTTCATCCTATCGGGACTCGTCAGTGCGCCGATCGTAAGAGAAAAACATTAAATAATAGAAAAGAATTGATTTCAAAATTTTAAAATGTGTCAGTTTGTTTGACATGTAACCTTGATATGAAAAAAATGATAGTATGAAAGTATTTGTACAACTACTATGTGTCTATGAAAACTTAAGGTAAATGATATAATTTCTTATGCTTGCTTAAATAATATTATTTATATTATGTATCGAAACATTCCGTAGACAGACTAGTCTACATGTTGAGGTATGTAATTATATTAAATATCTGCTTCAATTAATTTAAAGTTAAATATTTTTATTCAGTTGCGAAAAAGCCAAAAAAGATCTTTGTTTGTCAATCTAAACGCAACAAATAATCTGAACGCATTTAAAAATAACGTTATAGGTGGCTGCAAACTATCATTTTTTTCATATCTAGGTTACATGTCAAACAAACTGACACATTTTAAAATTTTGAAATCAATTCTTTTCTATTATTTAATGTTTTTCTCTTACGATCGGCGCACTGACGAGTCCCGATAGGATGAAAGTATTTGTACAACTACTATGTGTCTATAAAAACTTAAGGTAAATGATATAATTTCTTATGCTTGCTTAAATAATATTATTTATATTATGTATCGAAACATTCCGTAGACAGACTAGTCTACATGTTGAGGTATGTAATTATATTAAATATCTGCTTCAATTAATTTAAAGTTAAATATCTTTATTCAGTTGCGAAAAAGCCAAAAAAGATTTTTGTTTGTCAATCTAAACGCAACAAATAATCTGAACGCATTTAAAAATAACGTTATAGATGGCTGCAAACTATCATTTTTTTCATATCTAGGTTACATGTCAAACAAACTGACACATTTTAAAATTTTGAAATCAATTCTTTTCTATTATTTAATGTTTTTCTCGTACGATCGGCGCACTGACGAGTCCCGATAGGATGAAAGTATTTGTACAACTACTATGTGTCTATAAAAACTTAAGGTAAATGATATAATTTCTTATGCTTGCTTAAATAATATTATTTATATTATGTATCGAAACATTCCGTAGACAGACTAGTCTACATGTTGAGGTATGTAATTATATTAAATATCTGCTTCAATTAATTTAAAGTTAAATATTTTTATTCAGTTGCGAAAAAGCCAAAAAAGATTTTTGTTTGTCAATCTAAACGCAACAAATAATCTGAACGCATTTAAAAATAGGTACATGTTGTAGGGTAAGTGTTATTGCTAAAATTTAATATTGTCGGTTTTTTACTATAACACATTTTCTAAATTTGTGCAGAAAAATATAATAGGGTGAATACCAACTATCTATAGTAATTACTAAATACAGCTCTGATTTTTTTATCGGCGACTATGCTCGACCGGACCAATATTAATCATTAGGATATATGACTAAAATAAATGACGAAATAGTACAAACCAGAAGAAACGAGCTATATTTAAATAATATTTTAACTAGCCGCTAATTGTTGACTTGATAGTACCTAGTATCAAGTCAAAAATGACTACAATATATAAATGCATAAATTCTTTCTATTTAGATCAATCAAGATCAATTTATGAGCTCTATGTTTGATGGAACTTTTATAAAGGATTTTTTTTGGGATGACTACTAAAACAATGAAATTTGGTAAACTTAAGACACGTGTTTCTAAATTATGGTCCTCATTACTACAGTCATCTAATTGAATGATTAGAACAACTAGCACAAAATTAATACACAAAACCATACTAGAATCATGAACAGGAGCAAAACCGATATTTGTGGTACTAAGAGAACATCAGAAATCTTCGCCAGACTTGACACTCTGTTACCAAGGAGCAGCAAGAACGTGTATCTTTAACTCAACACGAAGTAGTTTGTAGTAGAAAAATCATTTTTTTTTTGGGATAACCGTTACAGCAATATAGCTATATGCTGCTCCGTGGTAATAAAGTATCAAGTCCATATATATTTTTAACATAATTATATTCGCATCAAGTTCTCGACATCTTACCACGTAGTCCGTCTCTATCCACCAGCCATGCACCAATTCAAAGCCCTAAGTTAAACCAAATCTCCCTGCCACTCCGCGTTCCTTCCCGTACCAGTCATTCGTTTTCGGTGCATCAGCCGTGTGGTTGTGTGTGTAGCGCTTTCGCCTAGAAACACGTAAGTACGTTACGATATTTTAGTATTACTCTTTAGCCCTTATTCAGCAACAAAATGGGAAAACACAAGAGGAATAAAAGTAGAAATAGGTCTCCTGAACGAAAATCATCTCGCAGGAACCTGATCAAGAGATTAGCATATTTAGAAAATCAGATGAATAACTCTAAATTAAGAGATGCTTCGGCAATCCGCCTAGAGCGCCATCGGTCTCGCTCGCGCCTTTCACGTTCACCGGGAATAATTTCTCCACAAAATTGTAGTTTTGAGCCTCCAAAAATGAACCCAGAAATTAAAGCACATATGTCGGCTCCGCACATTACACGGGACAATGCACACCTACAATTTCAGAACGAATTAGGTAGAGATTTGAATGCTTTAGGCAAAGCATTAAACTCATTATTGGAGGAAGACCATAACTTACCAAAGCCGCTAAAAGAAAAAAATTTACCTAATATGGCCGAAGCTGGTAAAATTTGTACTAATTTATTCTGCAATATTTCTCAGAATAGAAGGCGATTAGTATTGCCCAGTTTAGACAAGCAACTTCAAGAGTTTGTCGAAAAAATTCACCTCAGCGAATATTTATTCGGCCCGGACTTGGTTGAAAAGTCTCAAAAATTTAAGTCAGTGGTAAGACTGGGTACTCAACTACGCCCTCCGGCTGTGCAATAAAAATTCAACCGCTCATCTATTTCTACGGCTGGGGCTTTTAAAAAAGGAAGGGGGCAAGCGTCTGGAAATAAACTCTATAATACGAAGCGCCCAACGCAGTACAGGAAGGACCTGCAGTCACAAAGGGGGCGTTCTTCAAGGGGGAAAGGTACTACCCAACCCAACAGAGGAAGAGTTAGAGGTAAGTAACACATTTTTTGCAGAAAGGCTTTCTAAATTTTATAGCGAATGGGAAAAAATAACTCAAGATTCTGTTATTTTATCTTGGATCAAAGGCTATAAAATTCCCTTCGCCAGTACACCTTTTCAGACTAATTTTAATAAAACGTGTAATTTTTCTCAAACCCAAAGTAATCAGATGACTTCAGCTATTAATAAATTACTGGTGTCTGGCACAGTACAAAAATGTAAATTTTTACCTAACCAATTTCTTTTTACTTTCTTTTTGGCCTACAAGACAAATGGAAAGAAAAGGTTTATTTTGAACCTTAAAGGTCTTAATGAACTTACTGTAGCTCCACATTTTAAAATGGAAAACTACAGGACCGCACTGAGGTTACTGAATAAATGGGCGTATATGGCAACAATTGACCTCAAAGAGGCATATTTTCTGTTGTTTATTGACTATAATTGTAGAAAATACCTAAGACTTGAGTTTAAAAATATGTTGTATGAATTTAGGTGTTTACCGTTTGGATTGGCTCTAGCTCCATCATATACCTTCACTAAATTATTAAAACCTGTTATTTCTAAAATTCGATTTCTTGGCATAACATGTGTAAATTATTTAGATGATTTTCTGATTATCGATCAGTCTTTCGAAAGTTGCTTAGAGGCAATTAAAATTGTAGTAAACATTAGAATCTATCGGGTTTTTAATAAATAAGGAAAAAAGCAACTTATATCCAAGTACAAATTGTAAATTTTTGGGTTTTTGGTTCGATACGATTGAGTTATAAATTAAGCTTCCTTTTGATAAAAAACAAAATATAAAGAAACATGCCTCATTTTTTCAAAATAAAACTAGTTGTAAGATTAGAGATTTAGCAAAGTTTATCGGTGTACTTATATCAAGCTGCCAGGCCGTCAAATACGGATGGCTGTACACTAAGGCTCTTGAGCGCAAAAATTTTTTAGCTCTAAAGCGTTCTAATAACAACTTTAATGCAGGTGTGGAGCTAAAGGATCACTTGAAAACAGATTTTGTTTGGTGGGAGCAAGACATTTTAGGATCATATAACAATATTATAAAAAATGCTTTTAAATTGGAAATTTTTACTGACAGTAGTTTATCGGGATGGGGAGCGTGTTGTGACACGGAAAAACACATGGTTTTTGGTCAGATCACGAAAAATCGTTTCATATTAATTTTCTAGAATTACAGGCAATATTTTACGCCCTAAAAGGTTTTGCAAGTGAAGAAGAAAATTGTAACCTCCTAATAAGAAGTGACAACACCACTGCCATTTCTTACATCAATAAAATGGGGAGTATTCAATTCCCAGAGCTAAATGCCTTAGCTAGAGAAGTGTGGCGGTGGTATGAAGCTTAAGTTAATTACGACACTGAATAGGAGATATCTTTCGACGCATTTCAATTATCAAAAATCATCTAGGTGCGCCGGAAATCGACCTTTTCGCATCTAAAATTAATAAGAAATGCGACTTATACGTATCTTGGCATAAAGATCCTGACAAAGTGGTATTTTTACGCATTCCCTCCATTTAGTTTAGTGTTGCGGGTTTTACAAAAACTTGTTTTAGATAATGCCACGGGAATCTTGGTAGTACCATATTGGCCTACTCAGCAGAGGCTTCCGTTATTTTTTAAATTAACGACAGAAAACATATTTTTAGGCCACTCTTCTAATTTATTACGATCTCCTTTTAGGGAAATACACCCGCTGACAGACAGTCTTATCCTGGTTGCCGCCAGATTGTCACCGAAAGCTTTAGAGGAAGGGATGTTCCAGAAGCGGCAGTAAATACAATAGTTTTTTCTATTTCCGAGGCTATGATGAAACAATACGATAGTACATATCGTTTATGGTGGGAATTCTGCAGCAAAAATGGATGTTCTTTATTTCACGCGTCTATCCAGGTAATTCATTTCTTACAGGACCTTTATGACAAGGAAAACTACAGATATGGCACATTTAATTCCCACAGATCTGCTTTATCGCTAATCTTAAACTGTGACCTAGGGATCCACCCCCTAATGAAACGATTTTTAAAAGGAATTTCTCGCATTCGACCAGCAAGACCCCGTTATAACTACACATGGGATCCTCAACCTTTGCTGTCTTTCATCGAATCTATGGACACATCTCCAAACTTACGTCTTTTGTCACTTAAATTGGTGACACTGTTAGCTTTGATAACAAACTCAAATCCCAATTACAGACCCTATTAAGACAACCGAAACGGGCCAAATACAACCTACTTTGCATATCCCATTTTATAAAGAAGAACCATCTCTGTGTGTAGCCACAACACTAAAAACTTATCTGAGTTCGACAGAATCATTAAGAGGCCCAGAAATTGATTTCCTATTTATAACTACTAGGGAACCCCATCGTACTGCAACCAAACAAATTTTGCGTAAATGGGTTAGAGAAATGCTGGAAATGGCTGGCCTTGATATTCGCATCTTCAAACCCCATTCTACACGTCATTCCCCAACTTCGGCAGCCTTAAGGTAGGGCGTACCTGTAGAAACAATCTGTAGGATAGCAGGCTGGACAGCGCGCAGCAAGATTTTCGCTAATTTTTACAACAGACCTCTCTCGGATGAAACAGTGTTTGCTAAACGTATTTTAGACCTAAGATATAAATGAATTCGTGTTAATGTTATATTTTAGTTTTATTGAGAATTATTTTGTTTAAATTTTTCGTCGTGAAAGTTAAAATATATTTTTGGTTTAAATATGTTTGGTATTTTATTATAGCTACATATGGAGTTCTTCAACCTAAAATACTATAAACAACTACGTGGTAAGATAACGAGAACTTGATGCGAATATAATTATGCGATCAAACGAACTTACATGAAGTGAAGTTCGATCGCAATTATACGAAGCATCAAGTTTTCGATATCGCAACCCTCCCTCCCTCTTACAGATCCCACAGGTTGAAGAACAACACTCTCTAAAGAAAATGACTGGTACGGCAAGGAATGCGGAGGGGCGGGGAGATTTGGTTTAACTAAGGGCTTTAAAATCGGTGCATGGCCGGTGGAACTTCACTTCAGGTAAGTTCGTTTGATCGAATAATTATTGTCAACGAATATTAACAACTTTTTTAAATTAAACTTTTGAAATATTAAAAATAATTTTACCTTAAAAGAAGAATGACTACGTCACATTTTTTTGCTGCGTAATATAAGTTTGTGATGTTTTATTCACATTTTAACATTAATTTTTATACACCCTGTAAAATATTTAAAGTTTTGAATAATAAATCTTATCCAAACGTGAATACAAAATTGATGGGACCAAGTTATTATTGTATTGTGAGACGAATTACATTTGCAAAATTTCAAATCAGTACGAAAATAATTAGAAGTAGGTAAAAATCGACTTCCTAGATTTGTTTAGACACATAGTTAGTTACATACATGGAAAGCGGTATGTAAGTTTTAAAAAAACAAATACACAAACAAAAATGGTTGTGTTTATATATATATATATATATATATATATATATATATATATATATATAGATACATATCCATTTTTATTATTTATCGATAAGTTTTTATTGATAAGTGTAATTTTGCACTAGTTTATTTATAAAAGGAAGCTAATGACAAAATTTGCTTTTTTATTAACAAATCCTAAAGGAAACCATTTACAATTTAAATATGAAACACATGTTTGTGAGATACGATATACATACAGCTTTATAAGCCATTATTTTCGAATGCAGATGCGGCCATTGTAAAATACTCGGTGAATAAGGTAGAATTTCCTGCTAAAATTAGCCATATCCCTCATTGAAAAATAAAAGAAAAGGTATGAGGTTCGGGAAAGGTATAGTTACGACTCTTTAGATAAACGCTTCTTTCTTTACAAAATTTGAGAACCGTTGGTTAAAAAACATATAACAGTTTTTCTTCTGTTATACCAAAGACTGATTACTGGGGAACAGCAAAAATGTTTCGGAGACCAAAATAGCAAAATCCTACTTATTTTATTATAGTAATTAACAATCTGTCTTGCAAAAGTCTCAGTTGGTTCTTAATGTATGGGAAAGTTCGATCATTAAATGAGAAATACCTGGATTTATTATACCAGGTGTACTTTATAAGGGGTTTAAATACATTAAACATAAATTCTAAATTGTTAGTTAGTTGTATTTCAACCACCAGTTGACAGACTATTGACCAACATGTCGCGAGTTTGTATAAATAGGCCGGATCATTTTTGTTTTGTTATATATGTGGTGAAGTGACTTTTGTAAAACAAAAACGTACTCTTAGCCCTATAATAAAAAAGGCTAACCAGTTGTATTTTGACTGCAAAGTTGGAGACTAGGATACAAACTTAGCTCCCCATAACTTCTGCAACAAAAGTGCTTCCAACATTCGAGGCTGGCTAAGTGGAAAAAAGCGTAAAATACCTTTCGCAAATTTACAATCCGCCATACGCCCGGAGCCTCATAGTGACGAATTGCCTGTAGCTAATTCACGTCAGGAATATATTCTTAATTCTGATGATGGTCAAAGTCAAAGTGAAAAAAAAGCAGAATCACTGGCCTCTCGATTGCAACAATGGAATTTACTTCAAGATGAAGTAAAAGTTTCTGTGTTCTGAAGTCGTCAGAAAAACCTAACACCAGTTTTTAACATGGAAAACAAATTGGTAGCCTGTAGGGACATTAAGGGATTATTAGCAGCTTTAAATCTGGACTATGATCCAAAAGATTGGAGACTTTTCATTGATTCCCCAAAAGTAAATCCTGAAGCAATGTTACTCCATAATGGAAACAAGTTGCCTTCACTCCCAAGTGGTCATGCTGTCCACATGAAAGATACGTATAGCAATTTGAAATTGTTACCGAAGACCATACAATATGAAAGATATAAATAGCAAATTTGTGGGGACTTAAAAGTTGTGGCGATTTTGCTTGGAATGCAACTAAGTTATACTGCTTTCTCTGGGAATGGGAGAGTCGAGTATGATCGGATCACTACAAATTTTGGCCATCGAGAGAAACTTTTGAGCCAGGAAAGAAAAATGTAACCATCGCGCCATTAGTTTCCACTGAAAAGATTTCACTACCGCCACTTCATATTAAATTGGGACTTATGAAAAACTTTGTAAAAGCCATAGAGAAAGGCCATGCTTTCAGTTAGTTAAAAGAAAAGTTCCCTAGGATCAGTTAAAATTAGAGAGGGAATATTTGTGGGTCCCCAGATTTTTCCAGAGACTTTTCGGAGGTGCGCAATTCGATTCCATACTTGAAGGCTGGGAAAAAGACTAAACTGGTTGCAACCAATGTTTTGGAAAACATAAAAACAGAAAACCAAGACCTAGGGTGTAATATGTCGTTGAAAATTAATTTTCTGGATTCATCTAGATTACTTTCCTGAAAATTATGGTATTGTAAGTGATGAGCACGGTGAGAGGTTTCACCAGAATATTTCAAACATGGAATGAAGGTATCAGGAAAACTGCAACTGTCAGATGTTAGCCGACTATTGCTGGGCTTGCGAGAGATTCTCTAAAGGCTGCTTTCAAAAGGCAGAATAAAAAGCGCAAAATTAGTGTCTAAACTTTAGATTCAATGATACAAAAATGTACGATTTATTTGCTTTGTTATTTTGTTATCTGTATTTTGTATATTTATTGTATATGCCTATAAATGAAAGTTTGTAACAAACAATTCAGGTTTTTTTGCGAGCCTACTAAATTCTTTAATAGGTATTAGATTTTCTTTGCGAGCCAACTAAATTCTTTAATAGGTATTTGTTAGTTAGTTGGATATAGTTGATTCCAAATAATGGCTTTTGTTCAAGAAACAAAAAAAAAGTTGAAATTTGTACCCCATTGATATACTTAGAATAGTCTATCAGGTAGTTTTATACATTCGCTACATCAATCGTTCGTGTCGCTGTTTAATCGTAATATTATCACCCACGTAACAATATTTCGATAGGTATTGTCAGAAAATACAATACAAAAAGTATGTTTTAAGTAGAAATACAGGCTTGCTGGGTAACAACGTAAAATCGACCTATAAACGAATTTAACCATCAGATCGCATTCAAGGAACCGAGTGTACGCCAATTCATAAAGATGTCTGGAAGTATTATAGCTTCTTCAGCACCATTTTCTATATCCCATGGAATATCTTCTTCGCTTATTTTTTTTCAAAAATAGAAATTGGATTTTAAAAGCCTTTGATTGACTTCGATAAGCTTTCAACAAACAAATTGACCTAGCAACCACTAATAAACGATCATCTTGACAATTAAAAAAACACAGACAGAAAATTTCCAATAAAACTGTCGGTAATCCTACAAGGTGTAAAAGAAAATACTTTCGTTTTTGAATTTTGCTATAATGTATTTTATAGAAGTATTTCCCTTCTTCCGGCTGCAATTGTAACAAGATGGGAAATGCTGCTATGCGGACAATTTCGATGTATTAAAAATGTAGTAAACGAATTTAATGATGAAGATGCACACTGAAAATCATTTTTTGCAAAAAAAGATGGGAGGATCCAATCTACATTAAAAGCAGTTTGCTTGTTTATCCGATGTAATAAAAGTACTTGAGACGAAAGGTCTCTCTTTTTCAAAAAGTGTCGAGATCATAGAATGTGTTAGAATGTATTTAAACGCAATGAGATATTAAAATAAGTACCAAAAATTAACCACTGCTTTGTGAAGTATACCGGTGACCAGAATTTAAAAAGATATTAGTTCGTTCTTGGATAATATAGAGAAAGGGTATTTGACTTCAAATAATTAATCTGCAGGTTTTAAAAACCAATGATTGTTTTTGTTAGCATTTTATCTAAATATTTTTGTGACGTTAAGATAATATTTTTGGAATATAAACTGCTACTATCAGAATAGAAAAACATTTTGATTTGAAATTTTTTTACGTCAAATTGTAAGTGTAATTTATTAATTAGTATAGATTAAGGCTGTTGCTTGAGTTTGTTTAGTTTTTAGTTTCTTACCTTTTTTTAATATATACAAATGTTAGATTTTGTTCATTTTTGTATAAAATTAAAGAGCTTTATACAGAATTTTCATTGTTTATTTTTTTACCAACTATTTTATTGCCACCTATTATTATATTATTTATTGCTCTAAAGTAAACGCATATTTAAGAGCAAATATTTTCCTGTTTTTGAAAGCATATTATTTGATTTCCAAATGCATAGTTATCCTAAGAATATACAGTATATACTATATATATAAATATGTATGTGTCTACTACACAGTTTAACTTTCAGAGCAAAGGGTCCCGGTAGTTAGTTAAAATTTACTTAATAGCATAAGCTAAGCAAGTTAAGTAATAGCTTGTAAGAACTTAGAATAAACTTAAACTAGTTTCTTGCAAGTTGTCCAATGATGACAATTAAATAGATTTAATCGAAGGCATTTAAGTAATTTCCTAGCGAAAATATAAAGTTCGCAAGTACTTTATTTTATTACTTTCATTAAAGGTCAATGATTTTAAAATTCATGTGTCCTTTCATTACTAAATTACTTCTTAAAATAGAGTTTGTTTCGTATAATGTATTATTATAAAATATATTTACAAATGCCTAACTAAAATTTAAAAAAAAGATTGCTTACTACGATAAATATCGATATATTTTATTCTACCCATTTCAATAGTTTAAGCTCTGCGGAACGTTGTATACATATGTAGCTCCATGGGTCATTATTCCCAAGTGAAGATAAAATCATTGTTCGAGGATAATAGGGGCTGCTCAGGATAAAATACTGCGACTTGAATGCATTTTCCGCCGGCTTCTACGATGGAAAGGAAATTTTACCATTATTTGTCAGTATGGCATTTTAAATAAATGGGCCAATTAATTTCAACATAAAAAACCTGGCACCCATCATGAATAGTTTAGCGTACAAGGTGTTCACAATAAAAATTCCATGTTTTAAAATTAAACCGTTTTGTTCTCTAAAATCTATAAGCGCTTTTTACATGATGAAAAATAAATATTTTTATGATGTACGATGTACGTAAAATTGTCTAACACAAAATGCAAACTTCAAATTATTATCCACTGGAAAAGGGTTAGTATTTATATTTTGACACCTTCATTTTTGAAAATAGAAAAAAAAACTTTTATTGTAAAAGTTGTAGACGAGAGAGAAAGAGAATACTTCCTACTACTTAGTGGAGTCATATATTTAGGAGACTGGACATTTAATGTTTCTCTTAAAAATTTAGGCGTTGAAACAGAATTAGCCATTTGCTACATGACATTAGCAAACAATATGAAGCCAATACATTAATTAAAAGAGAATTTTTAAAAGAAATCAATCCAAAACAAGAAATTCAAATTGTCAATAGCATTAAAACCTAGTCTTCAGATAAAACTTTTACAAAAGCTGATAGAGGTAATACTGTTGTGCCAATAAACAGATCTGACTACATCAATAAAATATTAGACTTTTTAAATCCGAATAAATATAAAATATTGAAGAGAGGACCTATTAAAAATTTTCAAAAAAATGTTAAACTAGTTATTTAAAATTGTGTAAGTTTGTTTAGTGATAAACATTTTAACACACTAACATTAATGAACCCTCAACCACCTAAACCTTACTCTCTAATTAAATCTCATAAATTAGAATTATAGACAGCATTAATTTTTCAGCTAAATATTCGATTAAAAATTCATACCTTGAAACATTCAAGGAATCAAAAAAACATAAATATATATATATATATATATATATATATATATATATATATATATATATATATAGTAACGATGGTCTGATAATGAGAAATCCTCACAGTCCGTTATTAGCTGAAATATTTCTGAATTTTTTTCCAATACCCTCCTTATAGCATTTTTCTTTGTTGGCACAGGTATGTAGATGACATTTTAGCTTGTTTCACTGGAAAGAAAACTAAATATATTTCTAGAATTCACAAATAATTTACATGCCAATATAGAACTCACTATAGAAAATCTAACTTTAAACTTATTTTTCTGTTAACTTTCTTGATTTAAGAGAAAACAATAAAAATAGAATTACAAATTTGTCAAAAAAATGTATGATCTGAATTCTCTATAGAAAATGAAGCTAATTTTTCTGTTATCTTTCTTAATTTAACCATAAAAAGAGAAAATAATAAGCATATTTTTTCTGTTTTTCACTGATCAACACACACTCATACAACTATGCATTACACTTCATGTCATCTAATATAACTCAAGTTAGCAGCCTTTCATAGATCCATAAATTAATCACTTTACCGGGATTTCCAAATTGTACTTAATTAAACAAATCGCAATAAATAATTGTTATAGTTCAGATATGATAGATACTATTTTAAAGAGAAAAAGTTATAAAAAAGCTGTCTGTTTAGTCTACCCTAATTTAAAAAACCTGTCACTAACTATAAATATATTACGTATAGAAAATCCAGTAACAAAATAGGCAATTTTCTAAGAAAGCTAAATGTGAATGTAGCATATAAAACCAACAACTTCTTGGGCAAATTAATAAGAAATAATAAATCAAAAACAAATTTAAATAATAAATCAAGTATCTATAAATTAACTTGAAAAGATTGTCCAAAAACGGATAAATGAACATTATAAATGCTTTGTCAAGGGGGATGACCGATCTAATTATGCTTCTAATATAATTAATTGTAATCATCATGTCAATAAAAATTTTAAAGTTTTACATACAGAAAAGAAAGGCAGAAAAATAAATTTACAAGAAACTTTCGAAAAAATTTTCCAAATTTTATTTTCATTCTATTTGTATCATCCAATGAAGTCACAGTATTGGCGAAACATGTCAGAAGTTTGTATTTTTTAATATAGTGGAAGTTTTAAGTTAAAATTGTTTTTTTTACTTAGTGCCTATATCTTAAAAAAAAGAAGTTGATCTATCGAGTCGCCGCGCTTTGAATTATCATTTGATAAACGTTCATTAACAAGATGAAATAAATCAAACAAAGCAGAATAACTCTAGACGGAAGTAAACTTTAATTAAAAGCAAGTAGTGATTACATTTTTAATTTTCTCCGCACGTTGGGTACAACGTGTCTAGAGATAAAATAATTACAGAAAAACGCAAGGAAGCTAAAGTTTTTTACTGCGGATTATTGCAGGTAAACATTTGTTTAAGTATTTGTTTGCAACTACTTTTCGCTGTAAGCATTTTCAGTCAAATACTTAGTTAATTTAGTTACTGCTGGAACGATAAAACTATAATGATTTTATAGCGAAATGTGCTTAAATAATGTTCAAATATTATTTTTCTTGTTGTGACTGAGCATTTTCGTTTTATACTATTATATACAATAATTCCAAACAATCATAAATTTTCTATTAAGGGCCGATTTTACAAGTTCAGTTTAAACTAAACCCGAAATTAACTTTTGAAACTGGGTAATGACAGCTCCATTCTAGTGTTTAAAACTACAGATTAAGTTTAAACTAAACTTGTAAAATCGGCTCTAAAAGGAATAATCTTTAACATTTAATTTCAGTATTGGAGAGAATTGCAAGTTCCAGCTTGACATTAAGATTGTCCATTACAAATCAACGAGTAATCGATAATAGATCAATACCGTAACAGACGACACACCGACGAGTACACATACATAGGAGGACAGGCTTTATGTATCAGAACATACCTAAATAAGCTATAAGCACAAAATGTACAAGAAATAATTGAAATCTTTGTAAGCAAAATAAAATAGAAACTATCACGTTATTTATAATTTTTTAACCAAAAACACAAAATATGTATTGTATGTTGTTTTGCATTAGCTACTGTTCAGGACTAGTCCTCTTGTACACCATTTTCGATACGGTTAATGCAATCGTGAATCCCGAAACGATGTAGGCACTTAAATATAAGGAACTGTCGCTAGGTGACCATGAATAAGTACAGCAACTTGTTTATTTCCATTACAGTCTATATTATATAATGACTAACAAGCACATACTTCCAAACTGATCCGGCCGGAATCGTTTAGGACAGAAAATAATTTTGTTTGACCTACACTTGATCAGACGGTATAAGCCGGGATTCGGATTGTCGTTTCGGAATTCTTTGAGGAGTACGGAATATTTACGAATTGCAGGCCTTGTCAATTATTATTTGGGAAACTTCGTTATTTTCACAGGGGAACGTGTATAACAACAATTTGATCATTTAAAGTAAATAAAATGATGTATGAAATAAATACAACCTGCTAGTGCAGGAATACAAAGGGTTTTATAACACAAACATTTTTTTTATTCAGTTCAGTATAAGTCGTACATGGGAATAGTAAGATAAAATAACAATAATAGTTTTATTATATATTTTTAAGCTTATTAAAGATATAGAAGCACCTTATTCAAATGCCTCTGAAAGGTGAGCCATCGACATCCGGAAATTCGGTTGCGGTGTGAAAGCCTCATTCCGAAGTTAATTCCGTTTGATTCCAGCCGGATCAGGGTGGCCTAAGCTTAATGCAAAATTCATGAACTTCAAATATTCAATGGCATGTGCTTGTTAGTTATTATATAACATAGATTATAAGGGAAATAAACAAGTTGCTGTACTTATTCATGGTCACCTAGCGACAGTTCTTATCTCTACATACTATGCCCACATAGTTTCGGGATTCGCGATTGCATTAACAGTATCGAAAATAGTGTACAAGAAGACTTTTCCTGAACAATAGCTAGTGCAAAACATGATACAATACCTAGAAAATTATCCTGTTCAGAATTACTCGCTTTGGAAACATTTTGCGCGCTGTGGCATTAGCAATGGTATATATTTTGTGCTGCTATTTCTTATGGCCTCTGTATGTATTATTTATAATTAAAATTATAAATAACGTGATACTTTCTAATTTATTTTGCCTACATATAATTTAATTTTTTTTTGTACATTTTGTGATTCTAACTTGTTTATGTTCTGACACCTGCAGCCTGCTCTCCTATGTGTGCGTACTCTTAGTCGATGTGTGGTCTGGTTCGGTATTGACCGATATATATATATATATATATATATATATATATATATATATATATATATATATATATATATATATATATATATATATATTTACAGGGTGAGTCAACCAAGTGGCACCCCCCATTTATTTCTTAAACTATTAGGATTAGATGAAAAATTAAATACAAAAGTGTTTCGAATTTCAACAATATATATTTTTACGGTATCTGTTATTATACAGGGTCGGTCAAAAATGCTGGGCGTGGTCTAAATGCAATTTTTTTAAATAAGAACTTACATTTTTTTATTCATTTTCGGATTCTTCATAAAATTTTAGAAAAAAAAATATATTGAAGTGTTATAGCTAAATTTAACGGTTTATGACATATTAATGTTTAAAAATTGTAAATTATACCTGCGGCATAACATAAGATTTGTTATTTTATTGTTTAGTTTCTTGGGCGACATTACTTGTACTTGTATAACACCAGTTGATGCAAATGTCATTTGAGGTTTTGTCAGTATTAAAAATTTTACATTTTAAAGTATAAATTTGTACGGCGTTTTCAACGTTCATCAACGAATTAAGTGACATGATTTTACTAATTGGTGAATGTCAGCGTAAGATAAAAACTACTAAACGTAGACTGGTATAGACCAAGAAAAATTTCCAGGTAGAAGACAGCCAAGCCGTGAAGTTCTAAAAAAAACTCTACATCGGTTTAGACAAACAGGAAGTGTTGCTTATCCTAAAAAGAGAAAAGAGAATTCATAATAAACGAAGACAATGAATTAGAGGTTTTGTTAAGTTTGGAAGAAAATCCTCAAGTAAGTTCACGAGCTTTGGCCAGTGTATTAGATATAAGTCAAAGTACCGTTTCCAGAACATCTCCAAACCACAAATACCATCCCTACCATTTATCTTTGACGCAAGAACTTTACGATGATGATTTCGAAAATAGGGTACACTTTTGCAGGATCCTTCAGATGCATATTAATGAAGATGCGTTATTTTTAAAAAATGTTTTGTTCACCGACGAGGCTTCGTTTAAGAGCAATGGTGTAGTTATAGGCATAATATGCACTATTATAGTACCACAAATCCCCATTGGATGAGAACAATTGACAATCAAACAGTATGGTCTCTTAATGTCTGGGGTGGGATTCTCGGAAACCGAATTATTGGACCTCATTTTTTTGACGGTGTTTTAAATGAAGAAATGAACCTAAATTTTTTAGTGTATCATCTTCCAATTCTTTTAGAAGATGTTCTTATCCGAGAACGTCAAAACATGTGGTATCAGCAAGCTGATGCTCCGCCTAATTTTTCACTCAATGTTCGTCAGTATTTGGACCAATTATATCCCAATAGATGGATAGGAAGAGGAGGTCAAATTCAGTGGCCAGCAAGATCGCCGGATCTCACACCGTGCGATTTTTTCCTATGGGGATATGTCAAGGAGAAGGTCTACAAAGTTCCTCCGATTGACCAAGAAGATGTGAAGGATCGAATAAGGAATGCATTTGTTGAAATTACGCCACAAACTCTTCAAGGCGTCCTTGAAAATATCGGGAGAAGGTTGGAAATATGCATTCGACAAAATGGGCATACGTTTGAACATTTGCAGTGAATTTAACGGTATAACCTGTTTTAAGTTTAAGTTGTAAGTTTTAAGTGGTGTTTTTTATATTTTTAGTATTCTTGAATTACCTCGTGTACTTACTACGTATTACTTCGAAGTAATTCATGTTATAAATAAATAACGTTGTGAAGATTCACGGGTCTTTTTTACAATTTTTAAACATTAATATCTCATAAACCGTTAAATTTAGCTATATCACTTTAATATAATTTTTTTTCTAGAATTTTATGAAGAATCCGAAAATGAATAAAAAAAATGTAAGTTCTTATTTAAAAAATTGCATTTAGACCACGCCCAGCATTTTTGACCGACCCTGTATAATAACAGTTACCGTAAAAATATATATTGTTGAAATTCGAAAAACTTTTGTATTTAATTTTTTCAGCTAATCCTAATAGTTCAAGAAATAAATGGGGGGTGCCACTTGGTTGACTCACCCTATATATATATATATATATATATATATATATATATATATATATATATATATATATATATATATATATATATATATATATATATATATATATATATATATATATATATATATATATATATATATATATATATATATATATATATATATATATATATATATGTATATATATAATGCCCACATAGTTTCGGGATTCGCGATTGCATTAACAGTATCGAAAATAGTGTACAAGAAGACTTTTCCTGAACAATAGCTAGTGCAAAACATGATACAATACCTAGAAAATTATCCTGTTCAGAATTACTCGCTTTGGAAACATTTTGCGCGCTGTGGCATTAGCAATGGTATATATTTTGTGCTGCTATTTCTTATGGCCTCTGTATGTATTATTTATAATTAAAATTATAAATAACGTGATACTTTCTAATTTATTTTGCCTACATATAATTTAATTTTTTTTTGTACATTTTGTGATTCTAACTTGTTTATGTTCTGACACCTGCAGCCTGCTCTCCTATGTGTGCGTACTCTTAGTCGATGTGTGGTCTGGTTCGGTATTGATATATATATATATATATATATATATATATATATATATATATATATATATATATATATATATATATATATATATATATATATATATATATATATATATATATATATATATATATATATATATATATATATATTTACAGGGTGAGTCAACCAAGTGGCACCCCCCATTTATTTCTTAAACTATTAGGATTAGATGAAAAATTAAATACAAAAGTGTTTCGAATTTCAACAATATATATTTTTACGGTATCTGTTATTATACAGGGTCGGTCAAAAATGCTGGGCGTGGTCTAAATGCAATTTTTTTAAATAAGAACTTACATTTTTTTATTCATTTTTGGATTCTTCATAAAATTTTAGAAAAAAAAATATATTGAAGTGTTATAGCTAAATTTAACGGTTTATGACATATTAATGTTTAAAAATTGTAAATTATACCTGCGGCATAACATAAGATTTGTTATTTTATTGTTTAGTTTCTTGGGCGACATTACTTGTACTTGTGTAACACCAGTTGATGCAAATGTCATTTGAGGTTTTGTCAGTATTCAAAATTTTACATTTTAAAGTATAAATTTGTACGGCGTTTTCAACGTTCATCAACGAATTAAGTGACATGATTTTACTAATTGGTGAATGTCAGCGTAAGATAAAAACTACTAAACGTAGACTGGTATAGACCAAGAAAAATTTCCAGGTAGAAGACAGCCAAGCCGTGAAGTTCTAAAAAAAACTCTACATCGGTTTAGACAAACAGGAAGTGTTGCTTATCCTAAAAAGAGAAAAGAGAATTCATAATAAACGAAGACAATGAATTAGAGGTTTTGTTAAGTTTGGAAGAAAATCCTCAAGTAAGTTCACGAGCTTTGGCCAGTGAATTAGATATAAGTCAAAGTACCGTTTCCAGAACATCTCCAAACCACAAATACCATCCCTACCATTTATCTTTGACGCAAGAACTTTACGATGATGATTTCGAAAATAGGGTACACTTTTGCAGGATCCTTCAGATGCATATTAATGAAGATGCGTTATTTTTAAAAAATGTTTTGTTCACCGACGAGGCTTCGTTTAAGAGCAATGGTGTAGTTATAGGCATAATATGCACTATTATAGTACCACAAATCCCCATTGGATGAGAACAATTGACAATCAAACAGTATGGTCTCTTAATGTCTGGGGTGGGATTCTCGGAAACCTAATTATTGGACCTCATTTTTTTGACGGTGTTTTAAATGAAGAAATGAACCTAAATTTTTTAGTGTATCATCTTCCAATTCTTTTAGAAGATGTTCTTATCCGAGAACGTCAAAACATGTGGTATCAGCAAGCTGATGCTCCGCCTAATTTTTCACTCAATGTTCGTCAGTATTTGGACCAATTATATCCCAATAGATGGATAGGAAGAGGAGGTCAAATTCAGTGGCCAGCAAGATCGCCGGATCTCACACCGTGCGATTTTTTCCTATGGGGATATGTCAAGGAGAAGGTCTACAAAGTTCCTCCGATTGACCAAGAAGATGTGAAGGATCGAATAAGGAATGCATTTGTTGAAATTACGCCACAAACTCTTCAAGGCGTCCTTGAAAATATCGGGAGAAGGTTGGAAATATGCATTCGACAAAATGGGCATACGTTTGAACATTTGCAGTAAATTTAACGGTATAACCTGTTTTAAGTTTAAGTTGTAAGTTTTAAGTGGTGTTTTTTATATTTTTAGTATTCTTGAATTACCTCGTGTACTTACTACGTATTACTTCGAAGTAATTCATGTTATAAATAAATAACGTTGTGAAGATTCACGGGTCTTTTTTACAATTTTTAAACATTAATATCTCATAAACCGTTAAATTTAGCTATATCACTTTAATATAATTTTTTTTCTAGAATTTTATGAAGAATCCGAAAATGAATAAAAAAATGTAAGTTCTTATTTAAAAAATTGCATTTAGACCACGCCCAGCATTTTTGACCGACCCTGTATAATAACAGTTACCGTAAAAATATATATTGTTGAAATTCGAAACACTTTTGTATTTAATTTTTTCAGCTAATCCTAATAGTTCAAGAAATAAATGGGGGGTGCCACTTGGTTGACTCACCCTATATATATATATATATATATATATATATATATATATATATATATATATATATATATATATATATATATATATATATATATATATATATATATATATATATATATATATATATATATATATATATATATATATATATATATATATATATATATATATATATATATATATATATATATATATATATATATATATATATATATATATATATATATATATATATATATATATATATATATATCAACAACATTTTTTCTTAGTGTTGCCAAAAGTGTTGTGAAGTGTACAAATGTTATGCTTTAAAGAGACAAATAGGATTGTGGTGTATCGCAGACTGGCCAGTCTGGGCAGTGATCTATATGAAAATCTATCGATGGATTCCCACTACATGAAATACGATACAAAGTTGAGATCCATTTGGGGATATTTTATTTTACGTTAAATGGATCGTCTATTCGTAGTATGATGCGTTGGTCAGATATAAAGGCTTTGACCAAATAAAATCACGTACATTTTTAAAGAAGCCCTTTGGATCTAAATAGAAATATAGCTCTATTAATTTTTTAATATTAATTAATGAATTAAATTATTTTGCCTTTTTCGTTAGATAGTGCTATGAGTCTCCAGTGAATTATAAGAATATGGAGCGCATTCAACACACCGTCGAGAAATGTTATTGAAGAAAGACATATTGGTTTTATAGAAAAAATAAGCAATCAATTAAAAAAAATTATGTAAAATTGGTGCAGTACTGCTGAAAAATCTGGCTTAGTGTTTTAAATATATAGATGATAAAACACTTGTTTTGCTACTATTGTTTTGAAATAAAACTAGACAATAACTTTTATCCTAAGAATTGCGATTTTATTTTGTTTAATAACAATTTGTTTATCTATAATGTTAGAAAATCAAATATTAAAAATAATATTTTTCAGTTGTTGCCTATAGAGTACAACATAGAAGTGTAGGTTTTTACAAGAGGATCAAAACAAAGAAAAATATATAACCAATTATATCTGAGCCTCCAAATGGAAGTATTTTTTTAAAGTTATATTCGGAAACCCTACAGTTTTCTTTAAAAAATGTCAAGAGAACAAGGGCAAACTTTTCATCCTAAAAATACACTTTAGTTAATTAAGGCATAATTAGTTTACCCGCAAATAATTACGTTACCAAACTAATTATGTTATCACACAAAACTTAAAATTTTAAAATCGTATTATAATTAACTTAGCCTAGCAAAATTACAATTCATTTTAAAATTCAGGAAAATTATTTTAAAAATATAATTAAATAAAGCTAAAGGGCATTACAATTATTTAATTTAATTTTTGGCCTAATGCTTCCACACTTCTTTATTAGCCAAAATGCTGTCTAGATAATACTAAGAAATACGAAATAGCCTGGATTGCTATAAATTACTGAATGATCCTGGCGTGTCTGAAACAAAATCTGAACATTTTATTCCTGAGTAGAGATTTATGATTTGGACACAGAAAGACTACTCTATACAGAAATATAAAACAATATAATCGAAATATAAAATAACGCCTACCCGAGTGTTTTTGTTTAGTATAGACTGGCCAAAGAACTAGAATTTTTGTATGTAGTTAATTGTGGGGAAATACAATAAAATTTTTATATCAGTTTAGTTTTACCAAAGCACTTTTCAAAGTGCGACTGTCTCTTTTACAGTCGAGACTCTATATGTGTTTACCAACTTATTTGAAATATGTACATGCCGTCCCTTTTTACACAGAAGTAAAATGTTTGGCTAGTTTTAAGTTTTACTTACACAAAGATAAGGCCAAGTTATTTGCAGGAAGCGCAAATTATATTGACACAGTGAATGTGAAAGATGAGGTCGGTAGACAAACTAGCTCTCAATCCGTATGTATGGCTGGGATTCTGAAATGCTCAAACAAACTCCTATTTAGTCGGTGGGCCGGATAGTTAAAGGTTCATCCCGTTTAAGGCAGTGAAAGGATAGCCCATAAATGTAATTTTGTATTTGCCACAGTTTTTTGTTTGCCAGAATATTAAGTTACTTTTTGATTGGTAGACTTAATTTTAAATTATTTGATCATGACAGCGTTGCCATTTGATTTTTCACATAGGATACCCTATATACCATATCTAATCTAGAGCGTTGTATCTAGCAAGAACGACTAAGTCCAACAAGACTGGAAAAATAAGATTTTCCTTTTCTTATTTACTAAACACTTTTATACTCATTTAAATACCAGTTAAACCCATTTTTTAGAAATTGTAATTTTTTTAATTGAAATGGAAAAACAAAAACATTAAAAAATAATACAATAAGTCTCAAAAATTTCCTTTAATGAATAGAAACCGCTAGGAGTGGTTCATAACATTTATATGGTGCAAGTAATTGTGATATGTAGATGTTTTTGGAATCATTATTTGCGAGATTATTTGTGTAAAAATTTGAGTGATCAAGGGGGACATGTGCCCCCAATGCCCCCTCCCTGCTACTGGAAGTAACCTAACAGGAATTAGGTTTGATGTCACAAATATTCGCTTGTTTCATACCTAAGTTGAAATACGTTTCTGAATTAAACTAACTTAATGGAACACACAACCCAAATAATGTCATAATTTTCGATAAAAATTAAAGAAACAACACCCATAGAAAAACAATCAAATGTTATTTACAGTATTACGTGTTCTTGTGGCAAATTTTATGTCGGCCCAAGAAAACAATATTTCAGCAATAGGATATATCGACATCAGTACATCAAGAAGGATAAAACTGCTTTGTTAACTCATCATTTTGTGACAGGCTACTTCTTCTTATTTAACCTTGTTAAAATTATGGATACAGAGACCAACTGATACAAAAATGATTGATTTACATTAATTTATCAGACATATATAAACCTACAGGACTGATTCACAAGCGCCTAGCGCAATATATAAAAGCATTTAAAAATAAATGGAAAAACACAGACATTAGGTAATAGGGCAATAAGGACATATGTTTATAATTCTAAAAGCAAAGGAAAAATAAAGTAACAAAACATCCGGATTTAAGTTAATATTATTTGTGTTTTTTGTTCCTTTTGTTTTCTGTAATTCATTTAATTGTATTTTTTATATTTGAATAATTAAACTGCAATTTATGTTTTTTTTAGTTTTAACAATTTTAACTACATTTGTAATTATGTATAAGGACAATTTACTTTTAGTTTTAATGTTTTCCTCTTTTGTGCTATACAAATAAAAGTGTAATTGTGCTCGAACTTTGCACGCTAAAATACAGAACAGTCTAGCATAATAACATTTAGTGGAAACTCTTAATATCACCGTAAAACCAAACGGGAAAAAAGTATCAAAAAACAAACAACTCAGTTGTCTCTTTTCCAACGGAACAAACACAAATCAGTACTTTATTGAGCACAGGTAGCCTTATTACGTTTTGATTAGAGAGTTGTTTCACGGGTGTGTGTTTCTGTTGTGAAATGTTTTCCTTGGCGTCAAGCCTAGGAATTATGGGCAAAGTGCGGACACAACGGCACTAACAATTCAGGTATATTTTTAATGTTAATTTATTATTTTTTAATTTTTACGCTGTGTTCTGTTTCCAGTGCTTGAAAAAGTAGCAATAAAGATACGAAACGTCGCACAGGAATTTATCACTGTGTTTTTTTGAGCCTTTTCCTAACCCGCGAATAACAATCTACTAAGTAATTAAAATAATTTAAAACTAATAATGTTGTTCCTAAGTTCGTTCCCCTTGGGACAACATAGCCGTTATGAAGTATACCATACTTATAGTTGTTGACACATACATGCATTTTTCTTTTAGTTAAATACATATGTGGTAAAAAGGACAATAATATTATTTAATAGACTGTAGAATCTTAACATCCCAGTTAACTTTTAGTTTCCTAAATGATAAAATGCTTTACTTGATTCTATTTACAAGGTTGTTCAAAATAAAAAACGGTTCAAATAGTTGTTCGTCTTTTTGTAATATTTTCAGTCCCTTCCCTGTAACCCCTTAATTTGTAGACACCTCAACTTTTTTTTCCAAATAGCAACCTAGGTCATATGGAGGCACTATGTGAAGATCTTTTAAAACTGAATCCGATACAAACAACAAATTTAAGGTCTGCTCATTTCGTTACAGTAAAACGAGTTCACATAAGTTTTTAATTAAACTTAACTATTAAAGTAGATCCTTATGCTGCAATGCGGAACGACCTTGGTTATCATCAGTTATTAGAGCCCATCAACATATCAAGTGGAATTTCACTAAATTATCTTGAGAGGATTGATTAAACGATAGGGGTATTCATTATTGCCTCATACGTTAGGAACCAACTTTCTAATATAACAGATTTTTACGTTGCAAAATACAGGTAAAAAAGTAAATTCTTTAAATTCTAGGACAGTTTTTTCCCATATTTGGTTGTTTATTTGGCAAATATCTACATACACAAAATAATAACTTCAGTTAAATTTTCAGTTTGATCTTTGAATTATAAGAAAGTGTTAGTATTGACATTTTTGAATTATGGCGCTCTCAGAAAGGCAGCGTATTGAAATTTTGATATTGTTGGGTTATGGAGACAAAAAATGGAGCCAGGATGAAGTTTGGTTGTTGTTTCATGAAAAGTATCCCAAGAATACAATTACGCGGTCAAGTGTGAGTAGGATATTTTACAAATTTGAAGAGAATGGGATAGTTAGGGATTTACCTAAAACGGGCCGTCCACCTGCTTGATATGCTTCTGTCAGTATTACCATATAAAGTGCATATTGTACATGAACGTTTTGAAGATGACTACGATATGAGATTAGAATTCTGTGAAGAAATGATGGGAATATTTGATACAAGTAACATATTTTTTTAGAATCTTAACATCCCAGTTAACTTTTAGTTTCCTAAATGATAAAATGCTTTACTTGATTCTATTTACAAGGTTGTTCAAAATAAAAAACGGTTCAAATAGTTGTTCGTCTTTTTGTAATATTTTCAGTCCCTTCCCTGTAACCCCTTAATTTGTAGACACCTCAACTTTTTTTTCCAAATAGCAACCTAGGTCATATGGAGGCACTATGTGAAGATCTTTTAAAACTGAATCCGATACAAACAACAAATTTAAGGTCTGCTCATTTCGTTACAGTAAAACGAGTTCACATAAGTTTTTAATTAAACTTAACTATTAAAGTAGATCCTTATGCTGCAATGCGGAACGACCTTGGTTATCATCAGTTATTAGAGCCCATCAACATATCAAGTGGAATTTCACTAAATTATCTTGAGAGGATTGATTAAACGATAGGGGTATTCATTATTGCCTCATACGTTAGGAACCAACTTTCTAATATAACAGATTTTTACGTTGCAAAATACAGGTAAAAAAGTAAATTCTTTAAATTCTAGGACAGTTTTTTCCCATATTTGGTTGTTTATTTGGCAAATATCTACATACACAAAATAATAACTTCAGTTAAATTTTCAGTTTGATCTTTGAATTATAAGAAAGTGTTAGTATTGACATTTTTGAATTATGGCGCTCTCAGAAAGGCAGCGTATTGAAATTTTGATATTGTTGGGTTATGGAGACAAAAAATGGAGCCAGGATGAAGTTTGGTTGTTGTTTCATGAAAAGTATCCCAAGAATACAATTACGCGGTCAAGTGTGAGTAGGATATTTTACAAATTTGAAGAGAATGGGATAGTTAGGGATTTACCTAAAACGGGCCGTCCACCTGCTTGATATGCTTCTGTCAGTATTACCATATAAAGTGCATATTGTACATGAACGTTTTGAAGATGACTACGATATGAGATTAGAATTCTGTGAAGAAATGATGGGAATATTTGATACAAGTAACATATTTTTTTAAAATATTATCTTCTCCGATGAGGCTACATTTTATTTAAATGGAATGATCAGCAGACTAAATTATCGGTTCTGGTCTGATCAAAATCGACAGTGGCTACGTGAGGGATATACACAACATCCCTAAAAAGTCATTGGATGGGATGGCATAATAAATATCTAAAATTAGAACCATATTTATTTTAAATAAAATCTTACTCCTTTCATTCGATTTAATACCTGCATTAGCAGTAATGTTTCCTAACGAGAGTGATCCAGATGCCCATGAAAGAATATTCTTTATCAAGATGGCGCACCACCGCATTCTGGTATAAATGTTCGTAGGTCCTTGGACGAAATTTTTCCAAATAGTTACATGTCAAGTAGAATTAGATGATTACTTTCGGTATTTGCTACATGAGTCTAATCAGCTGGGGACTCCTCTCGAATTTTAATTTTAATTAAAAAACTTATGTGGAATCCTTTTACTATAACAAAGTAAGCAGACTTCAAATTTGTTGCTAGTATCGGATTCAGTTTTAGAAGACCTTCTCATAGAGCCCCCACATGAGCTAGGTTAGGTTAAGTTAGCCATTTGAAAAAAAAGTTAGGGAGCCTACAAATTAAGGGATTGCAGGGAGGGGACTGAAAATATTACAGAAAGACGAACCATTTCAACCACTTCACGTGTTCCAGCGTATTTGTGAAAAATGACTCATAGAGAAGATATGAATTTTGTGCATTTCTTTTAAACAACTCTGTATACACCATTCATTTGTTGCATTTTGTCTAAATCGTTAGACAAATATTGACTCATATTCACGTTGCTTGTTAGATATAGCTAATTTTACACGGTTAAACAAATTACTACACATAATTGACTCAAACAAATTATATTTTAGATTTTTTTGACCCTGCTGGAGATACGCCACAGTCCCAACTCGACTAAAAACTGTTTTTAAGAGTGCCAACAATTTCGCTCAGCAAAAAATGTAATCAGGGATACCATGGGGACCTACGGAATTTGATTTAATTTTATTGGCAATAACGATTAATTTATTATTACTAAACTGATTAAGCAAAAATGATTCGCTAAGAAATTTTTATACTTAAACAATATTAAAAAAAATTCTTTAAATATGAGTCAGACAGAAACAAATTTTTAAAACTTAACAAAACTCTCTGCAATCTCATATTCACTTTTCGGCATCCGATTGCCAAAATTCACTGCAGACGGAAGAACTACACTAAAATTACCTTTTTTGCAATTAACGTAATTCCAAAAATGTTTGGGATTTGCTTCAATATATTTTTCACACCTTTTTAAATAAAACGAATAGAGTAATTTTATTTTTATGGCAACGCTATTCTTTATGCTTTCAGATCAGAGATTATTTCTATTGTGTGCCACATGGGGTATTTATTTAAGCACTACGATTAAGGGTACTGTAAGAAAACCATTACTCAGCAACAGAAAAAATTACTAAGCTGTCATTTTGTTTCGCCATCTTGGATGCGTACCAAAACTTTACCAGTTGATTCTTACATAAAACTTGACTTTTCTGGAAAATTTGATATAAATTGTATAAGCATCTTCTTATTAATAATTTTTTCGACATTTCACTAGGCTGCCATTTTGTTTTGCTATATTCGATTTTTACCAAAATGTTACCAGGTCATTCCCATATGACCCTTAATTTGTGACCAAAATTTGATGTCAATCGGGTAAGTAGTTTTTTAGCTATGCCGCGAACAGACAGATCGACAGACAGACCGACGGAAGCAAGAAAACATGTTTTTCGACCCCGAGGGAACTAAACAGATCTCGGAGGGTGATTTTTTCACGATTACAATACTTCCTTTTAGGAGAGAAGTAAAAATGGAAACGTTTTTAGACCCATCATGTAGACTATTGTAAAAAAGACAGCATCAGGAGGAAAATATATTCCATGTACGAAATTGCTGCCGAAATTAGACAAAATAATATTAAGACTGGTGTTTACGTCCCGAAAAATTAACAAAAACAGTAGTTATGGAATCCCAAAAATTACGAATCCTGAGACATGCTTATCTCCTTCAAAATAAAAAGTATCGATCAGACAACAGGCCAATAATTTACCTTGATGAAACCTGGTTAAGTACCCATGATACTGTGCCAAAAGGATTGGTTGAGAGCAGTACAAAATGTAAAACCAAAGCACAATCAAATAAAAGTAAACGAATAACCATTTTGCATGCTGGATCTGAAAATGCCTGGGTTTCAAATTGTCTGCGATTATCTGCGAATAACAAAAAATATTTAGGTTTGGACTATCACGAAGACACAACCGGGGAATTTTCTGAAAATTTGTTTCAAAATTCACTTTAGTGTTATTGCTATGGACAATGCAAGTTACTATAGTCGTCTACTAAATAGAGTTCCGTATGAAGGCAAATCCTATATTCAGAAATGTGTTAAAAAATTACATCTTTTAAAAATCTTAAGAGACTATTTACGGAATTCTCTATATTATTGTGTGTTTAATCCGATTAAACACATTTGGCATAAATTAAGAGGATTATTGTGTACTTATATTAGAAAATATATTTTTATGCACACAATTGAAAACCTGAGGTGTTTTGCCGTTTTTCGGTAACCATTTTTTTGCTTTTTTAAAAAACTGTCCCTTCCGTGGAAGAACGGAATTATATAGACCTTGTACATATCTAAAGATATAGAGTTTGAGGTTGCAGCAGTAAATTTAAACACTGCAAATCTTAACATTATGCCTGTTGTAATAAGAATTTTTGTACTTTGTTAGAACAATTATTGTCATCTCTTTGAATGTTTTATTGTTTATATGTGGCAATTTTAATTATGATTTTATAAAATGTACTAATGTGGATTTAATGAATGTTTTAAACATTTGTACCTCATATGTTCTTGAGCAAGCCTTTTACGAACCTTCGAGAATTCAACACCCCTTTTGTACCTTGATAGATAATGTTTTATCAGAAATATTATGATCAAAAACTATAGATCTCAATTTTACAGATCATAAAGCCCAGATAGTGTCTTTTAATTGTGATGCACATGATGTGTATCCATGAATCGTCGGTTTTAAAGCGTAAGTCTTTCTCACCAGAAAACATAAATCATTTTAACCTAGAACGGAAGCTTTCACGGCTTTGGTCAATTAAGAAATCATGGTTCTTGGGATTAGACCATGTCAAATAGGAATTACTATCCGACGTTTCGCTTAGGATTGCACGAGGCATCTTCAGAAATATTTACTCCACGAGATCTGAACAGTGAATGAGCTCGGAGAGATTCAGGAGGGCTTTTATACCCGACTTGTGCTCGCCGAACCGTGACCCTGTGTTTAGATCGGTCTCCATGTGAGTGTAGACCGTAACCCGTATCTCTATCGAAATTTTTTGTAAGTTTAAAAATGTGAACAGGTACCCTAATTTTTCATTTATAAAAACCTGGAACCGATGCTAGAACCTTGGTTTCCTTTACATTTATAATATGGCCAGTGGTATGCTGGTGTTTAGCTACAGCAGATTGAACAATTTTTTTTTTTTTAATACATCGTTCATGTTCCTTAAGTCTAGTTGATATTGAGAATCCTGTTTCCCCCACATACACTTCTCCACAGGAGCAAGGAATTTTATATACTCCTTCTGTTTGAAAAGGTACAATATCTTTCGGTGATCGCAAGCATTGTCCAATCTTCTTATGTGTATTGAACATTGTACGTATGTTGGACCGCCGAAGTAATCGTCCTATTTTGTCTGTAGTGCCATGTAAGTTAGGTAGTGTTGTAACCAAGGTTCTAGTATCGGTTCCCGGATTTTATAAACGAAAAATTAGGGAATCTATTGAAATTTTTAAACATACAAAAATTTTCAATAGAGATGCGGGTTACGGTCTCCATCACACGTGGAAACCGATCTTAACACAGGGTCGGGCACAAGTCGGGTATAAAAGCCCGCCTAAATCTCTCCGAGCTCATTCAGTGTTCAGATCTCGTGGAGTAAATATCCCTGAAGATGCCCCGTGCAATCGAAGGCGAAACGTCGGATAGTAATTCCAATTTGACACGGTATAACCTCAAGAACCATGATTTCTAAATCATTTTAATTTTTAAAAACTTCAGGGTGCTCATAGAAACGTGGTGTTCTATGGATGCAAAAGTCGAAATGACCGGAAGGAATTCAAATTCAAATTCAAATTTTTTATTTGGTTTCGAGCACTATAAATATAGAAAGAAACACGTCAAATAGAAATGTAAATAGACATATGACAAGTACCTAATATAAACTAACAACAGATATATCTAAATATAGATCACAAAACATAGTACATAATTTTTTCCTCGAGTTAAAATCCGTTCTTCAGTGCGGTGTCCAACAAAACAATGAAAAATAAGGTTTTCAGTTTCCATATTATGATGGGTTATTCCTCAAAAAAGTGAAAAATTCATCTGTGGTGTAAAAAGTCTGTGATAAAAGAAAGCTTTTAATTTTATTTTTGAATTTATTTTGACAATTTATTGCTTTAATGTTATAAGGTAACATATTATAAATTTTACTCCTAGCGTAGATTGGTGATTTTTTATAAATATTTAAGTTATGCTTGTCTAAGCAGAAGTTATTTTTATTTCTTGTATCATACGCATGCAAATTACTGTTAATTTGAATTAGATTTTTATTTCGATGGATATATGATAATAATTTTAAGAGATAAATTGAAGCAACTGTCAAAAGTTTATATGACCTGAATGTCTCTCTGCAAGATGTTTTAATTTTTAAAAGGTATACTAAAAATGATTCTAACAATTTTTTTTTGTGTTATAAATACTCTCTATATCTGAGGCCTGATCCCACACTACTATGTTATAAGCTATTGCAGAATATATGAAAGCATAATATACATTAATAATTGTTGTACGGTCAACATAATTACGGAGACCAGAAATTACGTAAGCTCCCATATTAACCTTCTTACAAACATTGTCGATCTGAATGTTCCAATTAAGGTGGCAATCCATAGACAAACCTAAGAAAATAACACATGAGGAAAGCTCAAGATCATGACCATCGAAGGAAATGTTGATATCACAAGGTTCTCTACGAATAGTTCTTAAGTTCATAGCTACAGTTTTGGTATGGTTAATCATTAGGTTATTAGCAAAGCACCATTTAGAAAACTTATTTAGTACAGTGTTGATTTTATTTTTTAAGTGACTTTCTGACATATCGGATACTACGATAGTAGTATCATCTGCATATAGAAAAACCTGGCCCTGACTTATATAGTCAGGAAGATCATTAATGAAGAGTAGGAAAATCAGGGGACCTAAGGTACTTCCCTGAGGTGTGCCAATATTCTGATTAAAATCAGACGACATTACATTTTTAATTTTTACAGAAAATTTTCTGTCAGTCAAAAATGAACTTAACCGAAACATTAATCAGGTCACATAATGTGGTTGAAATATTAAATATAACATGTTTAATAAACTTAATGGATATAGAGTCGAAACCACAAGAGACTTTGTTGGGGAAACTCATGACAACTCTCTCCACCTCCGTACTTGTAACAAACCGGTAACAAAACAAATTCAAAACAAGTCTTCGACCAATAGTGCACATGTCGGAGACTCGCCCACCAAAATAAGTACCCAGCTTGGTAGTGATAACTAATTCCAGGTATTCCCCAAAGACTGACGCAGCCTCAAGTGGCTCATTATTTTATTATCCCGAGATAGAACTATATTGTTTGTGGTATTAATGTTTTCGCCCTGTATTTTGTTAACTATTGACCAGCTAGTTTTAACTTTATTGGTTGAACGAGAAATTAAAGTGTAGTAGTAAGCGAGTTTTTCATTTTTAATTTTCATAGTTACTTCTTTTTTAATTATTAAATAGCGATGTTTGATTGCATCGTCCCTATTATTATTTTTTAGCCAGTTTAGTTTTTCTAGATTATTAATTTGGAAGGAGCCTGACATTAGTTTTCATAGGTAATTATCTTAAATCTATTTCTTGTATGTCGTTACATTTTAATAAATATAAACTCTGTAAGTTCAGATATGTTCATGGATTTTAAATATATTTAAGGTCATAGTACGTCTTTTTCGTAATTTGAACAAAGTCTGTAGGATTTTTTCATTCAACATTTCTAACAAGTTTGGGGTAATTGGCCTTTAAATGTGGTAATCAACCAGTGGCGTGCCTAAATTGCTTACATGCTTTGATAAAATACATTGTTTTATCATACACGTATTATAGATAAGACACATTTGTAAAATTGCTATATCTTATGGACATCGGACATACCGTATTGTATAGGTATATTAAGGACTTAATTTTAAACTATAAAGCAAACAACTGTATATTTAAAATGCGTAATTTTTATTTTTGTATTCACAGTTTTTCTCAGTCATTATGTTTCAATAGCTTCAAAGCCTCACCTCAAAGTGATTTGATTTAACCTAGCTAGGTAGAGTAGATAAATATGTTTTTATTATTATCAACTCTTCCCTAGCTGCAAATAGCTCTTTAGCTATAAACCAACTAAAGTGTGCAGGGTAATTGTATTGATTGGGATCATTCATGACTTCAATGAGTTGATAGATTTTCATATATGTGGGTTTTTATAGCATTGTTTGACTAAATTGACACACTTGAAAACTGAAACCGTTACCTTTTGTTTCTTTCATGGTTCCTCGTGACGAGATGGGTCGATATTAGATTTTTATCTATAGATAGATGATAGCACTTACCTATTGATATATTTTATTTATTAATATGCCAATAGTTATTGAACTATCAATAGTAGTTCCTTAGAGTACCTATTAATATCAGACGCAAAAGTTATTGAAGAACAAAAAAAACCTTAGTTTTTTATGTAATCCCAAACAATTACCTACCTATCGATATTACCGCTCTTGAAATTTCTGCACACCTATCGAAACCTATCGATATATCAATATTTTTTGTTTACTTATTGCGATTCCATAATATGTCGCTCACCTTAAGAGTAATTTAATGAATTTAAAAATTTCACATTTATTATCGTGTTTATTATGTTGGATTTATATTCCCGATAAATCCACAAAGAGCAAATATTTGGATTCAGAACATTAAACTTAGAGATTGGACACCTTCTCCTACTGACAGGATTTGCTCCAAACATTTCGAAAGTTCATGATTTTATAAGGCTGGAGAAAGAGTTCGATTGCTGGATGATGCTGTGCCAACGTATTTTTAGAACTACCACATCTATACAACCAAACAAGGTAAAACAGATTGTACCTATATTTTTTTTCTAATTTTCATTCGAGATTATGGAAACTGAAGAAAGTGGGCTCTTTGTTTCTAGTGTAGTATAATAATAATAATAATAATTATAATAATGCTCTATTCATGTTATCAAATTAAAATGTTTACATAAGTAAAAAAGGATAGGGCTGGATGCCCACAATCATATATATAGTAATGTGCTTTTTGTACTGTTACTTTTTATATTGTATTATTAGCTTTTTTAAAAAAGTATTGTTTTAAAAAATGTTAAATGGTCTCAATTTTTTAAATATAGAAAGTCTTCTTGAACATTGTTTTGTCTAAATTTTATCTTCTTGGCGTCTGTAAACTATTTTTAGTAATTGCATAATAAACTGAACTTTGAATTTTAAGCATTCAAAAATGTGTACTTACACCGAATTCCAAATTAACTGTAAAAAACTTTTAAAATTTATTTTTAAACACTTTTTCAGGGGATAAAAAGGCGGGCTACAGAAAGGTCAAATCAGCTTGATGACAAACTAGCTCTACCAGGTACTTCAACTGCATCAACTCCGAGATCAAGCCGCAATGTTACTGAAATGTTTAAAGATGAAGGTACTCCAAGAAAGAAAAAAATTGAAGAAACAGTTATTTCAGAATTACAACTGGTAGGGAAAAATCAAAAAAATTAAGAATTTTAGGCCAGAAAGTTAAAAGGTAAAAAAAAATCATTGAAAAATATTGTAAAGGAATTAAAATCAAAAAATCTACTTTCTTCTGAAAATGCTTTGGTACTAAAAAACATGCCCAAAATAACAAAAGAATGATTAAAGCGTCATTCTGGGAAAAAAAAGTAATCACCAGATCTAAGAAAATTTGCGATTACCTTAAACTTTTTTTCTCCTAAAGGTTATAACTACGTTAGAGAAATGTTCAATACTTGTTTACCACATCAAAGCACAATTGGTAAATGTTTTAAAAACATAAATGCAAGTCCTGGATTTACACAAGAGGCATTTACAATGCTCAAAAAGCATGTTGCTCTTTCCAGTAAACCAATAATTTTATGTTTGATTATTTATGAAATGTCGATACGGCTACATATTGAATGGGATGGGAAAAAATTCTATGGATATGTTGGTCTTGGGGTCGAATTACAAGATGATAGCAATGCAGTCGTAAAGGAAGCCTTTGTTATGTTGGTAAGTTTTTTAAGCACAAAATGAAAGTTAAATTAGCTAGGCAGCTTCTTAGTGAATCAGTGGCAGATGCATTAATTTATTGCGAAGAAAAGTTAGGGATAGAAGACTTTAAGGGGTGTCAGGCAACTGCTAAGTTTATCAGAACCTGTAACCATATTTTTGATATTTTAAATAGTAGATCTCTCATTCCATCAGGATACAAAAAAGTCTCTGTAAAAATAATATTAAAAAAACCAAATGTTTTATTAATGATTCAATATCTTCTCAATTGAGATTTAGTAATGGTGAACTAGTAGTACATTTTAGAAGAAAAACTGGTTTCCTAGGGTTAATTATTTCCGTTAAAAGTGCTTTAATGCTATATGATGATCTTGTAGCATATAAAAAATTACTAATTTACTTACCGATATATAAATTTTCCCAAGATCACCTCGAACTGTTCTTTTCTTCAATAAGATCTAAAGGGGGCTTTAACAATAATCCCACAGCTCGTCAGTTTACCTCTGCCTATAAAAGGCTCTTATATTAACCAATAAAATGGTGTTTTCTTGCATCGAGGAAAATTGTTTTGATTGTTTAAAAGAACAAGTATTAAGCAGTGCTAATAACCATATATACTTTTTAACTGAATCTGTTGTTAGAAAATATTTAAGTGTCAGGATTCATTTCATAACTAAGAGGCTATCTGAAGTGCCTGATCCAATCAGGAATCAACCAACAAAAATTTTGTTTAAAGGCCAATAGTATTAAGTATCATATTGTGAATTTTAAATATATGAGAAATATGTAAAAATGTATTAATAAATTTGACTTTAAATCATGTGTTTCGTGTAGTTATTTTCTCTGGAAAATTGACAAAATACGATTTATTTCTCAGACTTCATATTGCTATTTCTATTTGTCTAAAATATGTACTATATATATATATATATATATATATATATATATATATATATATATATATATATATATATATATATATATATCATATAATATATATATATATATATATATATATATATATATATATATATATATATATATATAATGTATTTTCATTCCGGGTGTACATCCGTTCACTATTGTCGTTCTGAAAAGAACAGTTTTGCTGACGTTAGTGAACGGATGTACACCCGGAACGAAAACACATTGTATTTTTCAATCCGTGAAGGAGTAAAAATAAACATATATATATATATATATATATATATATATATATATATATATATATATATATATATATATATATATATATATATATATATATATATATATATATATATATATATATATATATATATATATATATATATATATATATATATATATATATATATATATATATATATATATATATATATATATACTTAGTCTGATATTTCAATGAGTGCATTTAACTCTATACTTCGTTTCAAACCAAAAATAAATTTAGGTACCAAAAAAAAATTTACATCTTTTATTAGTTTTAACTTGCATTTGACGTTTTCGGGGTCAAATATCATGTTACTGTACTCAGCGAAGAATCGGACTTAGGTTTGTATTTAGTCCATCTTAAGTATGTGACAGATTTTGATTTCCTTTTTTTAATCCCAAAATTGGTAATAATATGGTAAGTTCATTAATTCCTTAACGAATTTGTATCATTTACATTATATCCCAGAAAACAACTGAATTTTGTGTAGCATTTAAAAATTGATCCTTGTCAATTTTTTGTAGAAAAAGAGTACAAAAAAAGCTAATTAACTAACCGAAAAGGTAACTGAAAGTTGATGATAGTTAGCAGCTTGTAATAAAATTATTATTAAATTCATATTTCATTAAAGATATTTCTGAATCTGCTGGGATAATATTACCAAAATATTTATGAGACGCCACTGGGCACAGATGAGTGGAGCCAGCCGGTAACAAACCAGCTGCTTGTATTACGCGTCCCCTCTCTTTCCTTGTCTAAGATTTTAGCCATCTCTTATCATAGGAACACGGGGCCTCTCATTTTGAAACCCTAGACATCGAGAACGAATTCTGTAACTTTTTTAATACCCTTAACAGTCTATTTAATATGGCTTTTCCTTATAGAGATAAATTTAGATTTCAAAATAAATCAATGGATACCACCCGCACTTTTCAATGAGGGAATACGTTTGTGGGAGCTCCATAGTTTTATAAGATATGACGATTATTTTGAGCTTGAAAACGCTTATAAAATCAGATGGAAAAAACACAAAACCAATATTGCCGTTGAAAAAAAGACATATAACTCTAATAAAATCCTATCATCTACAAATATCACATATACATCATACAAGTCAGAGGGCACACTATTTTCCAGACACAATAGCTTCTGATGTTATAGAAGTGATAAGTGAATTGCAAATTACAAATACATTTAAAACTTACTTTATTTAAAGTGTAGAAATAATTGATAGTCGGAGTCAACTTAATGTGAATGTGTAATTTCCAAGTAATGCAGTAACCGAAACTATCTTCTTGTTACCTTTTACTAAAGTGGAAACACTAGAAATATTAAAATCAGTGACTAATAAAAGGTCATGCGGTGTGGATAACGTACCATGTAACTTACTGGGTGGGTGTACTCGGGGCATTATATCACCCCTGACATATTTGATTAATGTATCCTTTGAGCATGGTTACTTCCCACAAGACCTAAAGAGAGCAGTGATTATCCTAATCCACAAGAAAAGTGACAGATCGGCTGCTAACAACTATAGGCCCATTCCAGATGATACTTGTGAACTCGAACAACTGAGTTGCTTTAATATAATTACCTGTAGACCGTTTGGGTTTAGATTTGGTCGTTCTGATGGATGGATGGATTCTGGAAATTTTAATTTAAAACTAAAATCGATAGGATTTTTTTTATGACTTTACAAAATCCCTCGACACAATCAATCGTGAGATTATCTTGAAAGAACTCCTTCACTATGCAATAAGAGGATCAGCTTATAAGTGGATTGAATCTTATTTATCGCGAAGTACCGAAGCTGTTGAGATGACTGGTGAGTCCGAATTGACTGTCTCCGATTAGGCCAACTTAACCACTGGGTTGCCTCAGGGGAGTGTCTTGAGGCCAATTCTTTTTCTGTTATTTACCAATGATTTACCTCTTTTCGTAAACTATAGCTACATATCCCTCTTGGCGGATGATACATGTACTATCATTGATGGAAATTATTGCGAAAGTCTCTGTTCAAAAGCAAGCACGTGTGTGAATGACATTGTAACCCTAATAATGCTAAGCCCAACTTTATAGTATTTACTTTTATCTGAGTGAATCTGGATAGAAGTTTACTTATAAGGAACCGTAATGCAAATCTCATCCAGTAACAAAATGCGAAATTCCTCAGAATAACCTTGGATCAACACCTGTCCTGGGGCAACAATACTGAAATGGTTTGCAGTATGAACTATGTCGTTCTGCAATTGAGGAATTATGTGGATGTAAGTACTCTCAAGACTTTTTCTTATGCTTCGATACACTCGGTATCAACTTACGGTTTCCTCGTCTGGGGTAACTCTAGCAATATTGGTCGGGTTTTAGTAAGTCAAAAACGGGTAATAAGATCAATGTTTAGACTTTCGTTTCAGAAATCCTGCTGTTCAACATTCAAAATAGAATACATAACAGATATTAACTGTTATACTCTAAAAGCCTTAGCAATTACGTAAGGTATGTGAACATAACCCATTACCAAAACAGGAATGTGGGTGAGCTTTATATACCTAGTGCTCGCTTGACCCAAGTACAGGAGAGGCCTGAAATTACGTCATTTAAATTTTTTAACCATATCCCGAACTCACTTAAAAACGTCACTGTCCTAGAGCTGTTTACGAGAATGCTCAGGGTCTTACTGACTGATAACCCCTTTTATTCTTTCGGTGAGTTTTTTGACTTTTACTTTTGACATCTTGTTTAGAGAAAAAAGATGTTTCTATATGCAAACAATTTAATAATTTTGATGGTTTGAGCTAGCCGTTTTCGAAATAAAAATATATTTTTGTTGGGATTTATATGTTACGTAAATTTTCTTTGAAATATGAATTTTCGCCAGACATATAATGTAGAACATGCTGAATTTAAATTCTAACCACAGTTTGTGTCTGTAATTCCGTACGTCTAAACTTAGTAATTTCTATGTTATTATAAAGAAAATGGCAGACTAAAAGGAACTAGTGCATCCAGGTATTTTCTTAAGTACTTACTTGTGACAAGTCTCGCTTAGAGCTACGAGAAATGAATTTCTTACTTTTCGTTGTTTATTAAATTCACTCGTGTAAATTAAGCGCACTCAACCAATTATGTATTCAGTTTCAGAATATCACGAGGTCTATAGAAAGTAGATTTTAATTAAATTAAAGTTTTCGTCTATATACCATTTGTTAAGCGAGCTGAAACAAAATACAAAAATTTAATAAATTCTGGCAATTAGCTTTGGGACACAATACGATGCTTTAAAAAAACAAATTGGTTTTCTATTCTGTTACAGCTACATATGAGGAGTGCCGCAGTACGATAATAATAAAGAGCTAAGAGGATCATCTGAATATGGGTTAATGTTTAAATAAACGGAATTTAAAATGCTAATTTTTGTCAAGTGGAAGATAATTGACTGAGCTATAGGCGTGGGCATGGACAACCATTCCAATTTTTTTTTAGTAAATTCATGGTCACTGTCATTCAAAATAAGCTGATTGCGTTTTCGGAATTAACAGCTACAAATACTTAAAAATAGCCGTTTGTGTTTTTTTATGTGATGGAGAGTTTTCTCTAGAAAAATAAAAATTTCTCAACCCGGTATCTTATTAAACTTTTTTAAAAAATAAGTATTTCTACTAGTATTTGTAAAAACCGTTAAAAATTTTATTGAAATTTTATATGCAAAATAAGTGTTTAAAGCGCTACTTTTTCTGGTTAGAGAAAACAGAGTGACCCATTGAGGTGCGCATGGTCAACCAATCCGATTTATATTTTAGTACATGTATGGTACGTCACTGTTTATTTTAAAATCTCATTGATTTTTGTCGATATACTAAAAAACATAAAGTTGTCTTTTGTTGTCTATTTGAGTTTGAATAAAAATTTGTAGCCTATTTGAGTTTTAATAAAAACTGAAACATGTATGTTTAGGTAAAACCAGAAAAAAAAATGTTTATGAAAGGTTTCAGTTTAAAGAAAATCTTCTTTAAACTGAAAATAAAATTTAATTTAATTGTACTTCTTACAGCGTAAAAAAAGAAAGTAAAAATTAAAGTGGACTTCATTTAATAAAATAGTATAAAGTTTATTTCATATATCTAATAAATATAAAACTGAAGATATAAGTAGAAAATTGTCTTAGAGTAACTGTTTTGCGTAAAATACCAGGGATATTCTTTCGATAACACAAGACTCTTGTATTCTACTCCTTAAATCTTCCTCACTGTAACCTAGCGTTTTATACACTAACGATTTCAGGTGATCCCAAAAAAAAAAAAAACCAAAGGATTCATATCAGCCGATCTAGGCTGCCAGAATTGTGGTCCATCGAGTCCAATCCAGCAATCAGCATATCTTAGGTTAAAATACTCACGCACAATTAGACTAAAGTACGACATCGCACCATCGTACATACATCATACCTAATCTCTTTGCAACAATGGAACATCTTTTAAATGTTAGAAAATCTCCTGCAATTCCAATTCATACGTTTACAGAAAATTGCTCTTGATAGTGGTTCTCAAGTATTGCCTGAGGATTGTCTTCAGCTTATACGTGATTATTGTGAAAGTTCATGATCGCATTACGAAAGAAACATCTCGGATAAAAATCCTGCGTTCATAATTATTTTATTTGGTATCCACGTGCAGAAAGCAACTCGTTAAAACTAACTAACTAAATAAAAATCCGAATGGTTGCTCATGCGCACGCCAGCGGCGCCAGTGACGTTTTTCCAAAACTCTCCATTATATCGAAAAAGAAAACACAAAAGACAACTTTTAAGTACCATTAGTTTAATTTGGAAAACGCGATCAGTTTTGAAAATAGACAGTGGCGTGCCATAAATTTACTAAAATAAAAATTGGAATAGCTGCCTATCCGCACGTCTCTGCCTCAGTCAATTTTCTTTCGGTAGAATTTTAAACATTTATTTTACATATCAAGTTTCAATAAAATTAAGGGGTTTTCCAAATATTAATAAAAATCTTTATTTTTTAAAAAGTTTAACACCCTGTGTCTGGAAAATAGAGCTTTTTAGGCTTTATATTTATATGAACATATTTTCTTAAAACAAACCCAGCAATCACCCCTGAAAGGTTGGCTATGTACTTAGTTAACACCCTGTATTTTAACCTATTATTGGATATTTCAGACAGTTACATCAGATATGAGAGATGTTGGATTAAATGTAATAAGTAATAATGTTGGTTAAAATTTTTAGTACTTTTTCAACTTATTTGAATAAGATAAATTATAAAGAATTGTTGGTTAATTTTTTAAGCTTCAAGTTTTATTAGTTCAAACAATTTATTAATTTTAAAAAGTACAGAAACACAATTATCAAAACGAAGTATTCCTTTTAGAAGAAGTAAAAACGAATCCTTATAAAAAGTCATTGATATGAACGGTAAAAAAATATCGATATATCGACAGTTATCGATAAGTACTGATAGGTATCCAATAATGCCGATCGGTATCCGACAATACTCGCCTTATTGGCACACATCGCTAACATAATTTATGAAGAGATGTTGCCCGTCAGTATACCTCAGTTTCGCTTTAACTTATTGTTATTTTATTCAAGCTTGGCTATTATTGTGGTACACTTAAATTTACTGTTGAAAGTATTCTTTCAACTGTAACTAGACATTTCCAGTTACTTTTGCCTTGATAACAGTTCAAACAACTCCACCCTTATAGTAATTTTTATTTGGTTGACTAAATATTTATTAATAGCTTCAATATTAAGTTATATATATATATATATATATATATATATATATATATATATATTACTACGTTTTGTTTACTATTTAGATATTGTATGTATTTAAAATAAACCTGTATCAACAATCTAAACCATTAGTTCCAAAAAGCCTTGATTTTTTATTAACCAGAGTGAATATAAGAACATAATATCGGTGTATGTTAAATAATCTCTGATATTGACTGTTTAAAAAAATCATAAGTAGGATACTTGAAATAATCAAACTTTACAGCGGTATCACTACGTACTGGGATATTGTAATGCATTTATATTGATTATATCTTATAAAATTTACAAAAACTTTCAAGTAAAGTTTTAGTGAAGGGGATAAACATGTTTCTCTTACTTGATAAACACCTTCTACACTAAGTAGCTACCTTATAATATTCAAGTCAACTTTTATTTTTGAGAGTCTAGATCAGGGGTGCTTAAACGCGATCGATCAGTCGATTGCGAGTGCTTTTTGAGTAGATCTCGAAAAGAAAATTTTTTTTAATAAGTAGGTACTTAACTAAACTACAAAAATTTATTACGTAATAAAATAACACTCTGCTAGCGGCAAAAGGCGGCTTTATCAAAGGAACGCGCGGTACTTGTCAAAGAAAAGACGCGGCGTTTTTTATTCTTGCCGCTTTTCTAGAAATTTTGGGCGGCGCGTTTGACGGGAACATTCGAGACTTTCGTTCACGCCGATATAAATGTTGCGCCTGCAGAAATTGCGGGCGGGTGAGACTTTATTTGGAGATTTTAAAAATAAAACAGAAATCATGTCTGCTATTAGAGAACTTCAGTTATCTCGTCCGACTGTCACAAGGCGTATTGAAGTCATGAGTCAGGACATGGCAGATAAACTAGAAAATGATATCATGGAATGTACATACTTTTCTTTACAGTTCGACGAATCCACCGATATGACAGACACTGCCCAGCTGTGTATTTTTATTCGGATGGTATTCAATGACATGTTGGCTAAGGAAGAATTTTTGACAATCATTCCTCTGAAGGGGAAGACCCGTGGCGAAGATATATATGACGTTTTCTTCAATTTTGTATAAAAACTACAAGCTACCAATATATAAATTAGTGTGCATTACAACCGATGGAGCACCAGCAATGACTGGAAACAAAAACGGTTTTGTGGCATTGTGTCGAGCTAGAGAAGATTTCCCTTCATTTTTTTCAATCCATTGCATTATACATCAACAAGTTTTGTGTTCAAAAGGACACGGAGGAAATTATGGGCATTGCAACAAAAATTGTGAATTCCATCTGTGCACGTAGCTTGCAACGGCGGCTCTTTAAGTTGCAGTTGGAAGATAGGGAGTCAGCTGAACACACTGATTTAGTTCTTCACACGGACGTCAGGTGTTTGAGTCGCGGAAAATTCCTAGAAAGGTTTCAAGAATTATTGCCCGAAATAACAGTTTTTCTAGACGAAAGAGGTTATGACACTCAGATGTTGAAAAACAAAAAATGGCTGATTGATTTGGCATTTTTGACTGACATCACAATGCACTTAAACACCATTAACTGGGAGCTTCAACGTAAAGGAGAAACTGTTATTGAGATGATTAGCGCAGTAAACGCATTCAACAGTAAATTGAAACTTATGAACTGAAAAGAAAGGATCTGAAACATTTTCCGCCTTTGAAAGCAAGGATTCCTCAGTTGAATTATGATACGTATGAGGCTGAATTATCAAATATTTTGGGACAATTCGAAATGCGTTTTTATGATTGTTGTAAATTAGCAAATGTAGCATCATTTATGAGTTATCCTTCTTCATGTAAAAACATTGAGGAATTAGCTACTGAAATAGCAAATCAGTTTAATATGAACTCATGTTCTGTTAAAAATGAGTTGGTGCAGATTATATCAGATATACATCTCAAAGCTACAGCATCTGATACAAATTTCTGGTGTTTTACATCTGAAAATAAATATCCGAATCTAAGGCAAATCGCCCTTCAACTGACAGCAATGTTTGGGTCAACTTACTTGTGCGAGTCTGCATTTTCTGAAATGAAGATATTTAAGGCAAAATATCGCAATCGACTAACTGACGATCATATGTCATCATGCTTGCGATTAGCCCTCAGTGGTTACGTACCATCTTATGAAAAGTATGCTGAGGACATGCAGTGCCACGCTTCAACATCCAAAGTCACTCCTTAGTTAAGTTTAACACCATATGTAACTCTTTTGTTTTGTAACAACCAATAAACTCGTAATTTTGAATAACTATGACTTTTTTCATTGATATTGTAGAGAAGAACCTAACTAAACCTAACCCAAACCTTGACTAAAATAATGTATATTGTGCGGAAAGCTAATATCTATATATGCTACGGTACACCCTACCTAGGTTGGTAGGTAGGTAGGTAGGGTTTATGTATCGTGTATGTACTACAACCCTGCATCACACATACTTGCAGCCTCTCAGAGTCGATCGTAAGTAGTCTAAAAATATTGAGGTAGATCGCCAGCAGTTCAAGTTTGAGCACCCCTGGTCTAGATCTTAATGTGGTATATTTAAAGCGTGCAGCTAACATTATTCACTATATAGACACTTTTGTCTTGTTAGAAGCTTAAAGAAATCAGACACTATAGGTAAAATATTTCACCTAATTTACATATGTATTTATCTATCGATCTATCTACCTACACAGTAGCCTATCTACCTATCCTTTTTCTTACAATGAAAACCTATATTTTTCATATTTGTATTAATATTCGTTTAAGGTAGCTAGTTAAATAAAAACAAATATGACAGGGATTTAATGTACATAATTTTGTAGAATCAAACTCAAATTCTACTTTTAATCTTCGACCTGCAGCTATCTTCTACATACCTTTGCAGACAAGGAACAGCTTTTTCTCATAGTCTGAAGGAAATCATTTGTTAATATTTTGAACCGCTCAGTTTCTAATGTTTTCTGAGAAATCGGACGTTTCGAATTAATTCTAATGTTACGTTTTCTACGTTTCATATCTTGACTTGTTCACTGAATTCAAAATAGTTATTAGGTTATCTCTTTTATAATCGTTAATTATTTTTATATCTATCAACTGATAGCTTTCTAAAGCAAAATATCTACTGACTTCGTCACAAGGAATAAAACTTATGAATATTTCCACACTATTTATATTAAGAAATATCCCTTCCGCTTACGCAACCACATTTCAAAAGCCTGATTCCGACTACAAGCACATCTGTCTCTCCTCGATTTGTATACATCCATGACGTATGAGTGTCGACACAATTCCGCGAAAAAAATTTCATTGTGCTTATGAAGTAACACTGAAGTTAAAAAACGTCACTATACCGCACGTGGATAAACTGACCGGCCACTTCACTGATATGTATAAATCGACCTTCATTCTTATTGTTTGCTCTTATTTAGTTACATTTCAGTCGATACACTAAAAGTGGACTATCAAACTAACTATATACCCACCTAAATAGAGTGGTAAATGGATAGTAACCGGATCATGCATTGGGTACTTTTTACCTGCAGTAGCTACCACGTAAAATATAAGATTGCTCATCAGTATACCAACTTTAGGAAGTCGTTGCTTGTAAGATACGGTGTTAGGAATATATTATAATATTTGAAACAAAAAAAAATATTTCACCATCAAATTGTATAAAGTCTAAACACCTTTCGAACGGGGTTATTACTTCTTTTCCCATTAGGTTTCAAATTTCTAAGGGGGGTAAAGGAGAGTTACCGAGGTTTCATAAAATATGCGCCTTACATTCCGATAAATTTAGTTTAAAGTGTCAAATGAATACCCTTTATGTTTAGCTATTATAAATGTACGGTCTAATATTATATCGTCGAAAAAATCTTCGAGATCTCATTTATTTACATTTTATTTTAGCTTTTTGCTGTGACGTCATTGGATGTTTTTACTTAGAATATCAAATAGCCCATTCTATGCTCTAACTTTTTGGTTTCTTACTACAATTCAATATTTTCTATAGGTATTCGATTAATACCTATATATAATAATATAATTTATTTAAAAAAATTATATACTAAAATCTTGCAATTTTGTAAGATTATTAATATTTTCCTTGTCTCTCTACATCGAAATACTGGATTGAGACGTCACAATTTCAAAATATTAATGCGGGCGTATTATAACGCTTCAGTTATTGTTTTATTCATTTTACAATGAAACAGTATAGTACTCCGGCAAAGCATTATCAACATATGGTCTGGCGTTTTCATAAACGTAAATCCGATGGCATAATTTAATAGCAAATTTAATTTTAACTTATATGAAATGACGTAAATTTCACATTGGATTCAACAATTAGACTTTTAAGTCTAATGTTATTTATAAGCTACGAAAGCGTAGAAGGGCCACAATTTTTTTATTTTTATTTTTGTAACAAATTCCGACTTCTAACTCGGAATTCCGATTTCTATCTCGGAATTCCGACTTCTATCTCGGAATTCCGACTTCTATCTCGGAATTTTGACTTGTAACTCGGAATTCCGACTTCTATCTCGGAATTCCGACTTCTATCTCGGAATTCCGACTTCTATCTCAGAATTCCGACTTCTATCTCGGAATTCCGACTTCTATCTCGGAATTCCGACTTTTATCTCAGAATTCCGACTTGTAACTCGGAATTCCGACTTCTATCTCGAAATTCCGACTTCTATCTCGGAATTCCGACTTCTATCTCGGAATTCCGATTTCTATCTTGGAATTCCGACTTCTATCTCGGAATTCCGACTTCTATCTCGGAATTCCGACTTCTATCTCGGAATTCCGACTTCTATCTCAGAATTCCGACTTGTAACTCGGAATTCCGACTTCTATCTCGGAATTCCGACTTCTATCTCGGAATTCCGACTTCTATCTCGGAATTCCGATTTCTATCTTGGAATTCCGACTTCTATCTCGGAATTCCAACTTCTATCTCGGAATTCCGACTTCTAACTCGGAATTCCGACTTCTATCTCGGAATTCCGACTTCTATCTCGGAATTCCGACTTCTAACTCGGAATGCCGACTTCTATCTCGGAATTCCGACTTCTATCTCGGAATTCCGACTTCTATCTCGGAATTCCGACTTGTAACTCGGAATTCCGACTTCTATCTCGGAGTTCCGCCTTCTCTCTCGTGTTGTCACATAAATGTTCCAATTTTTGCTTTGGATGCGTTGTCCACTGATTGCACATTTAATAATTGTCCTTGTGATAAAGACATTTATGACTTGTGTAAAATATTAATTGTTGAAAATGTCTAGAAATAGTATCTAGTATGATGAAATGTAACCCCTGAAGAGTAGAAGACAAAAAAATTTTAATAAATGAGAAAAAATAAATAAATTATTAAATTCTATTCCTTGTAGCGACACCATGGACGGCAATGCAAGCCAAACTATTTATAGGATGCTTTTACTAACATATCTATAATTAATATCAAGTTTAAATAAGAAGTGCAGCGAATCTCTAAAGGGTAGATAACTTAAATAGATTTTAATAAATAAGAAAAAAAGTATATTTTACCCTAAATAGACTCCCTCGGATAGTAGTACAAGCCAAAATATTTATAGGGGGCTGTTACCCCGATGTCTGGAAATAATATATATTATGAATTAATGTAGCAGCAGGAAAGGGTAGAAAATTCAAATTTAATTTTACCAATGTGTCTAGAAATAACAACTCTATGAATAAAAGTGACAGGATTAGAAAACTGAAACAAATTTTATTGAATGAAAAAAGTCATATTTTCATATTATGTCCCAGGCCCCGAACAAAACTAGGTAGTCAAAATATTAATTGGAAGTTGTTGTCAATAGGTCTAATAATAATATCTAGTATGCATAAAAGTGGCAGTGAGGTCCTTAAGGGTAGAAGACCCCGGCCTGCCGAGTCATTCCAATATATTAATGATGTATCTGTTACAAACTTTTACGACAAGTAGAAGAAGATCCAAAACGGGTAATGAAACTTAATACATAAAAAACGTAAATGACTGGGAACATTAGTCAAAGAGTCTATAATCAGTAATATAGTCTACTGTATTAGATATTTTGTCAGCAAACCACGTATATCAAGGTACCCATTTTGATATTTTGGACAAATTAAAAGAAATACCTATTCCTTTTGTTGGGTGTGATCAACACGAAAAAAATTTACAACTACGATCATTGAGTTGTACCTTGTTAGTAGAATGCTCTTTATTTGTAAAGAAGTTTACCGAATAGATAAAGCTAAAAGAAAGAAAATAAGGTGCTTGAAGAAACAATCAAAATTATGATTAACTTTTCACTGTGTTCCTGTATCTGTTTTGATAGATTGATGTCCTTCCACAAAGTTAGAAATAAGAACTACAACGAAAACTTGATTTATGAGGATATGATTTGCTAACAATTTTTTTTTGCTGAAATCATGTTACAGATTTTTGTTTTCAAACTTCATAAAATATCAATGTCTTCATTTGTGGAGGAATTCTAATAAATTATAGTTTAAAAAACTGAAAAACACGCTGTAATAGTAAACTGAACTAAAATAAAACCATTTGGACGAGAATAAAGTGATTAACAAGAAAATTAATGTCATTGTGAAAACAGCGTGGGTCTGATATCAGTTATAAATATTTTATCGGTATAATTTCTGAAAGTAAAGTCAGTATGAAAATATGGTATAAAGGTACCCTACACTTTTTTACAAAAGTATTTTTTTTCTTTTTAGTTCAATTTACTATTAAAGCGTGTTTTTTAGTTTTTTAAACTATATTTTTTTATCTTTTTAGTTCCGTTTACTATTAGAGCGTGTTTTTTAGTTTTGTCAAACTATAATTTATTTTTCTTCGCTACCTCCCCGTGCCGAGAATGGGTAATTTGCGCGTCTGCTGCCTTCCTTTTATATAGTAGCCATTTTCCAGGGTCCCTTTCCGAGATGAAATTTTTTTATCCTGATGATCCTGTTCAGGATAATGGGACCAACTTATCAAATAATTGCATGGGCATCGATTGTAATCTGGCGTTAAATCTGGGTGAAAATCAAATGAAACTAACAAAAGCGTTTTAAAACGAGTACATTTACTCGAATAATATTTTAATTAACAGGTATCAGGGAAATTTGGTTTTTCTGACTTTGTTTTAGTTATTATATTTTGTATCATCCATAGAATGTAACTGATTAGTTATGTTCCTGTCCTTACTTGAAAAAGTCAACCTAAAATCTATTATACTTTGATGAAATTTAATCTGAATGAATAATAACGGAATTGAAAAATAAAGATTAATGAATAATCGTTTAACGAAATATAAGTTACTTTAATAGAGGATGCATAAACCTTTCATAGGTGCTAGTTATTTACTCAAAAAAAAAATATTTTTTTAAACAAATATATTTCTTTTCTTCTAAAAGAAAAACAATAATAATTATATTTAAATTTTATGTATAATAGTAAATAGTTGGCAAATTAGGAAAAGAAAAGAACAATACTTATGAGTAAATGACGACAACCCTTGATGAAGAGCGAGGAGACATATGCCCCCACACTACAATGCGTATATTAAAATCTGAAAAAAAAAATTTATATATCTGAAAATGCGTGCATCCCCTCCATGCTACTGCATCTTTTTAACATAATATGGATCAGATGTTCTTACTAAATGGTGTTTTATTATTTCTACTATCTATGAAAAAGATAAAGCAAAGTACAAATTTTTATTTTTCATGTCAACCATATTCAAGCCATCGGAACCGACCCAGTCATTATTTTTTAATTTGGACTTTATGCACAGTTAACAAATTTCTTTAGTTTTACTTAGCTTCATCCTGATCCCTATAATTAAAACATTAATTTCATTCAGAATGATCGCTTCATTTGACGTTAAAAGAGTATAAAAAAAGTGATTGCGCTAATAAGCAGTCGTGTATTAATTACAACGCAGATAGAAATTCCGAGTTAGAAGTCGGAATTCCGAGATAGAAGTCGGAATTCCGAGTTACAAGTCGGAATTCCGAGATAGAAGTCGGAATTCCTAGTTAGAAGTCGGAATTCCGAGATAGAAGTCGGAATTCCGAGTTACAAGCCAGAATTCCGAGATAGAAGTCAGAATTCCGAGATAGAAGTCGGAATTCTGAGTTACAAGTCAGAATTCCGAGATAGAAGTCGGAATTCCGAGTTAGAAGTCGGAATTCCGAGTTAGAAGTCGGAATTCCGAGATAGAAGTCGGAATTCCGAGTTACAAGTCAGAATTACGAGATAGAAGTCGGAATTCCGAGATAGAAGTCGGAATTCCGAGATAGAAGTCGAAATTCCGAGTTACAAGTCAGAATTCCGAGATAGAAATCGGAATTCCGAGATAGAAGTCGGAATTCCGAGTTAGAAGTCGGAATTCCGAGATAGAAGTCGGATTTCCGAGATAGAAGTCGGAATTCCGAGATAGAAGTCGGAATTCCGAGTTACAAGTCGGAATTCCGAGATAGAAGTCGGAATTCCTAGTTAGAAGTCGGAATTCCGAGATAGAAGTCGGAATTCCGAGTTACAAGCCAGAATTCCGAGATAGAAGTCAGAATTCCGAGATAGAAGTCGGAATTCTGAGTTACAAGTCAGAATTCCGAGATAGAAGTCGGAATTCCGAGATAGAAGTCGGAATTCCGAGTTAGAAGTCGGCATTCCTAGATAGTCGGAATTCCGAGTTACAAGTCAGAATTACGAGATAGAAGTCGGAATTCCGAGATAGAAGTCGGAATTCCGAGATAGAAGTCGAAATTCCGAGTTACAAGTCAGAATTCCGAGATAGAAATCGGAATTCCGAGATAGAAGTCGGAATTCCGAGTTAGAAGTCGGAATTCCGAAATAGAAGTCGGAATTCCGAGATAGAAGTCGGATTTCCGAGTTAGAAGTCGGAATTCAGAGATAGAAGTCGCGGTTCCGAGATAGAAGTCAGAATTCCGAGATAGAAGTCGGAATTCCGAGATAGAAGTCGGAATTCCGAGATAGAAGTCGAAATTCCGAGTTACAAGTCAGAATTCCGAGATAGAAATCGGAATTCCGAGATAGAAGTCGGAATTCCGAGTTAGAAGTCGGAATTCCGAGATAGAAGTCGGATTTCCGAGATAGAAGTCGGAATTCCGAGATAGAAGTCGGAATTCCGAGTTACAAGTCGGAATTCCGAGATAGAAGTCGGAATTCCGAGATAGAAGTCAGAATTCCGAGATAGAAGTCGGAATTCCGAGATAGAAGTCGGAATTCCGAGTTAGAAGTCGCAATTCCGAGATAGAAGTCGGAATTCCGAGTTACAAGTCAGAATTCCGAGGTAGAAGTCGGAATTCCGAGATAGAAGTCGGAATTCTGAGATAGAAGTCGGAATTCCGAGTTACAAGTCAGAATTCCGCGATAGAAGTCGGAATTCCGAGATAGAAGTCAGAATTCCGAGATAGAAGTCGGAATTCCGAGTTAGAAGTCGGAATTCCGAGATAGAAGTCGGAATTCCGAGATAGAAGTCGGAATTCCGAGTTACAAGTCGGAATTCCGAGATAGAAGTCGGAATTCCGAGATAGAAGTCGGAATTCCGAGTTAGAAGTCGGAATTCCGAGATAGATGTCGGAAATCCGAGTTAGAAGTCGGAATTCCGAGATAGAAGTCGGAACTTTTACAAAAATAAAAATAAAAAAATTGTGGCCCGCTTTCGTAATAAGCTGATTTTTTTGTTTCAGAATTTTATAAGTTCTAATTTTTCCAATTATTGACATAATTAAGTTCTGGATTTCTAGATCAAAAGTTCTCATGGGTTCAATTTATTCCTATGGCAGTTTTTAGAATAACGGTCGTTAAATTTTGTTCAGATCCCATTTAAATATATAGGGAACAGTTTTCATATTTAACGTGTATATACCTCCCGAAATAAGAAAAAAAATATGTGAACATAGGTCCGAAAACGCTTTGTTTCCAAGATACAGGGAGAACAAGATTTACAATATAACACCCTGAATATTCTGAACAAAGCATTTGCGAACCTATGTTCATATAAAATTATTTTCTTATTTCAGGAAGTCCCTACTATATGCTAAATATGTTAAAAAAGCATATTTTGTGTCATCCTGCTTTTCCCATGTCTTTCATAGATTTCAAATTCCTTCTCGACCAAATAAACCGATTCTAGAAACATGTAAAAACATAGCTGAAGTGTATTTATTTCTTTCGTACATAATAACAAGTATTTTTTGTTGCCAGCTCTCTCTCTGTGAGGTATTTCTAACAAGATATATAACGCACATTCGGAAATACTTTAAGGTAAACAAAATGAGGATTTTGACTCTCTTAAAATATTTAAATCCAGATTTTTGTTATGTAATGTTCAATAATGTAGCGCAAAACCTACTCTTTATTTATTTACATAATCACTTTGTTTCTGTATATTTGCTATTTATATAGGACATTTAGCCTAACAAATACGCATCTTTATTTTTTTGTAAGTAAATTAACGCGGACAATTAAAAAATTGATCGACTTACCTGTAGGAAGGTCAACTTTAATTTTCCTTCTGCGATTCACACAATGGTTAGTATCGTTTGTCGGCCCCCATCGACCGACAATTAAAAGAACATCATTGTGGGAGGTCTAAGTTATGCCGAAGTAGAAATTTTATCTATTATCGAAAAGGACTTTGTTACAAATCCCAACAATATTGCAGTAGAAGTTTAAGCAACTTGTTTAGATCAAACATGGTACCTATTAAAAATATTTTACTACCTCAAAGTCATTTAAAATAATTAATCGTAGATAGCAACTCTTCCAGAACAGAAAAATGGAATTTATAACCAAATTTCTTTAGTTACGGATTAGCTATTAGATCTTTAAAAAAAGAACTAGGTTCTGTAGTTAAAAAACTAATTATCCAATTTCCTCAAATTTTGCACAAAAATCAAGTGTTAGGAATAAACTGATAACATTTTGGTATGAATAAAAGATAGCAAAACAAAATGGTAGCCTTATCAGATATTTAAAAAATCGGCCTGAAACACTACTACTACACACTGTTCCTAGTAAAAGAAAAGATTCACTTGAGGGAAGTTCCGTCTAAAGAAAATTTACCGATTTTTTAATACGTAACCTGTAATGTAAACACTGCAGCATTGCCGACCGTACTTGAAAGATTTATATAGTCGCATGCAAACACTTTTAAGTATTATTTGTCATTATTGGTACATAGATATTTTTATATTCTTCGATCATATCAGGAGTTACATTATCCAAAAGTTTATTAATATCTTGGATAAATTTTGCACGTTCAACCTCATTAAGATATTTTTGAGTAAATAATTTCTTGAATGCCTTACAAAATTGTATTAGGGTTGAATTTCTCGAATTTTCGCCACAATTTCTTATCAGGACAAAACAATTCGAGGCAATCCTGATTAAGGTTTCTTGTTAAAAGAAATTAATAATTTTTGCATTTTCAAGTTTCCCATAACGACAGAACGGAGTTAATCGTAATTTTCAAGCCATTTACCAAACACAAAACACTAAGTAAATTTGTAAATGCTATTTTAATTTTTTAAAAATAAAAAACAGTTTCACGCCGCGCGCCGGCGGATATAAAAACAAATTGGTATATATCAATGTTTGGTGGTATATTTCAATACTTTATTATACGGCGGACAACCGGTTTATGCATCTCGCCTGGCAGCGACTTGAAGGGATCGAAAAAGCACAGCATCCGATATTCGAGTGAGATAGGCATATCAAGGGGAGGAGCTTCAAGTGCTGTTTCTTGTCTTGTTAATGTTCGGTGTTATAACTAACTGTGGTATAGAGATGAACTAGTAAACCTGTGGTACTAATTTAAGATGGTGGAACAAAATGGCGGCCAAATAAAATTTTTGTAATCTGAAAAACTCACCCTCTCAGGTTTTACATATCTTCACGTTTTAGTATCCGTAGATGCCAAAAAATATAATTTATCAATTCCGTCAGTTCGTCTGTCGGCTTGATTGTCTCTCTGTGAGTTCGCGGCATAGCTTAAAAGCTACTCATCAGTTTGACTTCAAATTTGAGTAAAAAATTAGAATATGGAAATAACCTGGCAACATTTTGATAAAATCCAATACGGCGAAATAAAATGGCGGCCTATTCAATTAAAAAAATATTACCAAAAAACTACTTTTTGCACAAAAATCAAGTGTTAGTTAGTATTTAGCTAGTAGAATTTTGGTACGAATCCAAGATGGCGAAATGAAAGGACGGCTTAATAAAGTATTTAAAAAATCGGCCTGAAACACTACTTAATAGAGTGATTTCAAATTGTATGCAAGAATTAACTGTGGTATAGAGATAAACTGGTAAACTTTTGGTACAAATTCAAGATGGCAGAACAAAATGGCAGCCAAATCAAATGTTTTTTCAATTCTATTTGTCTGGCTGTTGGTCTGTCTGTCTGTCAGTTCGCGGCATAGCTAAAAACTACTTACCCGATTGACTTCAAATTTTGATCAAATATTAATGGTTATGTGGGGATGACCTGGTATTATTTTGGTGTGAATCCAAGACAACAGAACAAAATGGCGGCCTAATAAATTATTTATAAAAAACTACTAATTAGAAATTTTAAATTTTAGGCATCTATTAAGTGTGATATATATATATATATATATATATATATATATTTCGGTTTTAATACCGATACCCCCCAAGGAAACTGCCTGATGAGCCTTGCCGGGGCAGATACCACGGTAGCAGATTGGCACCTTGGCCCTGGAAACAAACATAGCGTCATGTTTTGGTCGATTCTCGACAAAATGGTGAAGGAGTAATCCTTACCGTTACTGGTTTCGTATAACTTTTACGACCAAGAACCGCACAGAAATTGAAATTTCTGTTTCTCTATATATATATATATATATATATATATATATATATATATATATATATATATATATATATATTAACTGGTAAGATTTGGAATTCAAGGCGGAGAAACAAAATGGCATCCAAATAAATAGATAATTTTATTTTAAATCATGCCTAAAAAATAAGTTTGGCATAGACAGAAACTGGTAAAATATTGGTATATGGTGGAAGAAAATGACATGCGATAAAAATACTAAATGACTATGTGCGATTTTTCTCCTGTTTTAATGATCCGTGATAAAGTCATATAACCATATCATATTGTTTGTAATTTTATTTTCTACAATTTTATTCATCTCTTTACACCATCAATTATTGTCCCAATTATATCACAGAATAAAAACGTATGTGTTATAAAACGAATTAACTGATATGCAGCTCTAGATGATATGGCGCAGTTCTGCCCTGCCTGTTTATTGATCATAAAAAGGGAAGTGTTTTTAATGATTTAATTAAAACAGCAATATTGGCTTTATTTGTTTCCGCGGAATATGATCCTATAAACTCGACGTTTATTTGTTGTCATAATTTACTTGGAAAAACCGACTACGGAATGGTAGCCATAACATTCAAGCTAAATAATTTTGTCTTAACGTTAAATCAAAATATGATTTTTACACAGGGTGTCTGGTTATATTTTAAACGGTACCCTAGAGACTTTATTCTTTATTAGACATCAAAAAATTTTAAATTTAAAAGTTTTTGGTTTTTACAGGAATCGTTAGATTTTACAAAAAAAAAACAAAAAGGGCAATCAATAGACGACTGGAAAGTTAAAAAATGATCATCAGCTTCGTTATTTTAAGTGAAACACCCTGTATAATATATATGTCCAATGGGTGTTTTCTTAATGATTATAAGTATACTAGGTTTGATGTCTTTAACTCTAAATATACACGAGAAATTTCAGAAAAATCCTGCCATAAGAGGAAATGTATTCCCGTCAACTTCACTATGTAGTGAAGAGTTGTCTTTCTCTCTCTTGCACGGCAAGATTTTTCTTAAATTTCTAGATTATCTTTAAAAATAAAAGTATCAATCCTAGTATATTTATAATCAATAAGAAGAGACCTATTGAAGGATGTATGTTATTTTACAGGGTGGTCCATTTAAAATAACGAAGTTGAGGCTCATTTGTTAACTTTCCGATCGTCTTTTGTTTGTTCTTTTTGACAATTCTAACAATACCAATAAAACCCAAAAACTTGCGTATTTAAAGTTTTTTGATAACTCATATAGCAAAGTCTCTAGAGCGAATTAAAAAATATATACACGAAATCTAGGTCTCATTCGAAAATAAGTTTATAAATTAAAAATAGGTTACATGTTTCGCCCGATCGGGCATCATCAGACCTAAAATAAATATACATTACAACGGAAAATACAATTAAATAATATATAACTTTACCATAAACAAAACACAATTTACAAAGTACATAAAACAAACATAACCAAACAAAGAAACAATAAAATACGAAGCAAGGCTACGCTTGAGTGACCAATCAGAGACGTCGATGTAAATTTATTTGATGAGAGGCGATAGGTCAAACTGAAAAAAGAAGAGATTGTTCAGGATGAGCTTGACTAACTGTCGTAAAGTACATGCTACATTAATAAAAAGAAGAAGAATTGGTGAAAATGACAGAAAAGGCTTGAAGGTTATGCAAAATAAAAATATATAGTTATTCTTTTGAAATATTGTTAAAAATCAAATGAGGCTCAAAATTAAACACTTCATTAACGCAGATAAGGATGGGGCTCTTTTTAGCTTTTGTTATTTCCATCTTTTCCAAAAGATCCAACACCTTTATCGCATTCGTGAATTATATTTACATTTTCAGATATGGAAAAACGATGTTTTGAGGATAACAAATGATTCGCAAAGGCAGACTTTGTATTAGAAATATCTGTATGTTGATGTTTATAACAAAGCTGAGATGTTGCTGGATCCTTGTCGAAATTTGTCTACCCGATTGTCCGAAGTAAACAGCAGGACATTCTCCACAATGAAGGGAATAAACTCCAGATTTCTCAAGACTATCCTTTTTATCTTTGATTCTAACTACGTGTTGTTTTAAAGTATTGTTTGTTTTAAATGATATGGAGATATTAAATGACTTAAAAAATTTAGCTAAATGTAGAGATAAATTTAGTATAATAAAACTGAATTTGTTTGTATTAATTAGATTATTATGTATCATGTTATAAGAGAGTTTGTATTTGTTCATAAATTTATAAAACAGGTTGTTGAATGTTTTCATTGGGAAACCATTTTTTAAGGCAATTTCCCTTATTATATCTAATTCTTTAGTAAAAGCAGCTTGGGATAGTAGTAATTTAAAAAGTCTGTACAAAAATGAATTAAAAGCTGCAAATTTGTGAGAAAATGGTGAGTTAGATGTAAACTGAATGATATTATCAGTACAGGAGGGTTTTCTATATACCTCAAAACTAATTTTGTTATCATTTCCAATTAAAAGAAGGTCCAAAAAAGGAAGTTTGCCATCAGTTTCACTCTCCATGGTGAAGGATATTTTTTCGTGCAAACAATTGATAAATTCTAAATATTTTAACAATTCTTGTTCACTACCTTTCCAAACAGTACAAATATCATCCACGTATCTTTTATAGCTTATCAGATGTTCTGAAAACGAGCTATACATTATTTTCTTTTCTAAGTTGTTCATTAAAACTTCACTCTAGAATGGTGAAAGACAAGAACCCATTGTCAAGCCAGAGCGTTGTCGAAAATATCTATTATTAAATTGAAAAAACTTTTGTTCTAGCACAGTTTTTAGCAATAGAATGAAATTAGATATTAAGACAGCCGATAAGTTTTTGTTCCTTAATAATTTTTCAGTTAAATCAATGCATTCAATTGGTGGAATGCTAGGGAAAAGGTTTTTAACATCTAAAGAGACAAGTTTAGCATTTGGTAGTAAGGATATGTTTTTTAAGTAGTTGGCGAAATCTATGGAATTTTTGGTGGAATATTCACTCTTAAACTCAGTGACCTTTCTTAGAATAATATTTAGCCAAGAAAAAAGCTGATAACAGGGCGATTTTATAAAAGAAACCACTGGTCTAATTGGAGTACCCACCTTGTGAATTTTTGGCAAACCATATAACAGTGTGGTTGTAGATTTCATTGGATAAAGCTCTTCTTTTGTTATGTTAAAATATTCAAGCGTGGCAAGAGTCTTATCCAGAACTTGTTCCACTTTAGTAAAAATGGAAATAGTGGGATCCCTTGACAAAGATTGAAACTCGTCAGTATTTAAGAACTCTAATACTTTTTCAATGTAATCAAATCTTTTCATTATAACAAGACAAGAGCCTTTATCAGCCATAGTAATCAAAAGATCATTATCTTTTATTTTTGCCTTCAAACTGTTAAGGTTAGCTTTACTAAAATTTTTGTTTTTATTGTTAACCTCGCTATTGGAGTTTAAGAAAGTTATTATTTTTGCCTTTAAAATGTTTTTGTTGTTAATGTCCTTAGATTGAATAATATTTTCAGCCTCTATGCCCAATATTTCTTTGTCTTTAATAGAAATATTTGAAAAATTGTACTTAAGATTATAACTCAATATTTGATGTTCCCCTTCCCCTGGACTGAACGACACGTTAGTCAAATTTAAGAATCTCTTATGGAAGTTAAAAGTTGGATTACCTATTTGCCCTCGATACTCACTAGCATTGTTTATCCTTACATAGTATCTCTGTTGTTGCTTTAATCTCACTAGTTTATTCTTTAGTCTCTGATAAGTATTGGTCGAAAAAACATTAACCTCGTCCCTGAAGCCACAATCAAAAATAGTAAACTCCACAAAAGAGAACACATGTGTTAAGGTGAAGTACAAATACTTTAGCCTGGAATTCACTGAATTAAGAGTTCTATAATGAGCCTTTATTTCTTCTTTAATCCAGGTGGATTTAGCAAGTTTTAAAGCTGTTTGCGATGATCTTGATTTGACATTGCATTTTAAGGAAACAAATTTCGGTGTCAAATGGAATCTTAAACATTCTTGAAGAAACCAAATTTTCAGCAGGAGACTTTTCCGTGTAATTAGATTCTTCTTATAAAAATGGACTAATTTAGCCCGACAGGCATTTTCAATTGTGAAGAAAGTTTGCATATTATCTCAAAGAGACCTGGTAATAAACAAATTAAAAAATATATACACAAAATCTAGGTCTCAGTCGAAAATAAGTTTATAAATTAACAATAGGTTACATGTTTCGCCCTAACGAGCATCATCAGACCTAAAATTAATATACATTATAACGGAAAATACAATTAAATAATATATAACTTTACCATAAAAAAAACACATTTTACAAAGTACATAAAACAAACATAACCAAACAAAGAAACAATACAATACGAAACAAGGCTACGCTTGAATGACCAACTCTCTTATAACATAATACATAATAATCTAATTAATACAAACAAATTCAGAGTTTTAACATACTTTGGAAATATATCTCTATATTTAGCTAATTTTTTTAGTCATTTAATATCTCCATATCATTTAAAACAAACAATACTTTGAAACAACACGTACTTAGAATCAAAGACAAAAAGGATAGTCTTGAGAAATCTGGAGTTTATTCCCTTCATTGTGAAGAGTGTCCTACAGTTTACGTCGGACAATCGGGTAGAAAAATTTCGACAAGGATCCAGGAACATCTCAGCTAAGGTTTTTCGTATTTAAGTTTTGTGATTGGCTGTTCACAAGAATATACTAATCGAGGTTATGAGTCGTTTTTAACCTGAAAATCCACACTTTCCAAGTTTTGGATTTAAAAATAAAGTTTCAATTTTTACATTTGAATCGTTTTTTAACAAAGTGGCTCGTTTTATGGAAGTTATTTTTATTTTGTTTCTTTTTTGTGTACACATTGTTTTGAAATCCAAAGAATAGATTTATTTTTATTTTGGCCGGTGCAATTATCACAGTATAATGATATTCTTTGGTATATTTGTCTCTTCTCAACTTAAGTCAAATATTGTAATAAATTAGAGTAAATTTCATTACTTCCACGTTTTCCATCTTTTTCACCCCACAGGTAACATTAACCCGTTCTTGAAGCTGTCTCGTATATAGTAAAATTGTACACAGCATATTTTCTACTAAAGCCTATGGTCATAGTTCCATAAGTTCCATAAATTTAGTCTTTCTTAGCAATATACAATTGTCTCTCTTATCCTTAAGTGTCTTTTCGTACATTCGGTAAACATTGTTTACATTTTTTACTTCAGGAGGTAAATACTTCTGGAACTTGAACTTTGACAATAATATGATGGGGCAAGTGGTAGCAAGTTGATCAAATTCATAAAATCTTGAACTTGTTCCTCGGACGCCCTATTATATGGCCTATGATGTACTGTTGCATCTGAAACGGGAAATTTAATTTCATTTTTGTTTTCTATAACGGTCCTTAGCAACCTAACAGTTATTCCCACGGTGTTAATTAAACACTGTTTGCAAACCTTTTGCCTAATACCTTTCTTTTTTAAGAAATAGTCGTGAGTAAACTTGTATCTTATTTTTTGATTTACGTCTACGTTTTATTTGTCCCACAGTTACACATTCACTTAAATATAACTTTTGTTTCACGCCATTCTTTAGATTCCAAAAAAAGTCAAACATTTCCTGACGATCTTCAGCTGCAAATAAATTACAGTTATTAAAACATGGTTTATTTTCACAAGGATTTAGCTTCATTTATTTGGCGTTAATAATCTTTACTCGAGTATTAATATACTATTTTCCAGAATCTTTAAGAAATTGAGGCCTTTCCCTTTTATTCATTTTTTGCATTGCGCTTTCTTCGTCGTTTATAGCGTCAATCTGTTCAATCTGATTTATAATTCCATTTTTATTTCTTTCGTCTAGTTGTCTTTTTCTTCTCCTATTTATTGTTAATTTTTCCGTACTAGAGTCATCTCTCTCCGAATCATGATGATACTTTGTAGTCGTCCCTATTACCGCTGGGATCGGTAGAATTTTCTTGAATTTCATTCATCGCTTTATCTTCGTTGTATTGATTTTCTGCATTTGGCAAAATTACATCAAAAGAACTTATTTGAATTTCACTTTCCTTTATATCTCTGTTTTCTTAATATTCAGCATTTGTTAAAATTATATTAGTAGAAGATAATTGAATTTTTACATTCTGCCCTTCACCCTCGTTCTGTTGATTTTCTGGGTTTGATGAAATCATATCGGTGTAACCCGAGGTGTAACCATCATAACGTACTTCCTCTATTTTCACTTCATTGAAGAGATAATCAGGTGTATTATAGGCGGTAATGATATTGTTATTATTGGTGAAGTATTCTTTTACAGTTGGATTATCTTCATTCCTCATTCCAAAATTAGCAAAAGTGTTACAGACTGTATTATTTCCTGACAAAGTAGATGTCCCAAAATAATTATTTTCTGACATCACAAACTGGGTACTTTCACTTACACCCACAGCCACAGTTGAATCACAGTCTAAATTTTCGTTTCTATTTCTATCACATAAACTGTAGTTTATACTAACATTGCTTTTATTTTTAGTAGGATCAGTCTCTTCGTTAGCATTTTCGAAACTTTCAGATTTTGTATTTTGTGACGAGAGCAGCACTCTTACTCCTACTATTCATCTACAACAAAAATGATGGCATAATCCGATCGTCAATTTAAGGCGGTGAGAAACAAATTTTCAGTTAAACACAAATAATTTTATAAACTTTGAAAGCAATTTTAGCGTACTACTAGAAAAAAATTTCATTATCTGCACAATATTCAACCATTTTTCGTAAATAAAATTTACATACAAACAGAACACGGTACTGGCGTTTATGTGTTCAAAATTATTGGTTATGGCATAAACGCCAGACTAGTTTTTTAAGAAATAAGCTATATTTACGGGGTGTAAATGCTGGAAAATAGAAAAACCATGCTTAATAAACTAATATTAATAAAATCTAGTAAAAAGTTTGAACTAAAACATTTACCTTTGTTCAAAAAGAAGACCAAAATAAACACAATGTTGCTCTTATGGCAGTTCGGCGTTTCTGTCGGTTTCCGTCTATTTTCTGTAGTCACGTGATTCAGTTGGCGTTTGCGTGACATTCAGAGCTAAATTCTAGGGAATATCGACGCGTTCAAGGCAAAACGACATAAGCGCCAAATAAATTAAAAATAAGATATTGGTATCAATGTAAAGATACCTTTAAGCCGCGATTAACGTATATAATGGCTTAAGCGCCGAAATTATGTTCTAAAAGATAATTTAGATTTTATTATGGCATAAACGTCTTCGATGTTCGCGAACAAAAATCAAGTCGACATAAGCGCCAGTCGTTTGTCAGCCGCCAAGAATAGCATTGCTTTTCGTGGGACTAATTTTACCGAAACTAGTACAAAATTCAAAGTAAGTATTGCATAGCCAGAATAATTTCATGAATTTAATATGTATTTTTGGCAAAATTTTGTTTCTTTAAGTTATATTTATGCTCTAAATTTACTGATAAATGTTGTGGCCCTTATGTCAAATTTAAATATTTCTTCGACAGAGTGGCATAAGCGCCACGTGCTATTGACAAATAAATGGAAATGGTTTTTCTTTGTATTCAAAAAAGTTATTATATTATGTTTTACAATTTATCAGAACTTATTACAGAGAGTAGTTTGAAAGTAAAATACTAATCAATAATGATTGATTGATGATGAATAATATTCGTAAGCAATTTTGTAAAGTAGTTTATGTCTTTTTGCAGATAGGTGGTAGCAGAGGCAAAAAAATTATATCGATGCTAGAAAAACAAAACAATAATAATAATCATAACTGCATTATTAAAAATAACACTGATATAACAAATTTCAACAATAAATTGAAAGTCCAAGTTGAAGTAGAACAAAAACTTCAGATTTTACAGAATGTAAATATTGTAACAAATGAAATGATGGAAAGTGAGCTAGGAAAATAAATACCTAATAATAAAGACTGTATTAACAATGAGACTGATGAAATAGCCGTTAATAATGAATTTATTTTAAAAGATGATCCTGTACCGATAGTTCAACAAGACAAAATAACTATTATAGAGAATTTTGTATTACCACTAGCTGATGATAGTGTAATGACAGACAATGAACCAATGGTTTTGCCAGAAACTGATAATAGCAATAATTCAACATCGAATATTTTCCATGACATTAAGCGATCTCACGCATCAACCTCGCAGTTAGTGTCAACTGAGGCAAATATGGAAGAAGTTTACAATAGTTATTTCAGTAATATACCACAACAAAGTATAGGAATTGAGACCGAAAAAAGATGCGGGTGAAGCCGAATTAACAGATATTGAAGTGTTTCAAACTACAAAAGATAATGCGAGCGAATCAATGTTCAATGAAGTGAATGAATCAATGGAGAATGGAGAGAGTGAATCAATGGACGATGAAGTAAGTGAATCAATGGACAATAAAGTGACTGAGTCAATAAACAATGAAGAATCTCAAACTACAGAAGAAGATGACGAAGAATGGGATACAACTAAAGTCTTGCATAAAAGGGTTATCTTAATAATTGTATCGAAGTAATTCAAGTAGAGACTAAATATTTTGGAATATTAAAAATTGCGCACTAATACTAGTATACCCGATGTTCTTCCAGAATCAGATATAGAAGACTGAGAATAATACAAATTTATATTATTTCCAAACTATTATGTTAAGGTTATCTAGGATTATTTTTTGGTTGTATTAGTTTTTGATACTATTTGTTTCTTATTTAGTTTATTACAAAAATATTTCATTTGGTCTAGTAAAGACTATAGATTTAAGTTTAAGATTTAAACATGCAAAACAAAATATTTCTTATTTTTGTAAAAGTGTAAGCTGACATAAGTGCTAATTTGGCAATTTTTTGGGAATAAAAGCTAATTTAAGTCAATTGGAGCTAATTTTAAAAGGGAATAAGCTAGAAAAAATATCATAAAGTTAATTTTGTAAACATTTATGTTACAAAAGTGTTGTTATTCCAAACTCGACAGTTTTTTCTACCTAATGGAAAATTTCTCATTGGTACTTATGTCGTTTTGCATTGAACGCGTCGATATAATAATATATTTTTGGAGCTTATGCCACTTAGGTAGTTCGATGCGAATTAAAATCCTCTATCTAGTGGTGTGCTAACAAAAAAAATGACCATTTTGGCGTTTGTGCCATTTTGCCTCGGCAGCGTCGATTTGTTTGCTAACTTACATTCATAGCAAAGTGTTACCAGTTCATACTTAATTAGATAATTAGTTTTTTAGAAATTTTTTTTAAGGTTTCATTAGCCCGCCATCTTGTTCCAAGATATTGGATTTTTACCTAAATATTACCAGGTCATCCCCATATGACCTTTAATTTTTGACTAAAATTTGAAGTCACTCTGATGACTAGTTTTCAATCTATGCCGCGAAGACTGATAGACGCACACACACCGCCAGACGGAATTAGTAAAAGATATTTTTTAGCATCAAAGGACGCTAAAACATGAATATATTTAAAAACCTGAGAGAGTGAATTTTTCAAATTACAATCTGAATTAGTACCACAGTTTTACTAGTTTATCTCTATATCACAATTAGTCATGAAACACATTTGAAATCAGTTCATTATGTAGTCTTTCAGCCTGATTGTTCTAGAACAATTTGGAGGGCACACCTCCAAAGCTCTCGCAGACATTATCTTTAACATGTAAAATCATATGTTTTAAGACTCACATATATATTAAGGATGGAGCTTAATATAGCATAATGTGAATATTCGTCATACGTGGTTTAGCATAGGGCAAATTAAATGTTAGATTTCTTATCGTATTTAGGGTATTACGTTAGGTTTTTTACTCCCTCGTAAAAGGGTAGTATTGTAATCGTAAAAAAATCACCCTCCGAGATTTTTTCAGACCTCTACGTTTTAGAGTCCCTAGATGTCGATAAATATGTTTTCTTGATTCTGATTGACTTCAAATCTTGGTAAAAAATTAAGGATGCAATTAGTTTTAAAAAGAACATTGTAGATCTGCTTATGTTTAAATAGACCCAATATTAACTTATTGTTGTAAATACAAAACTTTTTAATTTTATCCCAGACTTTATCGTTAATAACGTAGTTATTTAATAGATATCATAAGTTTTCTGGCAAACTTCTAAGAAATAAGCACGTTGTCATTCCCTCGAACGCTGCAATAGATAATTGGTAAAAATAAGTGAGACGACAACTTCTATGAGTCAATTACCTACATTCAGATAAAAGAATAATGAAAAGAAGTTAAGAAAGGATTTTGCTATCATTTAATGAAGGTTTATACAGGGCGACACAAAAACTCCGATGCAACTTGCACTTTATTAATGCAGTTTTATACCTCTGGAGATATTTATGAAATTATTTCATAATAAGTTAAGGCAAACCAAAATACAATTTTCTTAAAAGTTTGAGTGAAATCTATTCAGTAGTAGTTCAAATTTTCAAATATGTTTTTGGGTGACAAAATCTGAACTAAGGCCGATAAACAAAAAATGTATTAACAGGTATAATTTTTATTTGAGGTAATTTTTGTGTCTAGACTTGCCCATTTTTAGAATTTATTGAATTTTTTCCGAGATTTTATTAAAAGATCCCAAATTTAATTTCATTCATAACATCTAAACCAAAGGGTTAAACATAAAACCTATTAGGATAACTGCATAATTCCCTTTCGTTCTATACCTATTCCCGATTTTTAGAAAGAACATTTTTTTCTGAAAAATAACTTGACTGCTGAAAACATTCTTCAAATTCATGCTAGCCTTCTCATTCTGCTCTCAAAGAAAGATAAAAACTCGGATAAAAATAAGCGTTTTCTTTTATGGCAATAACATTTTCCGACATTCTTAACGGGGGATGAGATTTTCAACCTGATTATGTTTTATACGTAAACATTCGCAAACATCGTCCGAGAGCCGGTTCGATAGAGAATGCTAAAGGCAATTGAAATAAATGCCCGTTCAAAGGTTATCGATACCCAATGATTTTATAAACGGGTTTTATAAAATTTCATAGAAAAATGTATAATCATAGATTTCCTGTGTACAATACGGGAAAATAGTCCCAAATGAATTAAAACATCCTTGAAGACAAGAAAAATAAATTAATAATGCTCAATTATTAGCTGTCGCTTCTAGCTGCCCGCAAATAAGTTTGACTAATTTTGAGAAAACCAAAATTTACGTCTTCGCTCTCATTGGTCTAAATCGGCGCTAGTAGGCGTGGTCGGGAAATCTTAACAAAGCTAGCCCAAAATTTCGAAAGCTGACAGATAGTTCACAGTCGTTTCGTCGTTAACAGTAAGCGTACTGAAGTATAGTAGTCTTTTATGTGCCGTCTAGAAGAAATTCAAGTAACTGCCTTTAGTCTGTCTTCCGCCTAACTAAAGCTACTTGTAGTCATCAAGTGTTAATTATTAAATAGTTTTCTAATCTCGGTACAAGATAGGTGTTTTAAATTCCTCTAAATGGTAGACGAACCTCGGCAAGTCTCTTGAGACTCTAAAATTTTAATATATAATTCAAAAACACACATAAGTAGTATGTTATTAGCCATTTTTATGTTCCCTTTTCGTTTGCTCTAAATATTTTTCTAATGTGTTTTTATTTCAATTTGTTTTGTTTCACAACTAATTTTGAATAGTGTTTTTTGGTATTTTTGCTTTTGCTGTAATCCTATTGCATTTTTAGTGGATGAACATATTTGTATATGTTTATACCTGTTTAATTTAATTTTAGATCTATTATATTATAGCATTAATATAATTTAGCTAGCAACTTTTAACTTGTATCCTAGCATTAATTTACAAGTTCAAATATTTATATTTATAACGAGATTTTCTAATAGTTTTTGGAGAGCAATGGACCGATTTATACGGGATTATAATTACCAAACGTTTAATACTATGGAATATATGGACATAGAGGGTTTTGTCCGTGATGAATATTACAGAAAAGGGTTTGCAACGGAACATTATAATTTAGAACTCACGCTTAAACAAATAAATATTGATATCGATATAATAGTTCTGACCGAAACATGGCAGATTTCCGATCTAGAATTTTTAATATGGAAAATTATGATTTACTTTATAATTTTGGGTGGGAGCAGGAGAATATAAATTTACTGAAATTAAAATTAAAATTCCAAATAAGCATGGGTGTGTATAATTTTATCTCGCTAATAAATAAAAAACCCTCCGACGAAATTGCCTTGTTCATTTTTTTATAAAATACTCGGAGGATATAAATAAAGATGTCTTTTCTTCTGTAATAGATACAGTCATAGCGATCACTTCACAAAAGGAACTATATTAAATTATTTTATTCCTCTACAAGAACTGAAAATCAAAACAGATTTGGTTCAAAAATACATTAACTTTTATAACATAAAATCTGATCTTACACAAAATTGGGAGAACTAACGACACATTTTATTATTGTACTAAATACCAGTATAAATAAAAACACCCACACATTAAAAAAAACTTAAAGATATTCTTGCATCCTGGATAACTAACACGGGATTCTAAAGTCCATCAAAACAAAAGGCAATTTATGTAAAAAGTGTAAAACTAACCCAACTCTGTATAAAAACCAATATAACAGTTATTAACAATTTTGTTCATAACCTAATAAAACAAACGAAAGTAAGATATTTTCAAAGCAAGAATGAAGAATATAAAAAACAATTCAAAAGTTCTCTGAAATATTAAAAAAACTTTCTTAAACGACTCGATATCTATAAAAGAAATTAAAATTCAAGAAGGATTACTTTGTTCAGATCAAATAGATATCAGTAATATTTTTATTGATTATTTTATAAAAATAACTGCTGATATTCCCACCGTAAAAAAATACACGTATATTACAAACGAGACGTCAAGAAAAATCGATGTATTTAAACGAAATCGAGACAATTATAGATTCATTAAAAATGCAGAGAGCACAAGGCTATGATGAAAAAACTTCTGAAAGTTAAAAAAAAAACAAATCAGAAATATCGTTGCCAATTATTTACAATTAAATAAGCATTGTTAAACCGTTATTTGAAAAAGGTGATCGTGTCGATCCATTTAATTATAGACCGATTTCTCTTATCACAAGTTTAGCAAAAGTTTTTCAAACCACAAGAACAAATTACCTAAGTAAATACAAAATTATTTCAGATCAGGAATTCGGATTTAGGGAAGGAAAAAAGCCCCAAGATGCAATAAGTTATCGAATGGACCGAGCTTACAAAGCCGTCGATAGTAGTTACCCTCGCATGTGTCTTTTTAGATTTAACTAAGGCTTCCGACACGGTAAATCATTGTATGTTGGAAACCTTGGAAAACATTAGGATACGTGAAACGACATTATATACTATCAAACTGTATATCGAATACTAAATAATTGTGTAAATGATAAGTTAAAAATAAAGTGCGGCGTGATACAAGGCACAATATTAGGTCCGATTCTATTTACCCTATCATATATTAATGCAAAAAACATCTGGCGATTTAATAAGTTTTGCAGACGATACACTTATTCTTTTTACTTCCAATTCCTGTGAATATCTGACACAAGTTGTTAAAAAGAAGTTTTTAACATACATTATTGACATATATACAGTTAACAGTGAATTTTAATAATTGTCCCACATTAATAAATAACGTTTGTTCCATAAGATATCTAGGGATTATCATAGACTTTCACCTAAAATGAAACTAGTACATACATTATATCAAACACAATTAGGTCATTTATATATAATCAAATCTTGTTCAACATTTTTTAATTTTAAAGAAATTAAAGGTCTCATACAAAGATGGTTCAATATGGCATTTTGGGTTGGGGAGGTATAATGGACACTCATCTTAAAAACCTTTAAATTTTACAAAAAAGAATCATTAAAATTATTCTTATCTACCGATAAGACCTTATTTTCAAGGAATCAGAGCACATTGACTTCAGGCAACTTTATTTTTATAGACTGATTTTGTGCTTAAACAAAAATAAATCTGTGTAATAACCGACATATCTTACCATTATAATATTATACAAAAGAACTATTTTAAAGCTCTAATGCAATTAACAAAAAAAAATATTGGCCAGAGAAATTATATATATCTTGTCTGGAGTATGTGTTGGCGACGAATTAAAAATCGTCGTAAAAACTTGTAACTTTAAAACATTGTTAAAAAAAGAATAAGGCACTTTCTTTTAGTTGAGTTAAAAATGATATTAAATGAAGTATCTTAATTTCACACAACAATAATCCAGCCACACAACTATAGTCCATAAGCAGCACATTTTTAAAAAATCTGTAGAACATGTTTTGGCGACATCTCATATCAAGTAGATGTTCTGGGGGTAAACTAAACATCCAAAGAAACAGGTTTCTCCGTGCGACATCGCGTTCCGTAGGCATCTCCATTTTGTCTTGAAGATCAGTGACGTACATGCTACGCGGTGAATGTTTTTGAGGTTCAAACTTTCGATTCTATAAGTGGTAAGTACGACCAATTTTGCAATTGTTTTAGATCTATACCATGGGTAATACTCGCTATACAAGTAGTTATTTGCAAACTAACGTTTTTTTTTTGTTCAAGCACGAAAATTTCAAAAATTCACACTTAGAGTTCAACTATAGTCCAACCTATTTTCTGGACCATAGTTGTATTTACGAGTAAGCGATCTCTATCAAGTGTACTTATGGTTTAGACTACAGTTGTATCCAAAATAATAGTTTATACATTTTATTGCGTGTCTTATAGAGCCGGGTTTAAACAAATTTATTGGGTGGTGTAAAATTCGAAAAATGCCGAATGACATTTGCCGAACGCGAATCGTCGAATTTGCCGAATTGCGTGTTTATATATTTTATTGTGTGTCTATTCATTTTATTGTCATAAGTTATTTTGTTCCAGACAAGATGGTATAGCCAAATAAAATTCTACGTCGCAAAATAGGTGGCAGACCGTATATTGCGTACAACACTGAGGTTATGGAAAAATGTTTACATAACGTCAGAAACCACGTACTAACCCAAGGCGATGCTTCGGAAAAGTACAAAATACCTCGTAGTACGATAATACTATAGCTTACCGTAATAACAACGGACATGCACCAGGTCGTATATGTATTTTTCTCCTGAAGAAGAAAATTCATTCGCCAATAACCTTATTCTAAAGTGCAAATATGGATTTCCTCTACCTTTGTTTGATCTGAGAAGTATTGTTAAAATGTATTTGGACAGTTGTGGTCGCAAAGTAAGCTCATTCAAGGACAACTTTCCTGGACAGTGCTGGGCTGAACGCTTTTTAGCGCCTCAAAAAAGGAACTTTCTCAAAGATTTTGCAGAATATTAAAAGAGTCCGAGAAGCCGTCAATGAAGACACAATAAATTCTTTCTTTAGTGACCTGAAAATTTAAACTAAGGGTGTCCCGCCAGAATCCATATTTAATTATGATGAGACCAATCTGGTTGATGACCCTGGAAAGAAAAGAATTCTCGCTAAACGTGGGTGCAAGTATCCCGAATATTTTTAAAAACTCAGCCAAAGCAGCCTTGAATCTTATGGTATGTGGCAAAGGTACTGGGAACTCTTACCGCTGTATGTTAACTACAAGACCGAGAAAATGTGGGATACTTGGACGGAAGGCCGCCCTCCAAATTGTCGATATAACCGCTCGAAATTTGGGTGGTTTGAAGGTGTTAGTTTTGAAGACAGGATTTTTTTTGGTTTTACTGAATTTAAAAGGGAAAAGTGGAAAGAAAGTTCTTGTTGGAGACAACCTGAGTTCTCACATAAGTATAAGAGTCTTAAAAGCTGGCGAGGAAAACAACATTACATTCATTGCTCTTCCTCCAAACTCGACGCATCTCACTCAACCGTTAGATATCGCCTTATTTAGACCATTTAAATGTCATTGGAGATAAATACTTGAAACTTGGAAGGCTACACCTGATGGTCAGAGAATGCAAACAATACCAAAAAATGTGTTTCTCTCTCTATTGATTAAGCTATGGGTTAAAATTCTTGAAAATGCAGAAGCAAACTTAAAGTCAGGTTTCATCAAAACTGGCATATATCCCCTTTGTCTAGAAAATGTATTAAAACGATTACCAACCTACTCCCGTCCTGCCGTCGATTCACCTAACCCTATGCTTGTTTCCAACGGTTTTCTTGAATATATTGAAAATACAAGGAAAAGCACCGTAGGAGAAAATGTATCAAAACGAAGAAAAAAAAACTCGACGTAGCACCAGGAAAAAGCATTTCTGCTAAGGAAGTGGAAAAAATGCTTACACCTTCTAACACCAAGGCAAAAAAATAGAAGGAAAGGAAACGTCGATGCAAGCAGCCCAAGCAGCGACGAAGAAGAAAATAACAATTTATCACTAGCATCTAGTTCTTCAATGAATTTATCAGAGAATTCCAAGGCTAAAAAAATGAAAAAGAAAGGAAAAGCGGTAGTAAGCAGCGACGAAGAAGAAGATAACAATTTTCACTGGCTTCTAGTTCTTCATTGGATTTATCAGAAGGAGAAAACGCTGTTGAAAATTCTGCCATCGAAAATATCACAATCGCCGATGGTTATCTACCTGAGAAAGACGAATTTGTTGTAGTTGAGTATGAAGGGGAATACTGACCAGAAAAGGGAGGACTGCCTATTTTAACCTAAAAACAAAACTAAATTTCCTGTAAAAAAGCTAAAACAAATGTCGACAAAACGTCTGCTTTTTTGTTCCCGAACTGGGAGATCTAACCGGCCTACCAAAGAAATCATGTGCTTAATATAGTCAGTTAACTTTTTTTGTATTTTTTCGGTTGAATATAAAATAATTTTTAATAATATTTAACAGTTTGCTATTTATTAGTCACATATTAATGAAGGGTTATTTTTAAATAAATATAAAAAATAAATATGTAGCAAATATTAAAAATCAACTACTCTTTATTTACTGATATATAAAAATAAGTAAAACAGAAGCACGACTTTTTTGTTTATTTTTTTTAATTTGGATTCAGTTCACTGCTTTTCATTTTTATTTTTATTTTCCTTTTTTTTGTTATTGTTGACATACTCAGTTTTATTTGCGTAGATGTTAAACTGTAGGAAACGTGTATGTTTATCTTTGCCATTAATGAAATCTGCCGCGACAGACAACAGGAGCACAACCAGCAGCATTTCTGGTTATTAAGAAAACAATGCTGCTCCGTGGTAATAGTATATAGTATCAAATCCAGAGAAGATTTCGGATGTTCTGCTGGTAACTATAAATGTCGGTTGTTAACCCTGGCGTGGTCTTGGTGGTGTAGCTTTGGCGCTGGTGGCCTACGCTTAGCCAAATTTTTTTGTTCTTTAGCGGTCATCACAAATATATATATATATATATATATATATATATATATATATATATATATTAGATCTTTGCCGGGTTAATCTTTATTATTACAAAATTTTGAAATTTATATAACGCATAGTACTATGTAATACCAGTTTGTATTATTTTAACTCATATTAAATTTAATGGTTTTTAACATAGTTAGACTAGACAAACATTAATTATTTAACATCAGGGGCGTGCAGTCCATGAAAGCAAGGGAAGCAGTGCTTCCCCAAAAAAAATTACAAAACATCTTCTAAAATGTAATTTTTGAAATAGGAAAGCATTAATTTAGTTTATATTAAAAATGCTAAAATATTATCTTAATTATCAAGCCCATAATAAATGCAGCCTTGACTCCGACCCAGCCACAATAGAATATCGAATAGAACTTATGCGGGCCCCTGTATGCTCGATTTCCTGTGAATCGAGCCAGAGGTTATTGAACTTTCCACCGGCTGTTTTCAATTTTTGCGTTTCAGTCGCGTGCTTTAAGTGGTGGCGGAAGCTATAGTTGGAGTAGGTTCTTTGTTTGAAGGGCTATCCGTGTGTTGTGTGATACGTACGTCCCGTCGTGCATGGTGCCATGGAAGACAATAATACGGACGTGCATATGCAAATACCGTCAACTACGGCTGTCGGTAATAACGTTGACAATGCTGGAGAATTTAGTAAGAAGAGTGTGTGTGAATGTGTGGTGTGTGTCTTAATAATAAAGGGATTTTCAACATTAAACTTCGCTGATAAACTTTAAATAATTTTCAAAGGAAGGGCAAAACCGCTTATGAAAAAATTTAACCACAAAAATGAAAAACTGTATTAGACATTTTTATCCGGAAAAACAATACGAACAATTTAAATAGCTAACAGGGTGTGAAAATATAAGTAAATTATTTTGTTGGCCATGTTTAATTTTTGAAAATGAAAAAGGTCTCTGGAATAAAACTGGTTTTTCCGATTTAAACAATTTCCATAAAGCTATAAAAAGACACATTATGTCCAAAGCTTATTTACAGGCCGCCATAAAAGAAATGTCTTCGGCAAAACTAGAATTCAACACGCCCTTAATAGACAGTTAGAAATTAGTCATCGCCAACACAATGAACTAGTCGTTAAAAATGGGCAAATATTAAGAAGACTTATCGACAGAACGAATTGGTATTTACAGGTCATGACGAAACAAGGATTTCTTCAAATAGAGGAAATTTTCAAGATTTACTTAGTTTAATGGCTAAATATGATGATTGCTTATAAACTCATTTAGAACAGTCTAGCGTTTTTCGCGGAATGTCGAATCTAATCCAGAATGATTTATTTTCCGCTGTTGAAACCATTATTCTAAAAAGAATTGGCGAGGCGCGGTTCATTGCTATTGTTCTGGAGGAAACAACTGATATCACTAATTTTAGCCAATTATCTATAGTAATACGCTACGTTAAAACAGACGGAAGTATTCAAGAGCGATTTTTAGGTTTTAAGAATGTGTCCGAAAATCGTACAGCAGATGCATTATATACCGTAGTTTATAACGTTACTAAAGAAATTAATGGAGAGAAAAAATTAGTTGTTCAAAGAATTAGTTGTTCAAAGCTATGATGAAGCTGCAGTGATGGCAGGCCAATTAGGGGGTCTGCAACCTAAAGTTCGAGAAACTTTTCCAAGTGCTGTGTTTGTCCATTGTTTTGCTCATAAATTAAATTTAGTTTTGTCCATCAATCACATTAAAGAGTGTAAAGTGTTTTTCGTTACTTTAAGTGGCATGGCTGCTTTTTTTTCCAAGTCAACAAAACGTACACAAGCTTTGGTCTCCATTGTCCACAAACGATTGCCCAAAGTAGCACCTACTAGGTGGAACTATAATAAAAGACTTGTGTTAACAGTATCTGAAAATCGTGAATCACTGATTGAACTATGTGAGAATATAATAGAAAATAATGAAACGTGGGACTCAAAAGCAATGTTGAAACGAGATTTTAATTTTAATTATTTGTTGAACATATTTTCAGAAATATTTCCATTCTCGGACAATGTTTTTAATATATTACAAACTAAAACAAATGACATTGCTTTTTGCCTAAAAAAAGTGGATGATTTTAAGTCCATTTTAAGACAAAAAAGAGATGACTTTGACCTATTTTGGGAGAAAACGATGACGTTAAATGTAGAGCCACAAGCTAAGCGTCTTCGAACAGACAAGGTGGAAGATGTTCAAACATCATACAGACGCCTCTTTTATGAAATAATCGATCAAATTCAGCAACAAATAAACTATAGATTTAATGATTTAAATGATTTTAAATTCCTCGAGCTCTGCAATTTTGATGCATTTAAAGGAAAAACTCTTCCAGAAGATGCGTTTAAATCTCTTCTTCTTCATTATGGCTAGTTCTTCGACCGAGTGTTACTGCGACCTGAACTAAGCGATTTACGAAACTGATGACATTACCGCAAAAAATAACGCTAAGGAACTAATGCAATTTTTAAAAGACAAGGAGCTGAAACATGCCTACACGGAAGTGTCGAAATTGTGTCAATTAGTATTGACAATAACTACCACAAGTTCATCAGTAGAACGCAATGTTTCAACACTTAAACGTACGTAAATTTCGTGAGAAATTCAACGGGGCAGGAGAGACTTTCGCATACATCGTTGTTGTCCATTGAAAATAAACTTCTACAAAATATTTCGGAGCATCGACGTTTTTATGATCACGTTATTGACTAATTTGCAAAAAATGATCGAAGAATCGAATTACATTACAAATAGGTAAGTTTCTAAAAATTGCTTCCCTTTCTTAAAATTTCACCGCACGCCCTTGTTTAACATAGTAGTATCACAGACAACCTAAATGGATCCCAACTTGTATTGCATTTCGTATAGTTGGGATATATCTAGAGATTTATTTATTTATAGATGGGATTCACCGCGAGGCAATTTTTTTTGTGCCTGATGGACTGTCTATTCGAAGTATAATCGATTTTTGGTACCTAATATTTAAATTTACATTCAAAACACTACAAAAACTGCTTGAGAATGCCGTATTCTATTGTTTTCCAGACACGAATCAGCCCAAAAATCGGGTTTTCTATGAAACCTAGAAAAAATCCCTGTATAAAATAAGATAGCTACCGAAAAAAAAAAGATATTAACATTAATGAATTTTCTCTTATGGTTTGTCCCACTATGGTACGTCCTGAAATTTTGAAGATTGGTGGAAAATTTAAAATTAAAAAAAAATTAATTAAAAAGACCAGTTTTTCCAGATTTTCTCTAATTTTCTTATAAATAGAGATGTATGCGTATATCTGTTTGCGTGCTCTAACCTACCAAATGATAGATATTTTTTAACAGGGTTTTAAAACAAATGACTATATTCAATTTCTGTTAAATAACTGTAGTTCACATAACAAAACACGTAATGCTGGACACCGCACATTAAAATTCATAACATGTAAATTTGGTATGTACATTTTTTGCTAACTTAATGAAACTGGAATCAACTCTTTCGAATCAAGTTATTTTATGGTAATAACATGGTCATTGATATGCATTGTCACGTACAACAAAACACTGAGGGAGATTAAATCAACATACAAAAACAAAGGTCCCAACCCTATTTTGAAAGTAATAACATTTAGAGTAATACAAAAACAAAATTTGAAATAGTCGAATAAATGCTATACAAATTTCGCTGTGAGTATATGCGAGTGATTAAAAAATTAACTGTATTATGAATATATAAGTATTTGTAACTATTTCTATCGAATTAGGAAAGCACTTAACGTAGACATTGAGTTTTAATCAAATAATGTCGTATAACAAAGAAGACGGTTAAAGTACACATGATATCAAATAATATGTTAAGATAACATGACATTTCAAAAATCTTCTATCGTATTGAAGTAAATTCCATCAGAAAATAACAATGTTGGTCAAAACGAGGAATATTGTATTAGAATGTAAATATGTATTATATATTTAAAAGGATATTGGAAAAACTCAAAAACGCGTTTTGTTTTAGGTTCATATTTTGTCACGACTAAAAAATGTCCCAGTAAAAGTTTTATGGAGGTTATACGAAAGCATTTTTTATTTTGAATGTTTTTTTTTCAAGGAAGCTGATCTTGAAAGAGTGAACTTTCCTATATACTGCTACAAAATTTAGGTACATTTAATTTTATCCTATTTTAAAACACTCAAGAGAAAACGGTGTTTCCAAAGTCAAATACTGTGTTTCGTATTTGGATACATATTCCACACAGTCTCTAGGCTACTCCACCGTCTTTTAGTGACCCATCTCCTTTCAGACACATTACAGATATCAAGTGGTTTTGTGTGCAGCAACAGAATCGAAACTATGATGTTCACTTAACAGCGAATTTCGCAATGAGTGCTAAAGCTCGTACTTCTTATTTGGCTAAAAAAAACCTATATATATGTTTTTCATTTATCACAATAGGGGAAGGAATTTTTTAGAAATAAAAAAACGGGCTACATTTGGAAAATGTTTAAAGTCATTTTAGTCACATTTTTATGTTCAGTTAGACAAATAAGTGTCTTTTAAATTAGTTCGATGCTAATATACTAAAGCAAGTTTTGTTTCCCATGTATAGAAACATATTAATTGAGGACTGCGTCCCACTTGTGATAATCGAGATAAAGAGCTTTGAAAAGAAAACATATCAGTGATGACTCTTCTGAGCAACAATTTTTGATTAAAACATTTAGACGTTTATTGAAATGAATAATTATATACTTCAAATACATAATTTTTGTTTTTGTTTCGTTATTACAAATATCATTAAAACATATAATAAACAGTACAAATATAATTTTATTTTGCCATGTATCACAGTGGACTTCAAAAAGGTTATACCTTAACCAGATATTAAAATTGCCATTAGTTTAAGAAGGTGGGACCTTTTCGTAATTAGAGGGTAACTATAGTTTTAAAATTAGATCTAAAAACTATAACGGTTGGATATTTCCGATCACTTATGAGCTGTGTAAACTTTTTAAGTAGATATGTATTATGGTATATGTAACTATTTAAATAGATACGTACAAAACTCATAATAATAATCTTACGATTACTCGAGTATGAAGTTAAGGGTTATTTCCTGATTTATCTTTGATATACGTTGACAAATAGATTCTTAGATATTTTTGAGGACAGTAGTTTTTGCATTTAATAAAATAAAAATACTTTTTATGGAACACAACAGAACAGATTCTTAAATAGTTTTGAGGACAGTAGTTTTTGCATTTAATAAAATAAAAATACTTTTTATGGAACATTTTAAACAAATATGGAAAATTTTCACCTTACTGAACATAATTTAGGTTTTTCCACGTGACAATTAAGTATAACACATTCGTGGTTAGAGCTCTTTAATTAAAAAAAAGCAAATCGGTCAAGTGAGAGCTGCTGGTAAGACCGGAGAAAAAATCGCTTTGCGCTTTAAACACATACATAATCAAAACATTTCTCGTAGTAGACGGCTATGGCCGTTATAAAAACATGGCTCACTTCCGCTTCAGAAGCAATGAAATTTAAAAAAACTTCATTCAAACAAGCGAGTACACAATAATTAATAAGGGAAATTACCTTTCCCTTCATCTCAGTAAGGAAAAATGTATGAATCTGAAAAAAGAAATCTTCTAAAAACAAATAATTTTAAAATTAATAAATTTGAATAATAACAAGATTGGTCAATCATCTTCGTATCACATATTTATATTAAGGGTGTTTTTAAGTATATATGTGATTATGGCTTTGGGTAGATTTTTGCAATTTTACAGCATGTTTAAATTCATTACATTATCATTAAATGACATTTTTGCGTATCTCAAAAATTGTATATAAGTTGCTTGTTCTTTTCCTTTGCGATTTTTATAAACTGACCTGCTTGCCTTCCTTATATTTTGCTGCACAATTCGACTGATGTATTGTTAAATTAGCATTTAGCCATTTTGAAGCTTTCTGATCCGTGTCTGAATGGAGTTTATCAGCAAAATTGTTTTTTTCAAATAATAGATAATTACAGTAACATATTAAGCACTTAAAAGGAGAATTTACCCTCCTTACAAAATATACAGTTGTTCCATTGGATAAAATTGATTTAGGCTTATTTTTCTAACTGACAAAAACACAAAGTTTTTGAAAATCCCATGTGGTAAAAATGTCAATTATTTCCTTTAAGACTAAAACAGTTATGCTTCAGCTACGCTTTGTTACAATTCTAAACTGTTAGTTTTAGTCTAACTGTTAGTTTTAGTTTTACTATAGTAACTTTATTTTTTATCAAATGTTTTCACTATGAGTAACTAAATAATTTTTATCTCAAAAAACGTTAACGATAAGTATAATTTTTATTGGGGTATTGTTCCTGATGAGGACTAGATTTAGATTGCTTTTTAACTATATATGACTATTTTATTTTCATATTGGTACTAAATAGTTTGGTAAAACCCCATTCCAAATAAACGTGAACTGGAGGGTAGCTTTGACCGGCTAGTTAAACAACAATTATATATATATATATATATATATATATATATATATATATATATATCTAATTAAAGAATTTTTGAGGTACTTTTACTACAATTTTTGATTTTGTTTCAAAGAGTAAATGACAATTAAAATAATCAACGTAATTAACTAAATAAAAAGTTGGAAGTTTATAATTTTTTGCCCTATCAGTATTAAGATCTCTCGTCATTCAATAATAGTATACAGTGTTAACAAAAACCGGTCGCCTATTTAGCTATTTTACTTACCTTTAATGGAAAGTAAATTAGTATTTTTAAGTTTATAATCCATTACTACATCTAGTAATATTTTAATAGAAATATTTATGTGTTTTTTAGATCATATGCCAAGCCTTGTTATTTGAATATTTTTTCGCTGAACGTTTTTGGATGTTCTGGTCTAGGGGGACTGCAATATCTACTATAATGCCTTTGCTTTCTTTTGTTGTGATTCATATGATATCTGATTTATTGTGTGTGACTGGCCGATCGGTTTCCATTTGAACATCCCAATATAATTTGCGATCCTTGTCCACAAGCAGGGATGGCGGCTGGTTTTTGTAATAGTGTTACCTTACTTATCAAGTTTATGTTCTTTGTTATGTAGGGGTGGAGAATGGAGGCTATGTTGTTGTATCTCTCTGTACCAATTAGCGCTACCATTGAGCATCCCGAGCTTATACGCTGTATTGATTCGGCGGTTTTCTGCCAGAGTCTGCATTTATCTGACATCAGATTTTCTTTAAGAATATTTTCTTGTACGCTCTAATACTTACTACCTGTTCTTGTATAGCGCAGATAAAACCTTCCTTGTTAATGTTCGCTCCTGTGTTAAAATAGCTTAAAGAAGCTTCTTTATCTACACTGTCGATTTCTAGGCCATCAAAATATCTTTCCCTTAATTTCTGGTAAAGTTTGCTGGATTGTAGGGAAGCCTAGCTCTTCAGGGTCCCTCTGAGCCGGGTTGATTGGTGAGTATGTCAAAGCAATACTTTCGACCGCTTGATAGAGTGCAGTATCTTTATTTCTGAAATAGTTTACTAACTTATATTTTTCTTTGTTGCAGGTGTTCTCAACATTCATTACTCCACATCCTCCATTGGATTTGGGTAAGTATAATCTGGAAATACAAAAAGAAGGGTGGAGCATTCTATACTGGGTAAGTATTCGGTTGGTAGATCTATCCAAGTCCTGTAAGTCTGGTTTGACTATTTTATAACGCCATAAATGTAAGTTAGGATCGGCACAGCCCGGAAATTAATAGCTTGGTTTTTAAATATAGCTGGTAAGTATCTCGGGTCTTCGTTCTCATCGTTTTGTGTTGATTGTGCCCAGTTTGAAGCATTTCTAATGTGTATTTTCCTCTTTTTAGATGTAGTATAGCGCACCTGTGGAAAAGCCGAACTCCATTTTAATGGCTTTATTGAATCTAGACACCATTTCCAGCATATTTTGTAATTGATCTTTACTAGTATCGTATATCTTCAGATCACCCATGCACATTAAGTGGAACAGTCGCGTCTTATTCTTGTTTGTAATTTTATGTCCAAATAGGCTGTTTTTTAACATGTTATTTAATGGGTTTATTGTCAAACAGAACCATATTGAGCTTAGGCAGTCGCCCTTGTCTATTCCGGTTTTTAGTTATACTGGCGCCGATTTGTCTGTGACCCTTAACTAGCAATCTTGTGTGCTCCTCCCCCATGGCTTGTCTTAGTAAGTTAACTATTTTATGACTGATCTTATACAGCCTGCGTACCTCTGTTAACCACGAATAAGGAACTGAGTCATAAGATTTTCTGTAATCTATCCAGGCTACATATAGATTTCTCAGTTTATACTGTCTATTATAAGAATCCTGCAAGCCTGCTTTGCACCTATTTTGTTCTGAGACTATGACGTGGTGTTTATATAGATGTTGTGTTATTTCAGTACAAAGAAGTTTTGTCAGTAGTTTGCAAATAATATTGGGCCATAGTTTTGGGGCTCTACTCCATTTTCCTATTTTAGCAGCATCATTTTGGGAAAATTTTCAGGGAGTTCAAGAATCTCCTGGAATTGCTCAGTCATGGTTTCGCGGAGATTGCTGTACATTTCTTCAGCCAAAAGTTATGAATTGTGTTAGGCCCTGGAGCCTTCCAGTTTGGTGCTTTGTTGATTGCATTTGTTATAGAAGCTTTTGAAAAGGTTAGGTCTACACATCGTCTAGCTGACGAGTTTTTCGTTTTTCTTCTTCTAGCCAGTATGTGGTTTCACGCCACTCTGTTTTTCTCCAGATACCGTTCCAGTAAATAAGCATATTCGATTTTACTCGAGCAGATAGAGCAGTTAATAGTTTGGTTTTCGAGATTTCTATATAACAGTTTTTGGTTCTTTTTATTATTATACTTATTTAATATTTAAGAAATAGGGATATAAAGTTTGTATTAAAGCAAATTTGGAAATTTTACATTAATTTTTTTAAATATGAATAGTTAAAATTCTTTAAATCTTACAACGTTACATGATATAATAATAAAATTGTAGTTATTATAGTATTAATATACTCATGTGCATTGGATATTTTGTTATAGAGATACTCAAAATATGCAAGTCAGAAATAACGTACTGATTTAGGTAAAATATTTATTTTAATTCAATACATTCAATGTAAATTTTGTTGCAAACTATTACACTGATTGTTTATTACACATGGTTAGTCGAATGTCCAATATTCAAATAAAACTAACCCACAATTAAATTGACAGTTGTTGGTAATTAGAAAAACTCGTGATTCCGAATCGTATTTTCCAGATTTTAATGTAATATTTCAATTACCAACGAGAGGTTTAACCGTCCCACTTTAAATTAAATTTATAACTGCATATCGGTTACAAATTTATATTACCAAACTGAAATAGAGTAGTGAAGCAATAATATAAATGTAAAAAAAACATTTTAAATAGGTAGGCAATAAAATTTATTTGCATTATACAAACATTTAGATATAGTACATTTTTAATTTAGTATTCACTAAATCGTCTCTTGAGAAAGGCCTAAAAATCCGATATTCTCTAATAAAAAAAAAAATGAAAATTTATTTTAAAAAGCTAAAGTTCTTTTCGCTCCCCTCTATTAGAGAAATGTTTCACAAAAAACTAACCGCCAAGTCAGTAGATTGTAATGAAGCATGCTATTAAAAATGTTGTTTGAAGACGACACCTTGTTCTTGGCTGTTCAACCCCTGTATATATATATATATATATATATATATATATATATATATATATGTTGATTTTTACTCCTTCACGGATGGAAAAATACAATGTGTCTTCATTCCGGGTTTACATCAGTTCACTGCTGTCGTTCTGAAAAGAACAGTTTTGCTGACGTTTCGCCAAAATCACATTCGGCATTTTCGAAGCTTTCTTTCTCGCGTCCGAATAGATATATATTGTCATATTTTAATATGTTTTAATTTATCACATTTTTACTTGGCACAAAAAAAATATCCCGTGTTTATTTCAAAAAAGTCACAGTGATTTTTGATATCAGTACTGATAACTAGCAAATATACCGCAGATTCTGTAACTGCGTCTATTGCGTACGCTTTAGTTTTTATAATGTGGATTTTAGTTTGTTAATTTTCTATTAATGTTACATGTTTGTTCTGTCCTTAAAAATATAACTAGCTGGCTCGGCAGACTTTGTTCTGCCTTTTCCGTTAGGTGGCGCGATGAGTCAAAAGTGGAATTATAAGAATATGCACCGCCACATGCGTGCACCACACCGTTCAGAAATGTTATTGAACAAAAAGATATTGGTTTTATAGAAAAAATACGCAATAAAACAATACAAAAAATAGTGTTGAAAATCATGTAAATTTGTGCAGTGCAACTCTGTCACAAACCTGCTGAAAAATCTGGCTTGGTGTTTTAAATATATAGATAACGACAAACAAATTAAAAAATCTAAGCCGACAAAAATTATACGTCTAAGATAAAATTATATCCTGTTTAATATCGAGTGCAAATATACTTTGAAAATTTGCAACGAGTTTTAAATGACACCACTGTATTTAAAATTAAAGAAAAATGTATATATGTAAATATCCGTTTAAATTATTCCAAAATAAAATTAATACCAGTGACTTTACGTAGAACAGCTCATCGCTATATTGGAAAACATGGTAAAGATCTGCGAAAAATAAATAAAAATTTAATTTTAACTGTTTTAAATGCAATATTTTGCTGTTTATTTGTTCATAATAATATACTACTTTTGAGCAGCAAAACATTGCCAAGTCATTCAGTCAAGTTAATTTAATTTTTCTAAAGTAGCCATGAAAATGAGCATATGCAATATTGCAAAGTATATGCTCAAACTAAAATAAAAGTGCGTATTTTAAGTAATTATTTTCACATCTGCAGAAATATTGACTAGTTTTTATAGCCAGCCAACAATTGTGCATGTATTCACTTTCAAAAACCACATAAACATGATGCCCATAGCATAGATATAACAAAAAAATCAAATCATTGATTCAAATAGAACTAAAACGATTTTATCAATTTACTTTATTTCTCCGAATTGCGTTTTTGCAATACTAAGTACTTGTTTAACTAAATAACCCGCCTTCCCGATTTAGTTAAAAAATAATTCAACATTTAGAATTATTGCTTACTATGGTGTTGCGAATGTCTGCTAGTGTCTTTCTCGTAGCTGAGTAAACAGACATATGTATATATATATATATATATATATATATATATATATATATATATATAAACACAAGAATATCTCGACCGTACGCTAAATCAGCTAGTTTGAATTCTCGGGTAAGCGGTCTGTGGTGTGTGTCAAACAAAAACAAAAAATCTCATTTATCCATCAATCCTCTATATTTCGCCATTGATTAATGGCTTCTTCAGGAGGTAAATAGCTAAAATACAACACTAATGAATCAACAGTACAATCAAAATGATACAAACTTACATTCAGAGTTGCCATACAGAACGTTAAATAAATTTTATTTGAATAACATTAGTAACAAAAAAAAAACACAAAAAAACAGCGTGTTGAAGGTCCCCTGGCTAACTCACATCGTAGATGCTTAAAACGAAATGCATTAGGTGTTCGTAAAATACAGAATTTATACCCGACGCGGGAGCGTCGGTAGGTAAAAATATACAGTTTAAACAATAAACCTGCAACCACGCTAACGGGTTCAACAAAAATACAAAACAACAGTACTAAAGTATATAGAAATACAGTGGTGCTAAACAAGAATGTTACAATAAATGGTACTAAGCTGATCAACATCCGATCTGAAATTTATAGAATTATCTTTATCCTTATTTATATGTATCATTTCCAAAAATGTTCTTTTTTTATAATTACCTTCACGTTCTAAAATTTGTGTGTTGTTAAAGTCAAATCTATGGCCCAGATTTTGAAAGTGATGTACTAAAGCACACGATCTTTTATCTATTCTACTATCGCTTTTGTGTTGAATAATACGATTTTTTAAGCTTTGACTAGTTTGACCTATGTAGAATTTTTGACAGTCCAGACACGGGATTTTATATACAACATTGTAATTTAGCATATACGGTGTTTTGTCTTTGGTTTTTGTCAATAATTGACCAATTTTTAATGTATTATATTTAGCCACTTTTATATTGGCACATGAACTGAAATGCTTAATTACACTATCAGTAAGTCCAACAACATAAGGTAGCTTTTTATATTTAAAATTTGTCTGTATGTAATCCTCCGTTGGACCGTCAAATATGTTGGAATTATAAATCAGTTTCAACGTTACATCTCTCGGGTACCCGTTATTTAAAAACAAATTTACAAGGATCCTTAAATTTTTCTTTAAAAATTGTGGGTCTGATATATGAGTGATTCTGTTTTTCATGGCTATCAATGTGTTCCACTTTTGATTTTTTGGGTGATTCGAAAAATAGTTTATATACCTCCCCGATGATGTAGGTTTTTGATACCAATCCAGAATAACAGCATTATTACGGTCTGATCTAATTACCAACGTATCCAGAAAAGGAACACTATTATTTGTTTCACTTTCCAAAGTAAATTGTATGTGTTTATTATAACAATTAAATATTTTTAGAATGTTCTCAATTTGATCAGATGGAATTGAACAGATAATGTCATCAACAAACTTATACAAAAATGGAAGCCTAAACGGAAGTTTTTCTATAATTTTATCCAAAATGAAGTCCATGACAATCTGTGCCAAAATGGGGCTGATGGGAGAACCCATAGGGGTACCAAAGATTTGTTGATAGGAGTTGTTATCAAATGAAAAATAACAGTTACTACATAAAAAGTTCAAAACTCTAAAAAAGTTGTCCTTTGATAAGGTCGTGTTATTTTCAATTTTTTGCCATTGGGCTTGCAAAATTTCATTAACTAGTTCAAATGGTATGTTTGTAAATAACGAAACGACATCTAATGAAATCAACACATAGCCGTGGGGTAAAATCACACCATTAACAGCATTTACAAAAACAAAGGTATCACTGATGTTATAATCTGTTCTATTCGCAAGAGAAGTGGTTAAGATGTTTGTCAGCCACTTTGATAAGTTGTAAGTAGCCGAGCCTATGCAGCTCACTATGGGTCTTAAAGGAACATTTGGCTTGTGAATCTTAGGTAAGCAATACAGTTTTGGGGCGATGGAAAAAAAGCAAAAAATTTAACCACTTATAATTCCATCGCCCCAAAACTGTATTGCTTACCTAAGATTCACAAGCCAAATGTTCCTTTAAGACCCATAGTGAGCTGCATAGGCTCGGCTACTTACAACTTATCAAAGTGGCTGACAAACATCTTAACCACTTCTCTTGCGAATAGAACAGATTATAACATCAGTGATACCTTTGTTTTTGTAAATGCTGTTAATGGTGTGATTTTACCCCACGGCTATGTGTTGATTTCATTAGATGTCGTTTCGTTATTTACAAACATACCATTTGAACTAGTTAATGAAATTTTGCAAGCCCAATGGCAAAAAATTGAAAATAACACGACCTTATCAAAGGACAACTTTTTTAGAGTTTTGAACTTTTTATGTAGTAACTGTTATTTTTCATTTGATAACAACTCCTATCAACAAATCTTTGGTACCCCTATGGGTTCTCCCATCAGCCCCATTTTGGCACAGATTGTCATGGACTTCATTTTGGATAAAATTATAGAAAAACTTCCGTTTAGGCTTCCATTTTTGTATAAGTTTGTTGATGACATTATCTGTTCAATTCCATCTGATCAAATTGAGAACATTCTAAAAATATTTAATTGTTATAATAAACACATACAATTTACTTTGGAAAGTGAAACAAATAATAGTGTTCCTATAGTAATGCTGTTATTCTGGATTGGTATCAAAAACCTACATCATCGGGGAGGTATATAAACTATTTTTCGAATCACCCAAAAAATCAAAAGTGGAACACATTGATAGCCATGAAAAACAGAATCACTCATATATCAGACCCACAATTTTTAAAGAAAAATTTAAGGATCCTTGTAAATTTGTTTTTAAATAACGGGTACCCGAGAGATGTAACGTTGAAACTGATTTATAATTCCAACATATTTGACGGTCCAACGGAGGATTACATACAGACAAATTTTAAATATAAAAAGCTACCTTATGTTGTTGGACTTACTGATAGTGTAATTAAGCATTTCAGTTCATGTGCCAATATAAAAGTGGCTAAATATAATACATTAAAAATTGGTCAATTATTGACAAAAACCAAAGACAAAACACCGTATATGCTAAATTACAATGTTGTATATAAAATCCCGTGTCTGGACTGTCAAAAATTCTACATAGGTCAAACTAGTCAAAGCTTAAAAAATCGTATTATTCAACACAAAAGCGATAGTAGAATAGATAAAAGATCGTGTGCTTTAGTACATCACTTTCAAAATCTGGGCCATAGATTTGACTTTAACAACACACAAATTTTAGAACGTGAAGGTAATTATAAAAAAAGAACATTTTTGGAAATGATACATATAAATAAGGATAAAGATAATTCTATAAATTTCAGATCGGATGTTGATCAGCTTAGTACCATTTATTGTAACATTCTTGTTTAGCACCACTGTATTTCTATATACTTTAGTACTGTTGTTTTGTATTTTTGTTGAACCCGTTAGCGTGGTTGCAGGTTTATTGTTTAAACTGTATATTTTTACCTACCGACGCTCCCGCGTCGGGTATAAATTCTGTATTTTACGAACACCTAATGCATTTCGTTTTAAGCATCTACGATGTGAGTTAGCCAGGGGACCTTCAACACGCTGTTTTTTTGTGTTTTTTTTTTTGTTACTAATGTTATTCAAATAAAATTTATTTAACGTTCTGTATGGCAACTCTGAATGTAAGTTTGTATCATTTTGATTGTACTGTTGATTCATTAGTGTTGTATTTTAGCTATTTACCTCCTGAAGAAGCCATTAATCAATGGCGAAATATAGAGGATTGATGGATAAATGAGATTTTTTGTTTTTGTTTGACACACACCACAGACCGCTTACCCGAGAATTCAAACTAGCTGATATATATATATATATATATATATACATAACTGTTTTTGTCCAAATATACATACAAACATTCATTCTCTTACCATACCTATTTAAACAAAACCACTGCTCTATACCATTTTTTAAATTCTGTTTTTATTTGTTGCTAATTTATTTTTATTTAAATATTTTTTATTTTTTGTAAGTATATTTAAATAATCTAAAAAAAAACAGTCATTTGTTAGCACGCAAATAAAAATACGAAAATTGTAACGGAATTTATGTGAAATAAACTACTGGCTAACGGAAGCCGTATGTTGTAATTTGAAATTCGAAATATAAAAACGTAATGCAAGTAAGGTAGGTACAGAATACCTTACAGTTACCACACACCTCTAGTTCCGTGGGATTGGATTGTTTGTGGGGATTTCCTTTTCTGACCTTTCTGAATTGCCATTTGCTTTAGTCTATATTTTCACACTATGATTTTAAAGAGTTTTACCGACAAATGTACGAAAAATTCTACGATGGTACAAATTAACGTTGCGTATAGAAACGCGAATAGAAACACGAATATAAATAAATAATCTAACATAATCTGGCCTCCAAAACACTTTGTGTTTCAACTATACAACAGTTTACAAAAAATAATTTTTATTAGTAATAAAAGTAATTTTTTGATATGCAAAAGAAAATAAAACAAAAATTCTCTGTATAATAAATTTATGGAAAAATTACGAATATCATCTAAGTATTCGGAAGGAGGCACAGTTTTATACCTGGTATACAAAACTTATTGTTCGCCGTTTTTACCGTTACAACTCGTATGTGTTTTTCTTCTCCTAGATGCAGTGCAATAACTCGACCAAGTGGCCATTTGAATGGAGACTTAATATCACTTTTTATAAGAACCATATCTTGATTTCCTCTACAGAATTACACTATTTCAATGGCTGCGGTAGAGTGTTTAAATACTCCATAGAACATGGCTAAGCTGCCAATGGAAAAGGCGATTGAAATTTAAGTCGGGCACAAGAACTACTGAACTCTGTGCGCAAAAAAGTCGAGAGTTAAGTAGATATTCTGATTGACATTTATCTTAGAAATTATATCACAAGACTCTGAATATTGAGTATCTCTGAGTATAGTCTTATAAGACACATTATGGTCATTTATAATTCATCAATAGTATTATTACTTAACAGTTTGGGGCGGAAATCAGCAACCAAAGAACGATCTGAGAATCTGACCAATCAACAACTTCATCAAAAACTATTTTATCAGAATCGGTAATTTTTACAAATTAAATTAAATCGGACAAAAGTTTGATAGCTGCCAATTCGAGTTTGGGTATAGTCAGCGGCTTCAGAGGTAAGACTTTTCTTTTAGCACAAATAAGAAACACGAGCATATACAAGAATTTCAAATCTCTGTTAACTATTTCACACGAGGCGGGGTGCTGTGTTCTGGAAATTACCATTTTAACTAAACCGAAGAAGGGACAATATCTTCTTAGAGGGTTTCATTCCAATCTATTTTGGATTCTCATAAACGTCGAGTAATAAATTTTGCGAAGAGCAGAACTGGGCATAAAAATTCCAAAGGGTCGTAAATTCTCACAAAAGATGACAAATTAGTATATTTTGTTACCGGTTTGTTAGTCATCTGACAATGATAAGAGAAAGAGTCAGTATACAGGTGCACTGAAGTCCCAAATCCCGTAGGAAACGATGTTCATTTTTATCGACAAGGGCATTTGTCGATCAAAATTGAGCACAGCATTAAGTAATGCAAGCGTTTTGCTAAAGTTTGATATTCAATTAATTCTTATGGTAGCAAAAGAGCACATGAAACTGATGGATTTATTTCTAAAATGCCATTAACATAGATTTGTGTCTTAAGTAAATAACTTGCTTACGGAAATCGACATATTTTCTCCTAACCAGTTCATCTATAGTGAAAAAATGTCCACAACATTTTTTGAAAAAGTCTTTTATGGCAAAGTGTAAGAAGAACTTGCTTGATGTCTGCGATAGAAACAAGAGGATATGTGCGAAAGATTAGAAGAAGTGAACATACATCACTTCGTAATTTTGGTACAGAAAGTAAAGTCAAATCATTCAAGCTAAGCCCGTTAGGCCTTTTGCAGAACCATTCTATACAACTCGAAGATTTGTAATCTCACTGCCTGGGTTCAGAACACAATGATGTGGTAATTTAACAGGATTTTTGAGAATCTGATAGAATGTGAACTATGTGATCTTTTTAAATATAATCTCTCACAAAAGCTAAATGTTCAGAGTAAAATTTTGGATTTTTTAAATCTAGGTTAGGTTTAGTCGAATCAGGTTCCGCATTTTTGAATGGAAGTAAAACAATAAATCATCTAGAAGAATTTCGACTCATTGTCGAAAAATATTTTCATATTTCATTTCATTTGGTGAAGCAAACAGTTTTTAAGGTTAAATTACTCAGAGTTTTGGAATACTTATATCAAGCGGAACTTTTGAACTTACGAAAAAAGTGTTATTTTTTGACATAATGTTTGCAATATTTACTTTCCCAAGTACGACCCATTCAAAATATTTCCGTATGGCTATAAGTCCGCCTACATCATCAACAGTTCGACCCTCTTAAAGCATTTTTGTAAATGTTTCTACTCCAACAAGTAAATCTCTAGAAGTAGAAATAAAGAAATGTTAGTCGGCAAGTTTTCTAACTTTTAAGTTATCACAATGTTTTTTGTTATTTTATAAGTCGAATGAGTGCATATAGAACATAGTATAGGGATAGCATTTGCCTCAAAAGAAAAAGTATTCTCCGAAATGTTTTGCACTTTTATGGCGCAATGAGCAAATTCTTTAAACGAGAAGAGTCGTTTGATTTAGTCTAAAATAGAAGTCAAAAAATTACGTCTTGTAAAGCTCAAACGGCGTAAATATTTTTCATTAAAATGTTTTACTTGTTTTTTTGAATGATGTCGAGTGACAGTATACAAAGGTAAGAGAAACCACATTAGCGAACAGGGTGGGAATGAAGTAAACATATTTTTATCTTACCCAATTTATTTAAAGTTCTTCCATATATGATGGACATTTCGAGAGTACATCTGAACTTTTGCACAAATGACATTTCTCCTTTAGACTAGGTGGAACCTTAGGTACTGTAAAATAAAAATTTTGAAGTATTTTTATTATAAGTATTTTCACTAAGTTTTGTGAGATGCTGAATAGATACAAGAACTTTACATTTATTTTTAAGAAACTGAAACAGACTTTCATAGCTTGGAATTTTTGTAAAACTGTATCATATTTCCATACTAGTACGAGTATCGATGTCCAATTTGTTTAAAAGTATATGAAATATTATAAAATGCCACCGATCTGTTCTAAACTGAAGAGTATTTAAAACAGCTAGAGAGTCGGGAAATGAATTTAAAAGCAACCTTAATGCTTCTACAGTATCATGTTTTAATGTAGCTGATGATATTATAGCATGTTATGAATTTGAAGCTAATGACATTTATTTTGATATCCATTGACTAATTTGTCATAAGCTATAAGGTGATTATTATTTGTAACTGAAATGCCACTAAGTAGATTGTTTAAATGTTTTTTTCAAGATAGGATAGTATAGTGTAATTTTTCAAGGTTTGGTAGATTAGTATTTTGAGGAATTAAATTTTTCTAAAGGTCAAAAAGGTTGAACTTACGGCGTTGGTCTGAGAGATGCTAATTTTGAGAAGCTTAACGCTGGCTTCAGCATTAGTTTGCTTATCTTGATTACTAACGGACACTTCAGAAGATTTACAAAATTACATATTAATTTTAAATCTCGGACTCACATTGTACTGTCTGAAAAACGTTCAGACATACTGCCTCTCCATGTCACTGGAATAACATCAAACCTATGTAAATAAAATGCGGTATTTGCCTATAACACATTTTCTAAGGTCTTGTCTATTCTAGTTCGTTTTAAGATAATTAACATAAAAATTATGATCAAGGCTAACGCCGAACTTTTTCTTGTAATATTTTTGATGATTCTTATTCCAGCCGTAGCTCAGGCGCGTATACAAGGAGGGGGAAATGAGGGTAATTATTCCCCCATATATACCTATGACAAATTTATTTAAAAATCACATCCGCGGATTCTGAACACTAAAGTTCACATAATTGTACCAAGAAGGGTATGAAAGTGTATACTTTTTTGTATTGCAATACAAACTTATAAACTACTCCTCCTATAAATAACTCCAAGCGGTATACGCGCCTACCATAGCTTATCAAATGTAATTATGTTTATTAAGTTTAATATCGTTTAATATATTTTAACCGAAACTTATCAGTTTTGTATATTTTTTTACATATACAGCATTTTTACACATTTTATCTATTCTGAATCATATAAATTAGTTAGGGATTATATACTGGCTATTCAATATATTATAAGATATTGCGTAAAGTTAGTTGCAATATTTGTCTCTTTGTTATTTTTCTAATAGAGTCTTGCTTGAGGGAATAGTGTGTTTTATTAGCAAGCTGATAGCAGTATCATCATCAAGCATTCAATGAATTAATGAGTGATCTTGACGAGAAACATCTTGACGCACATTATAAAAGATTGATTTTTGCAAACTTAAATAATGTAATGAGATAATACTAAAGTTTTATAATATGCATTGTTAAAAGCATAAGTGTGTTATAAAAACCTACAGCCTCTATATTTCCAATAGATTACATTAATGAAATAAAAACTTTTAAACAATCAACCTTAATATCAAAACCTCTTTAATTTATCTGGTAGAGGAAGCAATATTTGTATAGAAGTACACGTACATATTTTTTGTATGTTTCATATTCTAAAATAAAATCTATCTGGATTAGTTTTACTTATATTGACAAAAAAAGTATTACATATGTAAATTACATAATTACTATATTGCACCTGGTATAGTCCCTAGATATTACTATACATATAATAAATTGGTAAAAAAATATCTTGATAATATACACTATAAGATAACAATTAAAGTATTTTAGGCATTATAAATCACATTTACCGTTTTGTGTTACATTAAAAAAAGATATGTTATGACTCTTAACATCGATGTACAATTTCTTAATGGCTCTAAAAATTTTAAATTCTAAAAACAATTAGGCAAAAGCCTTTAAATTTAAGTTGAGTTTAATGAAGTTTTGTCTCTATCTAACTTATTCCGGTAGTGGTATCATCTTATCTGCGATCCCAACCATAGCATAATATCAAAAGCACTTTTCTTTATTATTTCTGTTAAAATAATTTGAGAAATCCGAATAAATATTATCTAATTTTATGTTAAAGACAAGCGAACATTTCTAATAAATTCTTAGACATTTGCCGGAAATAATACAAAAAAATTAAATACAATTTAAAATATCTTTTAGACGTATACTCAGTAAATTATCTTTATAAATGTGGCTTTTGAATTCATGAATGTGATCATGTCTATTTAAGAAAACATCACCCCTAGGTTTTATGGCTATTAAGTTTTTAATATTTTGTCTGAATCAGCTCTACGAATCATCTTACCTAGATCATTTGAAATATTAAAGCGGCCAAGGTTTTTGTCAAAAGCAACATAAATATTTCGGATTATTTTAAGTCAAACAGAACAAATTTAGAGAAATAAAATATGACATACTTTCGTAAAACCAATAAACCGTACGTTAACTGAAATTTAATTCTCATCTCACGTCCGACCAACACGGCGAGAGTGCAAGCAATGATGTAGCAGATCTAAAACTTTGCAGAAGTTTATTCCTGTCTAAAAATGTTCCGTACTTCTGGCCTACATTTATTGGTGTGATATTAAACGATATTTAGCCTTGGTAATAGAAATCAATCGATTATATATTGTGTTTTTCTAAATTTCCCATATTTTAGAAATTTAGGAATGACATAATTTTTACCCACAAATAATGCAATATTCTACTAAACAACCTTATTTCTCAATTTTGCAGTATTGAATATGCATCAACAGGGTTTTAACTAGGGCTCTGAATATTTTTTTAAATATTAAGATGATAAGTTATTAGAGTTACTTTAAAAATGCATGTTCTATTTAAACCCAGGTTTTCTGTTTAGTTTTAGTTCTCGCTAGTCTTTCGTAAGTTACAATTCACATTTGTATAGGTAACCTTAAAGTTGATCAGCCTATGTACTTTTGGTAATATCTATCTATCTATCTACCTAGCTATCGATTAGTCAACAAATGCAAAAATAATTAAATCGACAAATGATAATTTTTTAGATAAATATATAAATTTATTTCAATTGAATAATCTGTAAATTACTTTTTGATTAATTGTCGTTAAATGTCGTAAAAACATACATATTCAAGTTATTAAACTAAGAGAGATAGGTACATTATATCTATATTTTAACCAAGTAAAATGGTATAAACCCGGTCAGGCTCAAGCAAACTCTATTTCGTTTTATTCGTTCTTCAGGATACAAAAAGGTTACCCCACATACAGTACCAATTTAATTGTATACAAAAATAATGTAATTTAATAATTAGTAAAAATCAATTACAATAGTAATAAGCTGTAATAATAACAACAACAATAAACGAAAACAATAATCTGAGAGAAATTAAGAAAATGCTAATCTAAAAAAAAATCTAAAAGAATCTTTTTTAATTGAGATTTCAGTCTACTTCGTTAAGTGAGTGAAAAAAAGTCAAACTCTAAATTTGAAAAATATCGGTTTATGGATCTCATCATCCGACTTATAGGAGAGGTTTGGGAACTATTTGTATTTCTGTAAGGAATGTGGAAAATGTCTGTGTTTCTCAAAGGACCCTATTCGAAAGTATTCTAAATAGATACACAACATTAGAAAAAGTTTCCCTTTTTTTCCAAAGATGGAATATTTATATTCATTCTAAGACTATTTATATCATCATTAACCACAAAGAAATTTTGTTTATAAAGTAAGCACTTTAAAAGCTTATTTTGAAGCCTTTTTAATATGTCTGTATGTACACCATATATGGGACACCATATGATAGAAGCAAAATTTAATTTACTATAAACATAGGCGTAGTATAAACAAATGTATGATGTCATTCTTAAAGTATTTTGCATGCCTGCTAATAAAACCCAACATCTGGTCACAACCTGTAGCCAATGGGTTAATGTGTTTATCGAAGCAGAGCTTCTCGTCAAGAACCACATCAAGGTTTCTAAGCTTTCGCCCTTTATTAACTTGATTTCATTTCTGTTGTAGTAAATAAAATGACACAATACTTATTAATGTTTATAAATAAATTGTTGTTTGCGCAATTTTGTTCAAACCGCAGCAGGTCAAAACCCCCTGCAGGTCACAATCTGATAGTGAGCAAATTCGTTTGTATAATTTTAGGTCAGAAGCATAAAGTACAAAATCAGAATGGTGACACACAATTTTTATATCGTTTATGTCAATTACAAACAGCAATGGACCCAAGTGGTAACTCTAGAAGACACCGGTAATATATTAGAATTGGCGCCATTTATGCAAACATTAAACTTTTATATCGTATAAATGTGACTCAAACTAATTCAAAAGGTTACCACCTACACCAACTGATTTTAGCTTACTCACCATTAAGATCTGATCAATGTCAAAAGCTTTACTGTAGTCGGGGTATATGGCCTCCACCCGAATATGGTTTTCCAAACATTATTTAATAAACTCTGTGTATACCAAAAGATTGATTTCTATTGACCTACATGCAGAAAATCCATACTGTTCCAAAACAATTGGTCTTTTTACTAAATTAAAGAGGGATTTGAAAAGCAATTTTTCGATAAGTTTTGCAAAGATGCACAACTTGTTTATGGGTCGGTAATTACCCCAACTAAGTTTTTTTGACTAATTTTGAAAATAGGTAAACCGTTGGAAAGTTTCCATTTATTTGGAAAATACTCTAGCAGATAGAGTTTGATTAAATGATATATAGAGAGGAAAAGAGAAACCAAAAGCGCAGCCCCTGATAAAGGCAAAAGGAAGAACATCCGGGCTGGCACCCTTTTTAAGGTCAAGATATAATAATTCTATTATTTATAATGAATGATAAAATTAATACTATAGCCTTAAAATATAAATGTACATTTAGCCGCAAAAAATTCTGTGAGAGAAATTTTAACCAGAGCAGCGCATGACACGATATTCTGTGCTGCAACAGGTTTCAATTTAGTTTATAAGACTTGGCGCATAGAGCTTGTTTTTAGATGTGTAGATCTCGTCTGAAATGGTAAATGTAGACCTAAACATACCTATGGAGAGTGTGTTTTCCTGTCAAGCGTGCAGGTTCAAAATTAGAATGCCTATGTTGTCCAATAACACAGACTGTTATTAAAAAATGTAAGAATATAAAGAAGTATAGAAATAATCTGGAGATGCAAAACGTCTTGGGGCGGAATGAATGCTTGTTACAAATTTCAGTCGTTTCTGAGAAGCTAGAGGGAATATGTTATATCAAGAAAATTGTGTGTAAATCAACGCGTATCATCACAATACCGATTTTTAAAACTTTGAATATGAAAAGTTCTACTAAGACTTTTTAAATAATAGGTAAGTTGACTTTTACGCGGAACTTTTCTCCTAACGGATTCTACTACACATAACACAATGTGTTACACATTATATATAGATTTAGTTATTTGGTTATAACTTTAAACACATTATATAAATAATGTGTGTCCTTTTTTTATAAACAGAAATTTTGATTACGAGGAAGGTTCTGGTAAAAGAGAAAAGAAAAGAAATTATGCATTAAAATAAAATACTGGCTTTATTACGAAAAGTGAAATATATTTATATTGACGCAATATTGTCAACTGAACATATTATACAAACTGCGTTATCTGTTGTGATGGAATTCGTTACGAGGAGTGTTCCGAGGCCAATTTACCGATTTTTTTAAAATTAACTTTTCTTTATATTCATTTCGCATATATTTTGTACCATTTTTGCTACATTTTATGTTGTGCTTGTCATGTTTCCTTAAATATATACTTTGCGCATGCGCAAATAAGAACAATGTGACATTACAACTGTCTCATTCGCATATCTAAACATCAATAATATTAAAACATATATACATTTTTCATATTCACCAAATACACATATATACGTATACATATAAAAACATCCATTCACTTACCATACCTACTTCAATAAAACCTGTGCTTCGATACTCCAGTATAGATTTTTTTAAATTTTGTTTTTATTTATTGATAATCTTTTAATTTATTATTTTTTTATTTATTATAACTTTTAGACATAATCTATAAAAAAGGTTTTTATTCTGGGAAATGGAATTTTACAGTGCTTTTAAATATTTTATTAGGCCGCCATTTTGTTTTGGCATATATAATTGCCCAAATTTTACTAGTTCATCCCTGTTTCACTCTTGCTTTTGTAGAACATTTCAACTCAGTTGGATAAATAGTTTTTTATTACCGATATTATCTTACTATTATTACTATTACTAAAATTTTTCCAGTTTGTCTCTCTATCAACTTGATTTTGTACAAAATTTAAAATTAGTTGAATGAGTAATTTTTCCAGGTCGATTTTTTTGAACATTTAATTAGGCCACCATTCTAAATCTTTAACAGCTTATCTCTATATAGCAATTGATTTTTATGCAAAATCTGAAAACAATCAATGAAGTAGTTTTTTTCAACCAATTTACCAGGCCGATATTTTGTTCCGCCTTGAGTGTATACTGAAATTTTACCAGTTCATCCATTTGAAGAAAAATTGATAAGTAGTTTTTTAGTAACATTTTTTAAAAATATTTAATTAGGTCACCTTTTTTTCCACCACATTAGATTTTTTAACAATATGATACTGTGTCTCCCACATATGACCCTTAATGTTTGACACAAATTTAAAGCAAATCGGAAAAGTATTTTTTGATCTATGTCGGGAAAAGACAGGCATACAGACATACAGACCGACGGACTTTAGAAAGGGCACTTAGGGACCCTGAAACTTAAAGATCTGCAAAATTCTCGGAGAGTGATTTTTTATGGTTATAATGCCAGGGAAATAAAAAGTAAAGTGTAAGTACAGTTCATATTTTGAATTGTTTTTTTTTCTGTATGCCAATAATAATTACTATAAAGTTAATAATTACATATCAAAGTTCCTTGTGAGAAAAGGGTATTAAATTCATATTCATTAAGCAAAACGAAATAAACCAATTCAATGATTGGCAAAGTGATGTAAATCCATAAAAAAAATGCGCAAAATCATATTTGTTCCAAATTCTAAAGATGAAAAATTCTTTGACACAACAATATTTCAGTCATTTTAAAATAGAAAAAAAACTGCTTTTTTTTTCAGGGCCAGACTAAGGACTTATGGGGTCTAGAGATTTATGGATTTAGAGGCCTCTAAGCCGTGAGTGGGTTTGCGAGGCCGCCCTTTAGAAATAACTGATGGCTAAAAAAAATTACTGAACTTACACTTTCCCGATGGGGCCATAGGGCTTTAAGTATTTGGGAGGTCCTTGGCCGCACAAACGCCCTTTAGAAATGACTGAAGACAAAAAATTTTTCGTCTTGTACTTCGCTGATAACCTCGCGAGAGCTCTGTTTTGGAGCCCCTGTTTACAACAGGGCATAGGGCTATAAAACCCAATACCCCCACCCTTAATCTAAGCCTGTTTTTCGTTATGCTTTGCTTTTAGATTTTCCTGTTTTACTCAAAACTGTATATGTATTTTGGGGCGATTCCCGAGGAACGATCACCAAAGTTTATGTACCCAGATGGCAACAAATAATATTACCATATATAAAGCTCCACAGATATAGTTAGAAGAATTCTTAGAAAATGCAACGTAAAACAATATGTAAGCCACAAAAATAACATAAGGAAACTACTTGGAACTCCATAAGACAAAATCAAGTTGGAAAAACCACGGAGTGTGTAGGATTCCATGCCAGAACTGTAAATAGTACATTGTACGAACCGACAGCCTGGTTCCTAATCCTGCATCAGCATAAATATGGAAGACAATCATCAATAAACTTAAAATTTCAAAACAGCAAAGTATCCAAAATAAATATCAACGAATAACCGCTCAGATATAGTTTTCGACCTCGGGTAGGGGTATAAAATGAAGCTTTGCATTGATACTTCAGTCTCTATTCAGGCAAGAAATACAAAGCTTTACAAATGCCAAGTGCTTTTGGTGAAACGTCAGCAAAACTGAGTGTAGTGGGCGGATGTACACCCATAATGAAAACTCATCGCATGTTTCTATTCGTGGAGGATTTCAACATTAAAAAAAAATCTGGTGGTTCAGGGAAGAATATAGTATTGTTTTTGAATAACTTATATACTTATACTTGTGAATTATATTTAGGCATTGAAGTTTAAAAACATGCATGATAGATACATAATATTTTATTTATTCCAAGTTGCAAATTTGTTGTAAAAACACAAAGGTGTGGAAGACCTTAATAACCTTACCTTTCCTAAAAAGACGAACCTTTACCACTACATTAACTCTTCAGCCCTAATCTATAAATTTTGAAAAAAAGTATCAAGTTTTTACTTAAGATTCACAATCTTTTATTTGCAATACTTTTAGCATTTTTTTCTTATCGTAGAACTCTTCCATATTATAGTAAGCTTTGCCTAGAATATATTATTTTCAAATATCCCTAAAAGTAGACTTCGGGAGACGTTAAGCGTTTCAAGGAACAGAGTATATAATGGAACACTTCACTTTTTGTATTTAGATACTTACATTTTTCATCGAATAAATTTTCTTTATGTCTAGTATCATCTTCATGATGCATATCCTTTTCTGTAAAAAAGTGTCTGTTTCATACACAAATATTTTACAGTCAAGGATGTACGATCACAGTTTGAATATTATCATTAATAAATACATTTTGAGAACCCTCTCTTTGTTTTATCTTAAACATATTACGCAGACAAAAAGTTTCTGAAAGGCCAAAATCTACTGTACACCCGCCGAATTTCTCTAAAATATAAGACCATAACTTATTCTAGATTACACAAATGCATGGTATGATACAACAGCAGCTTCCACATTAAAATTCTCTGAAATTATCCTAAGAAGAGCATAACTGAATCTAGCAAGGTCCGTATCTCCCAGTGGCGTATTTAGGGAGGGCAAAGAGGGAAATGCCCTCCCCCAAAGCTCTTGATCCAAGCAACATTTTTGAGAATAAAACATTATTTTATAAGGCATTACCACTATTATATAAGTACTGTGAACCTTTTTGTAGTCAATGTCGCAGATTTTCTTGGTGGTATTAAGCTTATGTCGTGTTAACAAAAAAATTTTTTTTTAGGTGCCAAATGTAAATGTTGCCCCCCCCACAGGAAGGCATTCTAAATACGCCACTGGTAGCCACAGCGGACATATGCGCTTTCTAATCCTGTCTCCTAATGAACTTCCCAAAAAATACTAGTTCTGCGACCGACATGTCTTGATCTACATAAGACACAATGAACTCATTTGTCCGATTTTTGAACAAAAAAATTGAGTTTGTTGTACATTTACCAAAAAATAAATATAAATAATAACAAAAACTATGTATAATACTGAACTATTCTTTAGTGACTAAATTAAAATAAACGATATTAATTATAAGCCGGATTAAAACATTTTACTCTCTGCAACCTGTTAAGATAGAATCGTTTCTGAAATAAGAGTTTTGCTGAAACATCGAGAATTTTCACACTGCAAAAAGATTAATCTATATTATCTAGGGCCTCTCTGCTATAGTGATACATGGCGTTCTCAGATTGGACCATTGATTATTACTCCCCATCTGCTTTCAATTTCAAGGAAATTGCCCGCAAAGTGTTGGGGAATACCTCGGTCAGGCTTTTTAGTGATTTATGGATTTGACAGGGATTCTTTTAATAGACCATTTAATCTCAATATACTTAGCTTTATCTGAATATAATTTGCGTTGGTTTAATGCTTTTAATTTTTACAGTTTTATATAGCACGCAGTTTTATTAAAACAAAATCTGTTACAAAGACCTTATAGATTTACCAATTTTATAAATGGTATATGTTTAATTTAGCTTAACAGATTGGAAAGTATTAAAAAGACCTAAGAAAAAATAAATCTCCAAAAAAAAACTCCAAGGTTGGAAAATGAGAAGCACCGAAAATTATTATGGAAAGCGTCTAAGTGCAGAACAAAAAACAAAGGTTTTATAATAATATCGCCCAAATCCAAACGAATAATAAAAGATGTATCGGTAAACAGTCAGTTTTATGACTGAAAGAAATGATAGGAAAAAGAAAATTAAATACATAGAAAGCACGTTGCCTCAAAAATGTTTAAGAAATTAAGGGAGAGTATTAAAAAGACCTAAGAAAAAATAAATCTACAGAAAAACTCCAAGGTGAGAAAAACAGAAACAATGAAAAGCAAAGAAATAGTTAGCAGTAGAAAATAGATGTTCTAAATCAAAATACACTGCTGGAACTTCAAAGTGAAAATGTTTACTAGAAATTCGAAATGGAATATACGGATGACGATTTTTAATTACTGTTTTCAACCTTTGTTTGACCAGAAATACTAACCTGTTATCCATCGATTACCCCTTTCGGATTTACCTTATGATCGACTTAGCCTGCTTCGAGTATGCAGCCCGATAATGACAGTCTCAGGACTCCATCGCAACCGTCTTATAGAGGGTGCTATATAAGACCCTGTCCTTTTTTAAAAAGTCTATTCGACTAGAACTCTTACTGTGGAAGATTTCTTTTTCTCTTTGCAGAGCTAGGGACAAAAGAAACAATTTCCAGCGGTTTTGAAATTTTTTCTTCCTTTCCGACATACAAAGTGTTTTAGACAAAATTGATTTTTTTAAAATTGACTGCTGAACAAAGCCCACTTATGGCAATCACATTCAGTATATTCTATCAGATTATGAACAGGGTTGGCACCCTTAAGTATTCTACCACAGGGTGCACCAAAAACTATACAAATTCTAAACTTTAACAATTTCGAATTTCTGCTCCGCAAGGTAGGTAGTATTCCAGAAAGAGAATTCTGTCAATGATAAAAGGCAATTTTTCGTTTTTTATTAAAAAATCTGTTTTAAATTAAAGACAAGGCAAGGCAAGCAGAACTAGCAAATTTCAAATGTAAAAAAACCGTTTCAATAAAAATGTCTATTATTACTATAACTGGCATTAGAAACAACATCGAATTCAAAATTAAAAAAAAACCAAACCCAACAAATCACTATTTAACGTCCACCTCTTAATTTTTGGTGAACCCCGTATCCAATATTCATGTTTGAAAATTTAAGGGTGCCCACCTTTTCATAATCTGATAGATATAACATTGATTATCACATGTGGACTTGTACAACAGATTATTTTAAAAAATAATTTTTTTTGAAATGTCGAAAACGAAGAAAAAATTTCAAAAGCTAGAAAATGTTTTTTCGTACCTAGTCCTAGATTATTTTGGTTGCACAAAGAGAAAAAGAAATCTTCCGTAGTAAGGATTCTGGTCGAACAAACTTTTAAAAAATGACATAACCTTCTGTATAAAACAGTTGGTATGGTGGCCTGAGGCTGCCCTTATCGAGCTGGGTATTGATGAAACAAAAGCCGAAAACCGCAACAAAATCTTCATTCGTATTGAAAATATTTCATTTTCAATTTCCAGTAAAAATTTCCTTGGTGCACTTCGAAGTTCCAGCAGTTTATATGAAATAAGGAAATCCATAGAATAAATGAAAATAAAGAGTATACTATTCTTTTTTTTTCTCCCTATATATTACTGATTTTGGTTCATATTTGTCCTTTTGTCTTTCTCATCAGTATGCTGATGATATGCAAATCAGTCATTCTTTCGCGCCTACCGTGTCTCAACTGGCTATTAATGGTATCAATGGCGAACTCCAAAAGTTGTGCAGGATCTCCAAGGCACACGGTCTTTCCCTGAATTGTGACAAATTGAAGCTCCTGGTTTTTGGAAAGGAAGCTCAAGAACTTCTTGACAACAGTAATCATAACTCTACTATACTTGTTGACAGTGTGAAGCTTGCATCTGTAGAGAGTTGTAAATGTCTAAGGATTGTTTTGGACAATAAATTGAGTTTCGAAGAACATGTAGTCGATATTCTGAAACGATCATACTTAAGGTAAAGGTTCTTTATATGCATACAGATATGTTGTCAACAGAAATTAAATTACGACTTTGTAATTCTCTAATTTTATCATTGGTTTCATATTGTGATGTAGTATATTGGTCAGCTCTGAACACTTGTGAGAAATACAGCCTTCAAAAGTTGCAAAATTATTGTTTAAAGTATTCATATAATCTGAAAAAGTTTGACCACGTTTCTCCCTTATTTGAGCGATCAAGGTAGCTAAACTTAGAGAAAAGATAGTCATTGCAAATGGCAACACTTGTACATGGCAATCATATTTATAGCGTACACACACGTCACCGTCACAACTTCACTGTACCTAAGCATCGAACCGCACAACGATTATTTAGCTAGCATAGTGCAAAAATTTATAATCTGTTGCCAGTCGATGCCAAATCCTGTAATACGGTTAGTCGACTCAAAAATATAGTCAAAAAATAGTTGTGATTTTGCGCTTTCTGGATGAAGTTGCTTCAAATTGCTCTCTCGCTTTTTAGCGTGTGCATGTTTTTAGCTTATAAGTATTTTGTATATGTAATACTACTTTAGAAGCTATTTATAATTATTGCATTTAAATAATATGCTTGTTTTAACCTTGTACAAAATTTGAAACATCTTTTCCTTTGTAATTTCAAACGGACGGTTAGCTGAATAGCTCTGCTAGATCTCGCCGCCGATTGCACATACATTAACATTTAATTGTAATTGACATTACTAATTAACTAATTAATAAATAATTAATTAATTCGAAACATGTTAGAAGACTCGGGAAACAGCAGAAAAAACCTCTGCGGTAAGGACAGGAATTCAGGATGCCAGTGGCGGCTCATGGTCAACTTTTCAGGGGGTCAATATATATAAACCACAAAGAGACATCTGAAAAAATCAGATACACGAAACAATAAAATGCCTTTGTTACTTCGCAACCGCATATCCAGGCACATAAATCGTACATATTTCTACGAAAATAACGATTTAGAGTGTGTGTGAGAGAGAGAGAGAGAGAGAGAGAGAGAGAGAGAGAGAGAGAGAGAGAGAGAGAGAGAGAGAGAGAGCTATTTTTCCCACTATGAACGTAGAATTTATCTTTCTATTCCAGTAATTCTGCACCTACAAAAAGAAGTTTCAGTAAACTTAAATTAATGAAAACTACATTAACATTAATGGGTCAGGAAAGGCTTACTGATTTAAGCATTATATCTTTTGAATTTGAAATTGCTTATAGTCTAAATTATCAAAAGGTTATTAACTAATTTGCAAGTGTTAAAGCCCGTAAAGTAAATCTATTCAAAAATATCTTGTTTATTAAATTAATTTAGCCAGTTTTGTAGACTGTTTATGTATTAACCTGTATTGTTTATAATGCTGCCTGCCTACTCGTTTATCGTCACTCGTTTTAATTTGTTTTTTTATGGTAGGGAGCGCTTAAATTCGAATTCGCACTGGGCGCCATTTGGACTAGATCCTGCACTGTTCGGCGAAAATAGGTAAAGCTATTCTAACATAACATTTTGTTAATGATTTAATTTTTTTTAAATTTTATTTTATTAACGGACAATGTTCAATTATTACAATCAAGATATTATCTTAACAGCTAGTTAAAAAAAAAGAAATAGGTAGTCAATTTAAAGTAAAATCTATAAACAACAGTTTAAAATACATAAATATATAAAAAACATATAAAACATCAGGATGCATTCTTTTATCATAGAAAGTGTAAACATTACAATTTAAATACTATATATATATATATATATATATATATATATATATATATATATATATATATATATATATATATATATATATATATATATATATATATATATATATATATATATATATATATATATATATATATATATATATATATATATATATATATATATATATATATATATATATATATATATATATATATATATATATATATATATATATATATATATATATATATATAGTATATATATATATATATATATATATATATATATATATATATATATATTTATATATATATATATATATATATATATATATATATATATATATACTGCTTAATTTGAACGTGAATGTGCTACTGCTACAATAGCAAATTTATCGATTTTTTAACTAAACTGATTTACCACTTCTTATTTTTTTCAAACAAAGGAAATCAAACATCCGAGACATTTTTCCATAGGGACCCCGAGAAAAATTTAGTTCAAAAGAAAAATAAAAGCATTCATAAAGTAAAGCGATCCCCAATTCACCAAGTATAAAAAGAAGTTAGGAAAGTCAAATAACTTAGGACAATGCTCCTTAAAACTCAACTGCCTTATTTAAACAAAAAGGATATTCAGATGAATTAAAAAAAATGCATTAAGCATATATTTTCTTGTCTACAGGAGTCTTTCAAATGTCGTCAAAATCAACATTAGGTCGTTATACAATCTTTCGAAATATCCGATTAAGAATTTCGCTTTTAAGAAAACGGAAGGATTGCACTTTGTCTTTAGATGAAATATCCTTAAAAGGACACCTCTATTATGATACTTATATATATGATAGGATAAAGTAATTGGGTTTCAAACAAGTAAAATATTTAACTTTAAATTAATTGAAGCAAATATTTAATAAAATTACTAAGTAAAATAGTGTATTGGTGGTTATGGCTAAAGGTATAACCTAAAGTTGAAAACAACGAACTGCGTTTTTTTTTCTATTAGTATAGTTAGAAATTGTATCTAAATCGGTCAGGAGAATAAATGAAGCTGGCTTAAATATATTAGGTGTGGTGTCTAATTTTAAAACTTTTTCTTGTACTTTTCAATTTAATAAAAGTGAAACTAAATTTTAAAACTTGAGTGTTTAGCCACTGTTTAAATTAAATTATTAAAACGGATTAAACAACAGAAAGATAGCTAGAAGAAATATATTAAGTTATTAATTAACAAATATTAAAGAGTAATGAAAGAAATGTAACTAACCAATGGAATTTGTTTTTTATGGAAGATTGACAATAAAATCAATTCAGGAATTGAAGAACTCACTTAAAGAAAGGCTATCGATATTTATTCACAAAAAAATGTAATCAAGGCGGTCTTGAAATTTTTTCTGAACAATACGTAATTACTCGAGAATTCAAGAAATCCTATGCCGATTCAATTTTGTAGAGCGTAAATATAACTTCAGATTTAATTAAAGAGGCCGACGATTTATTCGACTCTGTCGAAACTACTTTAGTTACAGTCGTTTAAAAGTTTTTACTAACAATTACGAAAATATTAAAACTGCAGAAGGTATTGCATTAATTTATGTTACAGAGGGTAGTTAAGAACTGTGTTGCAGCATCCCAGCGAAACTTGTAAGATGTTTAATAATGAAAATTCAAATTACATGAGTACACTACCCTTTTCTGTAATTAGTTATATTAAAACGATACTCACAAAAAAAATTTATACATTTTTAAATTTTATTATAAAATTAGAACATATATTTTTTTACCAGTAAAGTAACGGAAAACAGTGGTTAAACAAAGTTGCCAAGATATTTTTTAGCCATCTCTGTAGAGATTTTCCAATTACCTATCTTCCTGAGCTTTATACCAGAGTCCGTATATATTTTAGTTTAAAGTTTGCCAATTGCACGATTAATAAAAAGGCAAGGAATTAAATATTTTTTTAAAATAAAATATTAATTTTAAATAAATAGTATGTTACGTTAGTAATGGCATAAAAAAATGCGAAGTAGATTACAATCTAAAGTTCTTATTGTATAAGATATCTAGAAAAATAGTCATTGTGTGGCGATTAAAAAAAGCTTTGACGTTGGTGATTAAGTAATAACATCAGATAAAGTATAAAAAAAATGTATAATTTAAATCTTATAATTTTTTATGTAATGTAAACTATCTAAACTAATCATAGGTAAAGGGTGCTATCAGCAAAAATGTCAATCGATACGCAAAAAATATACAGTTAAAAATAAATTAGACCGGCGTATATTTTTCTGTTTGGTGAATTTTCTATATTATTGGAAGTATGAAAAATTCCGCATAATTGGTTTGTAGTTCACTTTGATTATTTAATAAATATGAAGTTTTTTATATTTAGAGTATGGATAAGATAAAAGGAAAATACTCATATTCACAATAAATGTTGGACAAGATTTTTATTGCGTAAAATAATATGTTAGCTTTGCTGTCAGAAGATCGATAGACAGTCCAAGAGAACCGGAACGTCGTGTTTTTCGGAGTTTAGGAAACCCGGATCACAAACTTAAAATAATAATTTTTCTACGAATAAAAAGTAAAAAAATCTAGGAGATGCGCTTTTTTGCAATGTGTTGTTAAGCAAACTTACTTTAGTGTCATTTATTCTAGGAGTACTATTTCCTATTATAGCTCTATAAGATTTTAAAAAATATATGAACATTCCCATTAATTTTAAATATCTAATGCAGAAAGTTCAAATATACAACATTTTGTTAGATATATATCTAGGGCAACCTTAAAACTTTTATATTATCCCTATAACCATTCTTCTGTTTCGCCGTATTAACTTGGCGATGCGGACATGCAGATTCTTCACAAATTTTCTTTTCAGATATTTCAATAAAATGGACGTTCGTAGAGCTGCTGCTTTCATTAGAATATATATATTGCACCTGATGGCAGCGGCCTTACACCGTTTTCTCAACCAGGCACTCTCCTATGGCAGACCTATGGTTCCGAAATGCAGATTCTACCCAGCTAACCAAACGATTTGTTACTCTTTGGCTTGAAGAGCACTACAAATAGTTATTGTCCTTTGCTCTATCAAAGATGGCATTCATTTCAAAAAAGGCTGGTAATGCTATCTCCTTACGTAATATTGTCCTATCAGCTTTCTGTACAACAGGATAGAGAGCAGTCGCTGTTGACTTACCCTTTCTGTATGCATGTTGGTTCCTGTGCCGTAAATTCCCTGTAAGAGTAACCTCAGTTAGATATCTTTTAAACAACCTAGTAGTAAAAGTTTCCCGGCTATTGCCGATTTCCACATTGCCTGAAACACCCTCTCAAATCGTGAGGGTATGGTGTCCAGGCCTGCATGTTACAGTGCTGGAATAATTTCATCAAGATCTGCCGCCTTGTGCGAACTGAATTTACCCATTGCCCATTTCATAAATTCCCTGTTAATAACTTCTACCGCGAGCCGCCAATTTACTTAGAGTTTTAGCCGTTAAATGAGCAAATATTTATAGGTATTTTAAATGACAAAAGAGCGATACTTACATGGTCTCCGCAAGAAGGGAATACAGCTTTATTGATTGCGTTATTTAATAAGTCTTAGGGCAGGGTATTGTAACCTTTCTCACATAAGTTGTTTTAAGTGTTACTACTAAGTAGCAGTTGTAAGAAAACACAGTGTTGGGACATACAGGGTAGGAAAAAATTTAAAAAGTAATAGGTAATAAATATATTCGAGTAGTGCATTTTTTGGGGTTAAAATCCAGTAAAAAAAAGTATTTTTTTAAATTATTGACGTTTCGCAGCTTTACTGTTGCATCCTGAGGACACTAAAATGCTAGAAAAGAAAAAACATAATTATGGGTTACAACATCAGTTATAACTAAACAATTAAAAGATTTTTAAGAATTAAAATTTAAAAAAACCCGATAAAAATAAGAAAATTAAATCAACCTGTAGAAGGGTCGGAAAGTTATTAATATGAAGATAATTGCTATACTTAAAATTAAGTTTGACTTTTGGTGTCAAATAAATGGTTAAAATTAGGAGAAAGATAGCTATTAATTATATAGTTTCACACAAAAATATCAATTAAAAATCAGTTCAACAAAAAAACTGGAAGATGTTAAAAATATTAACCCAACTGCTTGATTCTTCTTTTTCTGAATATATATATATATATATATATATATATATATATATATATATATATATATATATATATATATATCAGCTAGTTTGAATTCTCGGGTAAGCAGTCTGTGGTGTGTGTCAAACAAAAACAAAGAATAAGAATGAATACGTCATAAAAACCAAAACGTTATTAAATGACGCCATTACGTACAGGTTGGTTACTGGGGATCCTACCCCAAAAGTAAAACGTGATTTAAATAATTTAATTAAAATATTGAAAAATAATAAAGAAATCAATGATAGTACAACAGAAAACTTAACCACTTATAACTCCATCGCCCCAAAACTGTATTGCTTACCTAAGATTCACAAGCCAAATGCTCCTTTAAGACCAATAGTGAGCTGCATAGGCTCGGCTACTTACAACTTATCAAAGTGGCTGACAAACATCTTAACCACTTCAATTGCGAATAGAACAGATTATAACGTCAGTGATACTTTTGTTTTTGTAAATGCTGTTAATGGTGTGATTTTGCCCCACGGCTATGTTTTGATTTCATTAGACGTCGTTTCGTTGTTTACAAACATACCATTTCAACTAGTTAACGAAATTTTGCAAGCCCAATCGCAAAAAATTGAAAATAACACGACCTTATCAAAGGACAACTTTTTAGAGTTTTGAACTTTTTATGTAATAACTGTTATTTTTCATCTGATAACAACTCCTATCAACAAATCTTTGGAACCCCTATGGGTTCTTCCATCAGCCCCATTTTGGCACAGATTGTCATGGACTTCATTTTGGATAAAATTATAGAAAAACTTTCGTTTAGGCTTCCATTTTTGTATAAGTTTGTTGATGACATTATCTGTTCAATTCCATCTGATCAAATTGATAATATTCTAGAAATATTGTTATAATAGACATATACAATTTACTTTGGAAAGTGAAACAAATAATAGTGTTCCTTTTCTGGACACGTTGGTAATTGGATCAGATCGTAATAATGCTGTTTTTCTAGATTGGTATCAAAGACCTACATCATCGGGGAGGTATATAAATTATTTTTCGAATCACCCAAAAAATCAAAAGTGGAACACATTGATAGCCATGAAAAACAAAATCACTCATATATCAGACCCACAATTTTTAAAGAAAAATTTAAGGATCCTTTTAAACTTGTTTTTAAATAATGGGTACCCGAGAGATGTAACGTTAAAGCTGATTTATAACTCCACCATATTTGACGGACCAACGGAGGATTATATACAGACAAATTTTAAATATAAAAAGCTACCTTATGTTGTTGGACTTACTGACAACGTAATTAAGCATTTTAGTTCATGTGCTAATATAAAAGTGGCTAAATATAATACATTAAAAATTGGTCAATTATTGACAAAAACTAAAGACAAAACACCGTATATGCAAAATTACAATGTTGTATATAAAATCCCGTGTCTGGACTGTCAAAAATTCTACATAGGTCAAACTAGTCAAAGCTTAAAAAACCGTATTATTCAACACAAAAGCGATAGTAGAATAGATAAAAGATCGTGTGGTTTAGTACATCACTTTCAAAATCTGGGCCATAGATTTGACTTTAAAAACACAAAAATTTTAGAACGTGAAGGTAATTATAAAAAAAAATAACATTTTTGGAAATGATACATATAAATAAGGATAAAGATAATTCTATAAATTTCAGATCAGATGTTGATCAGCTTAGTACCATTTATTGTAACATTCTTGTTTAGCACCACTGTATTTCTATGTACTTTGGTACTGTTGCCTTGTATTTTTGTTGAACCCGTTAGTGTGGTTGCAGCTTTATTGTTTGAAACTGTATATTTTTACCTACCGACGCTCCCGCGTCGAGTATAAATTCTGTATTTTACGAACACCTGAATGCATTTCGTTTTAAGCATCTACGATGTGAGTTAGCCAGGGGACCTTCAACACTCTTGTTTTTTTTTTACCAATGTTTTTTTAAATAAAATTTGTTTAACGTTCTGTATGGTAACTCTGAATGTAAGTTTGTATTATTTTGATTGTACTGTTAATTCACTAGTGTTGTATTTTAGCTATTTATCTCCTGAGGAAGCCATTAATCAATGGCGAAATGTAGAGGATTGATGGATAAATGAGTTTTTGTTTTTGTTTGACACACACCACAGACCGCTTACCCGAGAATTCAAACTAGCTGATTTAGCGTACGGTCGAGATATTCTTTTGTTTATATATATATATATATATATATATATATATATATATATATATATATATATATATATATATATATATATATATATATATATATATATATATATATATATATATATATATAATAAAGTTATCGACGCTCAGCCACATGAATAGCATCGAAAAAAATAATAACACAACAAATTTCAAGAATCATTTGTATGTTTTCGGTAGATATACCCAAGTAGCACTTTTAGTCATTGTTGTTATCACAAGTATTTTCACTGAAGTAACCGGAACCTGGTGTCGCCACGTTCTGTTTAAGCTGATGCTACGTAGTCCGTACCAAAATGGTGAACAATTTTAGGGTAACTATATCGTGAATAACGTGTAACTGTGACTTTGAGTATAACGTAGATAGTACGGAATTGTGTAGTTCCATTTTAGTAGCCGAATAGTAATAATTTACCCTATTCGTCACTTCCTTATTTCTGTCTTTATTTAATCCGTTTTAAAAATATGTATGATTCGTTTTAATACAAGCAAAACAGTTATGGCGACAACAAACACTCAAATTGAGAATATGGTGTAGAGCGTATAGAATACGTTATTAGTATTTATTTATTTACGTGCATTTTACTTAGATTTCTGGATATGCTAAACACCTAAAATTAAAATGCAGGCAATTTCTCTGGTGAATATGCTGATGATAGTCGTGAAAAAATTAAGCGCCTTTAAAATTCGTTAATTTTCAAACATTTTGGTGAAATATATTGATTAATTTAAATCTCAAAAATGTAATATTGGGCTTTGGTTTAAATAGTAATTATCATTAAATTACTTAACATCAAGTGTTTACGACTGCTCCCATACGCTTTTATAGTTTTGGATTCTTTAAATACGCAACTGTCACCTATACCCAATTACTTTGAAGTCTACTAGTTATCTACAAAGTTTCCATTAATCTCATACTATATATTATTACCAAGCGGTTACGATTTGCGAACATTCTGCCGGTTCTTTAAAATTTAATGAGTTGTGTCGTAACATGCGGAGAGTTGCGGTACTTGAGTCACTACTATAATTCTGCAATCTGTCATAACCATAACCCTTTGTTTCGTTTACATTTTTTGTGTTTTTAAAATACCGCTTTAGGTTGTTTTGTTCAGGTATCACATAATCAAGTTGTGATATTTCTAATTTTCTATAAAACGTGGCTGAGTGACGAAAGCTAGTATTTTTTCTTATGGTATGTGAAGCCATTGTGAACTATTTTAATTTGTTACTCGTAGACGATAACACAACACATACACAACAAATTAATAGCTGTAGACCGAATTACAATGACTTTATAAGAACAAGGACAACAGTGGCGACAATAGAAGCCCACCCGCCAAATTGATGCAAAATTTCTAAAGGTTTAAATTAGAGCACCCATATTATCGTTAATTTTTTCGCAAAATATGGCTAAATTAATCTACTTTTATATTGATAACCTCGGCGTCAGTTGTAAATGTAGGGTTATGTTAATGTTTTACTTTAATAATCTATTAGAACTATCTAGTTCGAACTTACTTTTTCATTTAGATTCTTAACAAATAACAATGTCTGTACAAGCGATTAATGAGAGTTGTCTACCAAGTAAATTTAGTAATGTAATATGTACTGAAGAAGACCTACAAAATAAAGTTTCTTTTATGCGTATCTTAGAGAGCTTCTACCTCAAATTGAGGTGCTGAATGAAGTAAAACATACGCTAAGATATAAAAATATTGTCTTTTACAACAAAATAAAACCAAAATATAATAATGTACAATATTTATTAACTTTTCTTGGAGTAAACTTAAACTTAAATTATTTACGGTCATAATCATACAAGCAAAATATAGGTGAACCAGGCATAAATACATTTCTCTATATGGCCAATGATTGAGAACTTCTTGTTTGAATCAATATTAATTTTAATAATCACACAAACCAATACAATGAGGCTCTTAAACAACAAACCTCATAAGAAACCCACGTAGGCGAAAAGTAAACAAAGCGATTTTAGCAGCAATATGGCCGAACCAATCAAAAATTGGCTACTTTATATTCCTCATAAAATCACCGATAAAATCTTGTACCAGCGCGCCCTATCTCCGAAACCTCAAGTACAAGAGATAATGGTTTACATGTAGTAAATAGGGTAAAGGTGACAGTCGTTGGCACAATTGAGCATGTGTTACATTTTGACACACGTTACAAAGCAGTGCGTCTCGAAAATCCCTTATACACCTAGTCTATTGGAAAGAGGAAGCTCTTTGCTACTTGACTACATGTTTTTTTTTGCATTTGTCCTTGTTTTAAAGGGTATTATCATAAATAGAAATAAAGATAGACAGATTTCATAGTGGTTGGCAGAAGCGACATAGTTGTTGGCATATGAAAATTTAGTAGTTGGCATACTTACGTATAAGGTAGGTAGGACCATTTAGGGATGGATACATTTAGTCATAAGTAAACATTATTTATTGTCAAAACAGGTAGGTATACAAAAAATATTAAGTATTAATAAAACATTTATTACAAACAAAAACCGACGAAAAAAAAGTCTTATTGGTGCACTTAGAATGTAGAGTTCGCGTACATTTCGAACATTTTCGCCCGAACTTGTTTAATGACAATAATTCTCCACACGTATAGCAAATTTCTTTAGACATAAATCTCTTTTTTTCTTCAATTTGTAGTACTGAAAACACATCTTTCGCTTTAGTTTTCTTAGGGGAATCTATTTTTGGTATATCGTTTTCTTCAGCCTGCATTATCCCATTTTCTAGTTCTAGATGTTCTTTTCTTAGCTCTTTCTTTTGTTTCTTAACTTCTAGTTCCTTAACTTCTAGTTCCTTAATTTCTAGTTCCTTAACTTCTAAGACAGTACTATTTGTTTTACTGCTCGTGGTAAAATTATTTTCATTTTTTTCATTTTGCATTGGGGGGATTATTTTAAGGTGTTGAACAATATTTATTTTGTTATTTGTTCTTCTCTTCTGAACTTTATTTATTTTTCCCTTTTTATTTTGTTCTCGAACCATTCTTTTTCTTTCTTTCTCTTGTTCTAGAATTTTTTTTTTATTTTCTTTGTCCTCAACGATATTTTTCCACTTTTCAGAAGTGATTACATAAGGTAATCTTTCTATGTCTCTCTTATTTTTCCTTTTGGGACTTTCGGGCCAGTAAAGGATGCTGCTTAGAGGAGATTCAACTGAAGTTGTAGCCTTATCATTATTTATAAAATTAGTACAAGCCACATCAATTTGATTTTGGTCATATTCTTGCAAAGCTTGGTTTAATTCGTCGTCATAAACTTCAGCGTCTATTATTTCAATTGGCATATCCTCAATATCTACAATGGGCATATCCTCAATATCTACAATGGGCATATTCCCAGTATTAGTTACACTGGGCATGCCCTCATTATCATCCAGAGGCCAGGTTTGAACTTCTTTCTGATGTCCATTAAAAAAATTCCAAATTTTTGTAAGACAGTTTCTTTCAGAACTATATACAGATTCATAATTATTATTTTCAAGTGATTTAAGCAAGTTTTCATCAAGAAAACTCTTAAATGTATTAATATCTAGAACACGGTCAGTTCGAGTTACACTGCCGTTAATATTGTTAGTTTCAAGTGCATCTTTTTCTTCTGTAATATTTTGGATACTTTCATTCGCCCCCCCAAGACATTTTGAATAGTCAATGGCATTGCAATCCCAAGGAAAGAGTCCAGTTGCTTTAAAGCCATTGACGATTGTGGATTTTTTTACATATTTTCAATTACTTTGGAAAGTAGTGGGGCGAAATTTTCTTTCGTAAATTGAATTAGCGGATGTTGACGCCTCCATTCCAAAATTCCTCTTTGCCAGCCAGTCTTCAAAGGTTTAAAGGCGGCAACATCAGCAGGTTGTAGTAACCTTGTTGCATTAGGGTACAATGCAATCAAGATTATCCCTAGTGTATTACATAACTGACTTATCTGCAACGTAAGATGAGTTTTGTGCCCGTCCACAAACAGTATAACAGGCTTTTCGATTTTCTTCTCTTCCAGATATAAATTAAATATATTGGCTATATATTCATAGAAAAGGGAAGCTTTCATCCGTCCATTATCTGAATAGCCAATTCCCCATTTTTCTGGAACCGTTTCCAAGATTTCTTTTGGTGGCTTTCGTTTATACGGGTAAATAACCATTGGTGGCGAAAGGTCACCTTTGGCGCAAAAGGTAAACATTACCGTGAGCGACGCTTTCGCTACACCTTGATCTACTTCATAGACATTTTTAGTACCTCTGAAAGCTAATACCTTTTTATTTTTTGGGCAAAGGAGGAAATTTGTTTCATCCCCATTGAAGATTCTATTAGGATCATTTAAAATATGTTTTAAATCTTCCCTTTCCAACTCATTCTCGATAGTTTGAAACCAGTTTCTTATGTTTATTTCACTGATGCAAGAACTAGCCTGGGTAACGGATTCTGTTGTTCTAAGGCGGAGCTCAGGGTGTCTTCTTATAAAGGCCCGGTACCATCCCTTACCAGGTGAACCATCAGGAAAGGGAGTGCTTCTATTGCAAGCCGTAATAAAGTTCTGTACACTATGCTGTACATCCTCTATTCTCCTCGGGAAGCCTTTTCTTTGGCATGTATTTATCCACCTTAAAATAAAATTCCATTAGATGCAACGGAAAATATGTTAGTATATAAAATCTTACTCAATCAATGTTGTTTCTTCTTCAGGGGTGACATATGTAGCTGGGCCATAACCAGGCTTTTTAAATTTGGCTCCCATTCGAAATTGTATGGTAGCTCTTGGTATATCAAACTTTTTGGCTGCCTTTAGTTTTGACATACCATCTCTAACAGCTTGAATTGCTTGTTTAATTTTTTCTTCCCGTTGATTCATGTTTACTAAAAAGCGAACTATATTAATGATTATACAGGGTGTTTCAAAAGTTTTCTGACATACTTCCTGCCCTTAAATGATGTCAGGAATCACCTCCCGAAGTTTGTCAAAATAATTTTTGAAACACGCTGTATAATTGTCAAATAGTAAGTAACCTTGATAGGTATTTGTAGTGTATTAAATAAAATACTGAATTTGGAAAATTAATTAAATAAAAAAAGAAGCATTAAGCATAGGTATAGGTCAGGCTTGGATAGGTTTCTTACCAAATCTTACCTAAAATACCTAGGTACCTTTTTATCCGTATATAATTAACATGCCAATCATTGAATTCTAAAAAAAACCGTCATGATACAGTCATTGGCACTCTTATGCCAACTACTAAATTTGACATTAATTAGATCACAGTGGTTGGCACTAAAGGTTATAATTTATAGAATGACGCGTTTTTTGCCTTGTTTAAAGTGTAATAATACGATTAATAGTATACCTAATCATGTATACACACTTACCAACTTTTTCCTTTTCGAAGTCACCAAAAAAACCCACTTTTCTATCACAAAAATAACCTTAAACAGGACAATTTTAAAGAACAAATTCCAACGGTCTGTGATCCCGCCAAATTCTGATTGACAACTGAAGTAGGAATACCAACTGCGCATAGAATAAATACCTATATTTAAGTGCAAAAGTGCCAACTTTTATTTTAAAAAATCCCCGAAGCAGTTAATGTTAGTTGAGACAGATTATTTAAAAAAATGTAAACGGGTGCCAACGATTGTCTACCTGCCAACCATTATCGCCCTTACCCTAATTACTGTAATTCTTACTTCTAAGTTGCAACAGAAGACTGGTAATAGTCAGTTTAAATTTAAATGTGTTCAGATTATTTGTTGCGTTTAGATTGACAAACAAAAATCTTTTTTGGCTTTTTCGCAACTGAATAAAAATATTTAACTTTAAATTAATTGAAGCAGATATTTAAATTAACTTAAATTAATTAAATATCTGCTTCAATTAATTTAAACTTAAATATTTTTATTCAGTTGCGAAAAAGCCAAAAAAGATTTTTGTTAGTCAGTTTAAAGTAGCAGTAGACGATAACTTTTTCTACTCGGCAACGACTCGTTTTACTTTATAGTAATACGTTATAGGAGTACATTTGAACGTAATGGAGTAGTCTCTGCAAAGTTCAAGAAGGTACTCATACTTTAAAGTCGTATTTAGTAAACAGATTAGAAATAGTAACTTTGAATAATTATTATTATGTCACGGAAAAGAAGAGACGACCTTGGAGTCAATTCCTTGAGTAGTTTCTTGGCAGTAGTTATTACATAATTACTTTACAAGGAAATTTACTATAAAGTATTATTCGCAAGTAGTAAGTAGTAAGCCAAAGTGTTTGTTGATATATAGTAGGATTATTAGTAATAAATACATAAAAACTCTTAAAGAGTAGTAGTGGAAACAGTTGTAGCTACTTTAGTGCTAGCTGGGTATGGTAAATAGCTTAAATAGTTTAACATATAGGTAGAGCTGAAAGAGATATCATTTTATTTTATCGATTATATTTTTATCATTTCAGAAATTATTTTTTTATATATAGTTTTGATATCTAAAATAGTGCCTCTGTCAAATCAAATGTATGTCATATATTAGCTTTGCGCTCCACTAGTGCCATTGCGTTTGATTTCGTAAGACAGTTTTTTGGTTATTTTTATGTTCTTTAATCCTCTGTTTCAAATATCTACCTGTTGGTCCTATGTAGCATTTTGTTCATTGGGCGCTGGGGATGTTATATATTATGTTAGGTTTAGGTTCGGTTTCTGTTAATTTGGAATAGCAATATATCTTTACTCTATTTTTACTTTTTTATGCAATTTTTATTTTTTCATTGCTAACAGTAGTATGTTAAGTTTTCAATCTGAGGTAGTTTGCAATAAATTAAAGGCGCATTTGGTTCTGGTTTTGAGTCAATACTTCATTTCCATTTAATATTTTTCCAACTAGAGAAATCGGGTAACTATTTTTAACCCGCGTATTCTCAATATATTGCAAGTTCTTTTTATGGAACCTATTTGAAGAAAGAGATAAAGCACTATACTTTAAATTTTTAATTAGGTTGATCTTTTGTTGTGACGGGTGATGGGGATTGTAATTCAAGACCCTTCCTGAGAAGGATGGTTTGTGATACCAGCCACTATCTATTGTTTCATCGTTACTCCTGATCATTTTAAAGTCGAGAAAGAAAATTGTTGGTTCTCTTTTTCTAGAGTAAACTGTAGCCTAGGGTGATAACTGTTAAAAATTCTGATTGTCACATTAACGGATTGAGGCTAAACGAGCAAAACAACTAGAGGATCGTTAAGGAAAACCATTTAGAAACATAATAGATATAGTTTCATTTTTGGTCGTTTTAATTAGAAGCGGTCACTATTTGGCGGTCACTATTTAACAACAATTTAAATAACACCGTTCAAATAATCTAACATATTACTTTTGTAAATGGTGCTGAGTTAACTATATATATGATAATGATTTAATCGTGCGTTACGCAGAGAGTCCTTCTTCATGATATACCACCCAATATTGATTTAATTATAAGAGATTAAAAAAAAGTTAAATGTCAAAGTTGTAGGATTTGTGAGAGCAAAAATGTATTTAATGACTGATTCCTATAGTTATTTCTCCATAGAATCAGTCCAATGGCGAATTCAGTTTTGTTTTCAGAATCGGCGATTTTTGAGAAAAATACCAAACTTTTGTTGTCTTTTTTAACGGAATAAACTGTATATTTTTAAGTCAATGTATGCCCTTCGCTGACTACTTTCAAAATATAATATTTTTAAGTTATTTCTTTATTTTAACCCATAAAATACAATTTTGCCGTTATAATTAAAATTATTCATAGTCGGCTATGGAATAACTTGTTTTCAAGCGGTTGACGTAATTCATGTTAATTACTAAAATTTTTATTTGTTTATTTAACAAGTAATTTTTTTGATATTTGTAACTATTAATTTTTTAAATAAACTATTGTTATTATTAAATTACTTATCCGCTTTATTAATATTTTTGATCATTTAAATTATTTACTTCTGCGAAAAAATCAATCTAAGGTTGTTTTTAATAACATCAGTATGAATATAAATTTATAATGATAAAAACTACTGAGGCTAATAAATTTTACTTTCTAAAAATCGAGCACTGAAAGGTCCGGCCACCTAGCCGGCCATCTTATAGGACCGTACTTGCCAATTCATTGGCCAGGAAAATTACTAAATATTGCCTTTTAATTTGTGAATTATGGACAGGAGTCATGTCCTACTGAAAAAATATTCCGTTTAAAAGACCTAACAGAACATCATCCCATATTTCTGCTAACATATTTTGTATTATTTCTAGATAAATCTTTCCTGTGAGGCTACCTTCGTAGATATAAAAGTTTATAATATAGAATGTAGCATGCTAGACTAAAACCAAATTAAAATTCCAGCACTGCTAATATATAATCTATCAGACCATATAATTTTCCTGTTAATATTCCCATCTCTGTAAATATTTCTTGAACCCTAGATTTATAAACGCTAACTGCTTCCTCAACTTTTTTACAAGAAGTTGTTAATATTCCCATCTCTGTAAATATTTCTTGAACCCTAGATTTATAAACGCTAACTGCTTCCTCAACTTTTTTACAAGAAGTTGTAGGGTTGGTTTCAACTCTTGCCAAAACATTAATTTCATTGAAATTCGGTTGTGGGTTATTATTGTAGGATCCAAAATTAACCAAGCTCTGTTTAATTCGACTGAATATTCTCTTACTGGGATGCCTTCTTTTAGGATACCTATGTAATATCATATATATCACAAAAATGAAACATATTATAATGTTTAATATTACACCTCTCTAATCACATTTCTCCTGCTTCATCGCTATTTGTATAACAGTGTATAAAACAACACGTCATATTATATTTCTCATAGTTCTCATATTCTAGTTAAATGGAACAATAAATAAGGAAATATAACGTAACAATAAAATAAACAATGCGTATTTGAGTAAGTAAAAGTCAGTAATGTTCTTAACATGAATTATGTCAACAACTTGACATATATAATTTTAAAATTATATAGGGTGTCCTGTTAAAAAAAGTGCATGTATGATCTAGATTCAGAACTTATTGATATAAAAAAAAACTTAGAACACCATTGGATTCTACGGAAAATAATTATAGGAATCAGTGATTACTATTTTATTATTTGTTCATCTGACCGGGATACAAGGGGTCCCTGAAGATGAAAATTTTCAAAAATCAACTTGTATTTTAAAATCGAAGCGGGTTATAAAAGTTTTCTGTGTGGAAAGTTTCGTTTCAACAAAAATAGGAATACTTCGCGAAAACGGTGAATCTCTATCTTTACCAATAACAGAGATTCCCTATAATGCCAGTAAAATCCGGACACTCTGTCCTTATATATTCATAACATAAATCGTTATTGCTGATATTAAATATACTAGGTTTGACACATTTATCTCTAGAAACACTTTTTGACAAAAAAACCCTTCCATAAGATGCAATGCATTCTCTTTGAATATTCTGTATTATAACCATCTCTGTCTGACTGCCTAACAGATTGCCTCTTAAGGCAGGGTTTTTTATCAAATTTTAGGAGTTTCTTTTAAAATGAAGGTATTAAACCTGATATATTTATAATCAGCACGAAGAGGCACATTTTAAGGACATATAACAACAAGGAGTTCGATTTTAAAAAAATGTATCTTGGATTTGCTACGCATTTTTGAGACTTCCTGTTCACATAAATAGTTATGGGAAAAACCCAACAGCATTATATTTATTCTTTTTTCGTTCCCCTAAAATTAAACAAATATTGAGGGTCGTAAATTAAGAAGAAGACTCTTTATATAATGGTCAACACGGCAATACTAATTAGGAACACGACAATAGTGCCGGTGAATTCCAGATGTACTATTTAGACATTTCTACACATATCCTGCAAACATAAATATTAATTTTCTATAAATTTCGTAATAAACCCTACACCCTTTTAACTTAATATTTTCTATTTCTTTAAATTAATCCAATATTGGAGGTAGCGAATTATAAGGAAAGACCCTGTTTACATTTTTCGCTCTGCAAGCTTTGCACTAAAATTCAGTTCTTGCTCACTAAATAGATAATGTTTGCATTTGACGTCACGCGTGCGTAGAATCTAATAAGTAAGTAGTAGTATTTTACTTTTCTGATAAATATTTTGTTATGTACATTAGTACTTTCTACATAAGCAGATAAAAAGTAAAAGAAACTTGTATAAATATTATTGAAATACACGTTTTTTGCAAATGAACAGTTTCTTGTAATTTCATACTGATATCTACGTAAAGTATTAACAATAATTGTGGAAATATAATTAAAAAGAAACTGATTTATTTAATTTTTTAAGACATAATAGTAGATTCTTTATAAAAACGGTAATAATTTTATTTTGGTCTTCGAGTTGCACATTTATTTAATTTTTAAAAAGGTTATATTTTGTTTAAGGACGAAAAGAAATTGCTTTCAATATATATATATATATATATATATATATATATATATATATATATATATATATATATATTATATATATTATTTATATATATATATATATATATATATATATATATATATATATATATATGTATATATATATATATTATATATATATATATATATATATATATATATATATATATATATATATATATATATATATTAACTATTTAAAAATACTTCTTACCTTCAAATAAATGCCTTAAATGACCACGTGTATATACATTCAGAATTTTTGGTCATCTGTAAGTCACTGTTGGAAACTAGACGAGCAAAACTCTGCACAGTGGGCCACAGTACACCAGTCAAAAAGAAACTGCGAGCTCTGACGTGAACATTTGACCGCTCTAGTTCTGCAGAATAGAAGGGGGAGTATATAACCGATATTTAAACAAAAAAACTGTTTTCCGTTTTCCTTTAATAAAGTCAATAAGTAAGTAATAATATGTTTAGCAAATATATTTATTCTAGAATAACAAAAATTTACTTGTTCACATTTTTTTGTTTGAATCAAAGCCTCAGTGAACCAACCAAATATCTAAAAAAAATTAAATATTTAAGTTGATTAACAAGAAGTTAAAACAAACAATATTGGTATAAATTAAACTAACATTTTTGTGTCAAATAGAAGTCAAGTAAACACATAATTATTGAATATTTTTACTACATTTTTATTTTCAGTGTAGAAAAACGCTTAGCCCATCTTTAAAGGCTGCTTTCAAGGCTCCCTGGCTGGGGAAGTATACATATATAACTCATTCGTCACTTAGCTTAGTATTCCTATTGAGAAGGCCTGTCAAATAATCTTCTCAAAACTTTAGGCCTTGGCACAGCAGATCCTGTATTGGCATTTGATATTAAACTATAAACTAAATTCAAGCATCGGTATGTGACTGGCTATTATATTTCAAAAATTATTTACAACTTTATATGACAGCAAGGACCATCCTAGCCAACAAGATTATAATTTGTCTTTGCAGTACAGTCTGACAGTTGCTATGTCATGTGTATGTTAGGCTCGGGAGTCTGTAATTATTTCGTAGAAGGGTATTTGCCTTCCTCCTGGTCCATAAAGGAAGCTCTACTATTATTACACCACCTAATCATAAGCAAGGGAAAGAGACAAACTGGTCTTCTTACTGAAAAGTGAAGAAATTTCTAAATATTACAGCATTTGCCCGAAATAAAGAAAAAATTCTTGCATAATATATATTTTTAGGAAACGCTTTTAAAATTAAATTATCTTTTAAAAGTTTATTTCTATAAAACCACATCGATATTTCCTACAAAAATTTTTATTCATTTACTTATGTTGCGTCTTGCATTTCAAACACTTCACTGAAAATGTCGTCTTCATCAATTTAATTTCAACGAGCATCAAACGCTTTTCAATTGCGGCAATTTCTCTAAAAGAGACAAATTCGTAATTTCTGCAAATTAAATTGACAGAAACTTCGTAAATATTTTAACTAATCCTAAATATGTTTGGAAAATAAATGATATCATTATCATGTCTAAGAATAATTTAAGTAATTTTACCTTTTTAGTATTTTATTATAGTAAGACGAAGTCAGACGATGGAGTATAGGACGCCATTTAAAAAAAAAGGTAAAAATGGGGTAATTTTAAGGCATTTTGCGGAGTCGACACCCTGAGACTTTTTCAAGGTAAGAGGGGGGGTTCGATGGGAAATATAAAGGAGCTGAAAGCAGTCGAAATTTAAAACAACTAAAAAAATGTTCTTGTCCTTACAATTTTCACACATTTTAGTTTTTTTTTTCGAAAAGAGTATGCAGAGCTGGAGTAGTTTATGTGGCCCCAAAGTTCCCCCTTGAAATTGGAATTGAAAAACCATGTCGCCACAATTACTCTCCGGGCGAGCCATTTAGAAAAAAATGCAATTTTTTTTATATATTCCATATTCCAGTAGCGTAAGATATGAAAACATATTTTTTTTTTGCCAAATGAAATTTAAAGCAATTTATTTTCATCCTTGAACAAAATATAACCTTTTTAAAAATTAAATAAATGTGCCACTCGAAGATCAAAATAAAATTATTACCGTTTTTATAAAGAATTTACTATTATGGCTTAAAAAATTAAATAAAGCAGTTTCTTTTTAATTATATTGACTTCAACAATTATTGTTAATAGATTTACGTAGATATTAGTATGAAATTACAAGAAGTATTTCAATAATATTTATACAAGTTTCTTTTACTTTTTTACTGCTTTTTATCTGCTTATGTAGAAAGTACTAATGTACAAAACAAAATATTTATCAGAAAAATAAAATACTGCTACTTACTTGTTAAATTCTACGCACGCGTGACGTCAATTGCGAACATTACTTATTTAGTAAGCAAGAACTGAATTTTAGTGCATTTCTAGGCGATATATTCACTTTTTAATAATAATAACTTTCAGAATGTAAATTTTATTATACAAGAGAGCTCCAAAAAAATTTAACTTATATATTATATTTTATTTTATTTGCAGTTGTTTGTTTTTGAAAGCCAATGTGATTCCATGTATCTTTTAGATAATGAGGGAAATATGAAAAACTTAGTTTCACTTTTTCAATTGACAAAGGTTTATGTTTGACATGGGTTCTACCATAAAGCAGAAAATGAATGAGTCGCTATTTTACTTCAAACAGTTAAGTACTGCAATTTTTTATATATCAATATCGATAAAAATATTTCTTACCTTTTAATAAAACCATAAATGGACGACGTTTTATTTATTCAACCACTTGCACTTCTATAGCTTACTCTTGAACACTAGAACACTTAAACACAGCCGGGAGGCAGTCAGTTTGTCCTATTAGTTGCTATTTTTAAAAAGTCCACCTCTCCTTCACTCGCCACCTCCATTATAACTTCAAAATGAATATAGGTCAACATGCTGTAAAAAATATAGTATTGGTTGAAAAACACAGCGATGGTCCATTGCAATTTTATTAGGCATACGTCAAGGTAATGTATTTCTTATTTTTTTCTAGCAGAAAAACTACGAGAATATAAATTCTCGACTTACACAGGAAAATAAGCGATCCGGGACATATTAGAAACAGAAACATCTGTAGATAACATAAAAAACATCTTTTCAGAAATATCGTTTTGTTTGTCCTAAGAAATCGTGGGGTTTCCATGTTCAGCGACTATTTGCTAAAATTACATTTAAAAAATATATTAAAAAACCTACAGAAAAAAAGACATTTTCCTATTTTTGTAAAATACCAGAAAATATTTTTTCCATGGGTTGCGATTTTTTAGATTTTTGCTTGGCTTTAGGTAGCAATCAAACGCTACAAATCAGTTTGACTTCCGTCTGTGCTGGTGTTACATAAATTTACGTCTGTAGCTAACACGCTAAACAATTTTATTGCTTGTTCATTTCTTACACAAATAAATAATACATATATTTAAAATTATTGTCGGTCAGTAGGCAGTACGCTTTTAAATTTTTGAAATAATTAATAATGAAAATAAATAAATACATTTTACGGCAAACAACTGTTCATAATTTATTAGTTATACGAAACAAAATTTTATTTCGGACAATTAACACATTTATTCGATTAATAGTATATTCATTCAAATAAACGGCATAAGTTTAAACACATTTTTAGCAGTTTTTAAGCAAATATTTGTTTAACTAATAGGAAACAAATATTGGTTTTATAAACTCAAATTTTGTTTAAATGTATAATTTATGTATATAGTCTAAGGGAAAAAGCGAAAACTATATTAATAAAGCTCGTTTGAGTTTGCTAGATGAGGATTCATAAATCCCTAGAGATCCGAATCTAATTCTGTAAAATGCAGATTTTTTTGAGGTAGTGGGTTTGGGACAAAACCTAAAAGAAATAAATATTGACTCTTTGACAGAAGTAAAGACTCTTTATTGGAACGTCTACTTTCTGGATTAAAGATTCGGACATTTATAACTTAGTATTAATATATCATTAATTACACTGGGGAACAAATTCCAACCTTCTTCTTGAACCAAACCTATTTTTTTTTAGATTCGACTCCACCCAAGCAACTAAAAATACCTGTTAAAGAATTTAGTTAGACTTTTCTAATTTCTTTGCCAGTGTAGCACCCGGTGTTAAAATTCCCCTTTCTTAGACATTTCTAGGAACATAAAAAAGTCTCCAAGTTACATTACCGTTTAACTAAGTTTGTTCTAATAGTTTGTTGGCTTGTCGTTATATTTACAAATAACTTTTCTATTACCTAGATAGCAAAAATTCTAAAAATAGTTTACTAGCTTGTAAACTATTTGGCTAGTTTAACTGTTTTACTCCACTGTTTAATTCCATGACTGGCTAGTGCCATGTAAACTAGCTCAATGTCCCTCCGCTTTTACAAGAACTTATCGGTAAAAGCTTCGTGATATATGTTACTGAAAAAATGTCTTTATTTTTATCAATTTGTTTTTTAATAGACCCAAATTGAAGAATAGAGAAAACGTCAACAATATCATATGCTCAATAAAGCAGACATATTCTTATCTTAGATAAGACTTCCCAAAATGCTTTCTATGACTCAAAAATAACATGGGAAACTTGTACTACATAGTCATATTAAATATATTTAATATGAAATTAAGCTATAAATAGGAAAATAAATATATACTGAATAACATCTTTCTATATTTTATTCAGGTTTATACTCTTTTTCTTTTCTTGATGTAAATTTTCTTCAATATTTACTGTTTTCGTTTTAAATTGAGTTCAACTCCCAGATTTCTTTTTGTATGAGTTTAGAGTTAACAACTCGAAAAACGTGCAGAAAGAACTGCCGAGAAAATACGAAATGCATGAAAATGAAACGATAAAAGTCTAAGAATTATAATCTTAGATTATGTAGACATGCATAATTGTATTCTTTCAGGGCAACAAAAGACTTCTCCTTTTAGTTGAAAGCACGTTTTCAAAAGACGTGTTTTCAAAAATGTACCAAAAATTTTAAAGATAATTAATGTTTAAGAAAATTCTATTATTTTCTTCAATATTTGTAATATTGGAGTTTGCATTAGTTGCCTTTTGTTCTTAGACTCATTCAAGGTTTCTGTATGTATATAAAAATGCAATAGTTGTCACGTAAACGGTTAAAGTCATTCCTTTTATGATTTTCTTCTAGTCTCCTAATTTGACCTCGATTTCTTTAGTACTTTTCAAGTTTACATAGGTTAGATCCACACTAGTTGGGCTGTAGAATGAATTTTGTTGCTTCTCAGTTTGGTTTAAGTTAAGGGTTGGTAGATTAATTCCAATAAAAGTTAATTCATTTTATTTGTATTTTACATCCTGGGGTGACTAGAACATACAGGAACCATATAAAGGTACGTTATCTTCAGATTTTTGACAATTTACGATAGCGATTACTTTGGTCGGTACCATTATGAGCCGTTTGACATCAATTATTTTTGTCGTTGGGATCCCGTGTAATTAAATTTCTAAGGAGTGGTAGAACGTGATATTTGGGTGATACCTAGTAAGTTGAACCGCGCAGAAGAGGCTGTCTTAGACAGAAATTCTGTAAGCTTCTTTACACAAGTACTTCTCTGGTTGGATTCGAGATATTTTTGGTCCACATGAGCATATTTAATATTGCCTAGTGCTAGGTACAGTTTATAAAGAATATTAACGAAAATGGTTATTGGGTGTTGCTAAAGGAAATAACCTAAAATATTGATGCATTTGCGATCCCACAAGAGATCAAATATGAATACAATATTAAGGTTTTTCAAAAAACTTTTAATTTCTATAATTTTTTCATAATTAAGTTTATTCTTAAAGTGACTCTTTCATTACGATAAAGTTCTTGATTTGTGCCGATTTCTTCTAATAGAGTTTATACGTATTAAAGGAATTAAAGTATTCTTTACGATATTCGCTATTATTCTGAATATTTTTTATATTGATTTTGCCTGCTTTTAAAAATTTGAAATTGGCCATTTAAAGGGGAAAGATTGGTCGTCCAATGATTGGGTTCAAGTTTAGCGGCTTACAGTTTAAATGATATATGTATAATAGCAGAAATATATAATTTCTGCAGGTGCAAAACGGCCTAAAAGAAGAATTGCTTTCGATTATGTCACAGGGTACCCTCCTGCGATCATGATTTCTGGGCCTCTACCCTCATCAGGCAGGCTTGTACCCAGGGAGATCTGAAATAACAGATTGCTCGATATGACAAAATCGAAAACGAAACGTCTATCATATTGAAACAGTACTACAAGTAGGTAATTTACCTACGGGTTTGCAGCCGGAAATCACCGGAGCCCCGATAGGTGGTGCTAAATGTTACATTTAACTTGCAAATCAAAATCACTGAGCACAGTGATTTTGGTTTGCATTTGTACTATGTAATGTTTGTATTGTCGGTGATGATTATTGAAATATAGAAAATAATGTTTATTTTGGGTCTTTTTTCGGTTTCGAGTTCTAGTTCTTTTAGTATCCATAACACAGTTTCGTTAACAAGGGTATTTGGATTATATTGACCTTTTAGGAATTTCGTAACGTCGGTGCTTATGTCACCTGGATAATTTATTAGTGATTCTAATTCGATAATCGTACTCTTTAAGCTTAAGTCTTTAATGCACTAATTTTAAATTTGGTTCCTTAAGGTTAAATTGCCTTACAAACGGGCGATGATCAGTGTAAATTTCAATTTTTTTTCGGTAAAGTCTATACTACTTACAAACCCAAACGATTCCAAGAAGTTCTTTTTCAATGTATCGAGTATTGGGGGGGATTCGAGGGATTCGTTTGAGGCCCCTGTTGAAAAAAGAACGAAGAGTTTTTCAAAAATCAGCATAAGATAAGAGCATTTATAAAAAGTTTTCTTAAATAATTAAAAGATTGAATAACGCCAATTTTGGATCCTTTTTTAAGACATCACGTAAGGGGTTTTTTGCTCTTTGATAAAAATATGATTGGCTAATCCCAAAAAATATTTAATGTCTTTTTGTGTTTTGGTTATAGGGAAATTTTTAACCGCTGTAACCTTATCAATGAAGGTGTAAAACCTTCGATCGTTTAAGTAAAAACTTTGATTTGTCCAACTATACTTTTATCTTGGATTCGCTAATTCTGTCGAAATCGAGGTTTAAGTCTATCAATGTGTTCTTGAAATGACGTAGAGAAAATTATTATGTTATCGAAATGTACTAAACAGTCCCCGGAGGATGTTATTACTCATTCAAATGTGTTCTTTAACCCAAAAGGCGTGCGTCTAAATGCATAATGACCCGTGTCGGTTGAGAAGGCTGCTTTAGGAATATCACTAAATTCCACCTCTATTTGGTGGAATCTGGTTGCTAGGTCTATTGTGCTGAAATATTGAGATTTCCCTAATTTATCGGGAATATCTGATATATTTGGTAATAAGAATTTGTCATCTATAGAGCGTTTATTAATTTTACGAATATCGCAAACAATGTACCATTTCCGTTTACTAGATTGTCCATCTTAATATATCACGATATTCGTAACACAAGTTTCGTATTCTTCTTGGTAGTAATGTGAAAATTTTAATTTTTTTAAATTTTGTTTCTGTATCTTGTCCATATAATCGTAAAATTCATTATTGGTCACAATTTTTTCGATAGAATTATTTTTACTTACCTCATTTATAATTTCAATGTCTAAAGGATTAAATGTTTTTATTTTAGCTAAGTTTTCGCGAACTATTCGTAATTACAGTAGTTGCGTAGTCAATGACTTGTACTAAAACTTCTAGCATTGCTGGTCAACCCAAATTCGTATGTTTTAAAATACCTACACCGTCTGATTGATTAACAGGTAACTTGAATTATTATTTCCTATGTTTGAGACATAATTTTGATAATATAAAAGATTACGAATTGAGTAGCTAAAGACCACTTTTTTTAATTCATATTCACCCCAATATATGTTAAAAAGTCAATACCTAAAAGCCCGTGGAATGTGGGCGAAAAATCAAAGAGATACAATTTTGTGATTTCCTACGTATTTAGAAGAAGAAAATATTGGTATATTAATTACCTCGTTATGAATGGATGTAGCGTGGGCTGTTCTTACTGAAAAATATTCAGAAAAAATTAAATTTTGATAAATGTGTATTCAGGATAATATTATTGGAATTCGTCATTATTGGTTCGAAAAAAATCATTTTGATTATTATCGATATAGATCGGTTCGACTGATCGATTAAATAGTTCTTCTATAATAATATTACTTTCCGAAGATTGTGGTTGTAGGTTTCTTCTAAGGATGGTGTTGCCTGAAGAAGTATTCATTAGTTCAGGCTTTTGCTGGTGTGATTTCTCGGAAGAACTTGGGCGTTAGAATTGAGGGTTAAATGATGGTTAAGGGTAAAAGTATTTCTTTGCCTAAAAATTTGATTTGTAAAATTCGGTTGTTGCCTAAAATTAGGTGTAAGTTGTCTAAAGAAGGAATGTAATTTGGAAGTTGCTGTGTAGGGTAATTTGAAAATGTTGGTCATTAACAGAATAATAAAATTTTGATTTTTTGGAAATATATTACTACGATTCTTATAATATAAACAATTGTCTTCGTTTAAGGCACAGCTCATTGCTTCTTCGAGAGTAACTGGATTTGTTAATCTAACTACAAGTTGCATGTGGTAATTCATATTAATTCATTTATAAATGTTTTCAAGACTAATTTCCCTTATTCGGTAACTAATTTTTGAAAGTTTTGTAGCTTGTGATTCATTATTTAGATTTAGTTTTAAAAATAACAAACTACGAGTATCTTGTTGCATTTAAGTTGACTTAGGCCAAGTAGTTGCGGATATTCATTTTCAGGTTTTGAGGTAATTATATGTTGAATGATACAATCAATCGATCTATGATCTGAGAAAGTAGAAATTATTGCGACTATCACTAAACGCCAAGTATACGTTACTTAAAATAGTATCATGCAAACCATTATTTATACCTGAATTTTTGTTTGTTCTATTTCTGTGGGTATTATAGAAATAATTATGACAAGCGTTAATAAATATATTTATTTGTTTTGGATTTCCATGGAATAAAGACATGTTATCTGCTTGATATCTAACTAACTGTAAATTACGTTCGGTAGACATTGTTTCTATTATTTAAACTAAATTTGAAATAGGTATTGAATTTTTTTGACAATTTAAATTTCCAAAGGCTAATATTTAATCTACTAGTTTGCGGAATTACAGCAGACAGTAATATCAGTAATTAAGTTGTAAATATTAAATAAAAAGAAAAATTGATTTAGTAGTACTTTCAACAATGTACTGAGTTTGGGATGATGCTTCCTCCCGCTGATGATTTTTTTGATTGTTCGTTTTTGCCACAAATCGTTAAAAAGAAGCCAAAAATACGCACGATGCCTGATTGTTGGCAAAAGCCGACCCGATTGCCTCAGTTAACAACTCGCAAAACGAGAGTCTATTTTAAATAAATATATTTTCCAACATGAGCGAAGAGAGAGAATTATCAAAAAAATAGTTTAATTGAAATATTCCTTTATTTGTCTCTTTAATATATCACTAAAGGTCTGTATTTGGTTTCCTATATTCACTGAAAAAAACAATTTTAGTTTGATTCTTGATTCATCTTATTTTACTTAATAATTCGCATTACTCTGACATAAAGGTCCAATATTTTTTACATAATCCAGAGGATTAAATGTATACATTGTTTTATTTTTCTCTAGTATTTTCTACATTTATCAGTCACCGTTTTAAATCAATTTGGGTCCGCCTTTGGTAAATCAGTATGGTCAGTATAGAATTTATGTTGATGTGCGATATTTGTAAAATAAACAAAACATTACCATTTCAGACACATTTATCTAAAATAGTATAGTTTATTTATGTATTATCAACACAAATAGGATAACATAGCACTCTACATATTTCATAACATATGTATAAAAAGCACTTCAAATCGACGAATCTATATGAGACTGTATTATCACCCGCATAGAAGCTCATATTTTGATTGCTCCAGTAGTTACTAATATTCTAATTAAATTACGGAGTACTTCAGAAAATATACGACTATTTTGGGTGACTATATTTTGTGTGAGTCCGAGTAAACTGAACTTTGGTTTTCAAGACGCTTGGCTATTGTAGAAAAACAAACTTTTTATTTTCCTAAACCAAAAAATACGCAACTATTTGCCTAAAATTTCGTTTATATTTAAAAAGCCGAAGTCATAATTATGTTGGTCATGTTATCATGTTCCGAAAAACCTACAAAACACATTACATTCTTGTTGACATGAAAACAAAATGGAAGGTTTTATTAAGCTATATTTTGTTTTAGATGCAAATATTTTTAAATTGTTTTTCATGTTTATACGGAACAATTAGGATTTCACGAGATGAAATTTTGCAAAATTTATGAATACTACACCCTACAAACCGCACACTAATTTAAAATGTATCCCGCTTTCATCTGCAGATTATGTTACCATTAATTTTGCCTTAAATTATACATCTGGCTGCCTCCTGTGCTCACGCGATAATAAAAATCCGCATTAACCTAAATTAGTTTAATAATGTTAGTATTTTTAACTATCCGAAGTATGTAGTTTAAAAATGTTTGATTTAGTTCTCAGTGTAAGCTTGACATTGTTACTGTTTTTCTTGTTTTAAGCAATAATATATTCTAGTACAACATATATGTACAATATCACTGTAATTGCTCTTAATGATAAATAAACATTTTTATAAAAAAATAAATCAGATCGAAAAAATTCACTCAAAAGTGAAAAATAATATTTTATTCCATCTTGAAAATTTGACTATGTAAAGTCGGCGCTCAGCTAATTCTTAATTACTTAATCACAATTAATATATTCTAGTCAATACTTATATATACATCAGCACTGTATTGGCTCTTACTAATAAATAAACATTTTTATAAACATATAAAATTAAAAAAAATATGTATAGTCGGCGCACAGCTAATTCATAATTACTTAATCACAGTTACTTCACATCATCCTTTTTAGTTCAAGTTTTATTGTACAAGTCAGATTTAATAAATTGTCACTGGGTTCATTACATATGTAACATCATTTTATAATAAGATATCTTATTATAACAATGGCAGCGTATATACTTTGTTTTCCTGATATTATGATGAAGGCATATATTTTTCAATGTTTCGTCGTGTAAAAATTTAAATATGGCACCAGGCCATTGACTTTTTTCCAATATGCTTATCGTGAAAATTTGTTCGAAATTAGTCAAATCATCGCGGAGGAATCGATGTACATACAGAAAAAATACATAGGATTGAATAGTAACTCGTTAGTGAGTGAGTAATACCAAAAGCAGATAATACTCCGTATAGATGATCCATTCAATGCTAAATAAAACAACCCTTAAGTGGATCACAACTTTGCATTGTATTCTCTATAGAGTATGGATTCATAGAGAGATTTCTGAGTAGATCGGCATAACTTCAAGACCAGTATTGCCGGTATATTATCTAGCAGTCTCGTACCTCCGAATATTCTAAGCAAGTTGACCTAACTCGTAATTTTAGAACTCTATAGCTAGTCTTGTCGCGCGCGAAGTAATATTTCAATTAAACAGTCACATAAACGATTGAAAATGGTGACGTTATTGTGTATCTGATGGAAGGTCTTTACGAACTAAAATCGGTCTCCGGTAATACCTATCTTATCAACTTACTAGTGAGATAAACACAATAACATACAATAAGCAATCAGCTTATAGTGTTTTACTGATAAAAACAAATTTTTCTAAAATTTTTCATCTGATGTGTTGGTAAAATATTTGTCATTCTTATTTTTTTTTCCTGATAAATGAAGTGAAAAAACATGTTTTCATGTACTGGATTTTCATCAAGTAACGAATAACTCTGATACGTTTACGTTTAAGTATTTATATTTCCCTCGTAAAGCTTAAAGGTTCATTTGCCGCTTCTTGAAAGGTAATATGGTCTCCGTCGATGATCTTTGATTGATTATTTGATACTTTTTATAAATTAGATTGAATAAGTAAATATTTGATGTTTTGAAGCAATCATCTTGTTTAGAGTTTATAGTGGCCAGATTTGTGAGATAGCAGATAATTTCAAAATACATGGTTCTGCTTTGCTTGATTCTCATCTGCCGTAGGTTAGTGCTAAGTAGTGTTTTAATTCTGGCTAATTCCTTTAACATGAATTTTAAATTTGCCGCAGGCACAATTGCACAATAATACAATCATCAACGCACCAAACGTGAGAAAAATTTGTATTATTAAGCGAACCGAACAACGGAGAAATCTCGGCGTATAAGAAAATCGGGATTATTCCCAATATTGATCGATCTAATCCCATTGTTTTCGAGACCAGTTTACCTTCGAGGTCTCGGGATTCCGAAGTCCCAGGATCTCCCTAGTCCGTCAATGAGAAAAACATATTTTCTCAATTCAGTCGGTGTCTTTCTGTCTGCCTAACAGTTATGGGCACAACTCAAAACTATTTATCCGATTTACTACAAATTTCGTTCAATAATTATGGGGATGACTGGTAATATTTTCATAAAAATCAAATATGGCTGAAAAAAACGGCAGCTCAATACAATAATAAAGTTTATTATTACTAAAAAGAGTATCTATCCAGTTCAATTTAATTTGCGTATAAAAATGTGATGTGATATAGGGATGAATTGATAAAATTTTGGTACAAATCCAAAAGAGCGGAATAAAATGGCAGCCCAATAAAATGTTAATAAAAACAAATCATATTTTGAACAATCAAATTTTGTACGAATCTAAGATGGTCAAAGAAAATGGCGGCCTAGTGTTTAAAAAGTCAGAAAAATTTAATTTCCTGGAATATAATCCTTTTAATGGAGGAAAAAAAATAAAAAGTGTTATAATTGGTAAATTGGATAAGTTATTTTTTAGTAGTCTTTTTTAACAATTCACTACTCCGTCACTTTGTTTTACCATATCGAATTTTTACCAAAAAGTAAATATACCTAGCCTTGCCGCGAACAGACAGACCGGTGGAATTGAGGAAACCTAAGGATCTAAAAACATTTCGGAGGGTGATATTTTTCGCGATTACAATAATACTTTATACCTCCAGGCACGGGAGGTCTGAACCTCCCGAATCGTTTTTGAGGTTTGACCGTTTGGACGCCCCCAACTGTATTTCTGGATTTCTGGCTACATACAGGTTTCTCTCGTTAAGATATGAAACCGGGTAAAAGCCAATTTATCGAGTTTTTAACTTTCAATTGTAATTAACGTACATTATATTATTGCATTTCTGAGGCTTCGGATTTTTTGGGATTGAAATATTTATACTTAGGCTTCAGAAATTCTAATTTTTCACCTCAAAAACCATTTTTAATGGATATAAAACAACTTTTAAATGCCTATTCTTTAGTTTTTATTAATTTAAAATACATTATCTTTTTTGAGGAGTGTATTCAATTTCTGAAAATGCTTCTCCTCCAATAGCGAATTATAAGGAAAATATTTTCATTCGGTCTCATGGGCATCTGCAAAACCACCTTCAAGAGGGCGGGAATAAATTCCTCACCAACCACCCAGTGCTAAAATTTTTCCTCACTTTTTAATATTTAACTAGTTTCTTTATCAAAATAACATAAAGTGTGTTTTCCAAGTCAAGCATTATGTAATGATATGATGAAGCAATACAATAGCGTTCTGACCAAACAGCAACTGACCCAGTAAGGAGGAGAAAAAGGGTGATCGGCCATGTAAACGACAACCCAGGACTAAAGCTAGGAAAACCAATCATGTAAACGACAACCCAGCAACTGGCCGGAGGAGGAGAAGGAGGAAGGTCGACTCTGTAACCGACAACACAACAGTCGACCAAGGATAGGAAAACCAGTCCTGTAAATGATAACCCATGAACTGGTCTGAGGGGAAGCAGTGTGGATTGTGTATATGTGAGAGATAAAGAGAGGAATAGAAAAGAAGGAACAGTCCTGTAAACGACAACCCAGCAACTCCCCAGAGGAGTAGAAGATGGATTATCGGTCCTGTAAACAACAAGCAAGCAACTGGCAGGAGAGGAAAAAGGAGGAAGTTCGACCCTGTAAACGACAACACAACAGTCGACCAAGGATAGGAATGTGTATTGTGTGCATGTGAGAGATAAAGAGAGGAATAGAAAAGAAGGATCAGTCCTGTAAACGGCAACCCAGCAACTCACCAGACGAGGAGAAGATGGATTGAGAGAGAGAGAGAGAGAGAGAGAGAAAGAGACGCTTTGACTAGAGTTGGTGGCGGTGCTGCCTGAACCCTCCACGTGATTTCCAGTATTATACGTGATGATGTTAAGGTACTATTGTCGCGGGGCTATATGTCACGCTCGGGAAATTTTCTGCACGTTGCGCCACATGTTTTAATGTGTATAAATATCGGGCGCATTTTACTGGTTATTTACCAAAAAGAAACGTATTTTTATTATGATTAGTAAGAAAGATATAGTTACATGAGTGTCTTGATTCGCGAGACGAGTTATATCATTTTCTGGGAGTTTTGTAGGTTACGTAATGTGTTTCAGTGCATAATAGTAAAGGGCGCATTTCACTGGTTATTTGTCTTAAAGAAACGTATTTTTACTATGATTAATAAGTAAGATACATTTTTAAATGACGTACGACGCATACATTGCCCAAACAGATATTTCGTTACAATAGATAAAAGTTACATTTAGTGAGCATAATACCTGCCTTATAATTGAATTGTTTTGCCTAAGCGGGTAATAAAAGACCTTTGGTGAGGAAAATCGCTTTAGAGGCAAAGCCGAGCGATTTCCACTAGATGTCAAGATAGAAAATAGGGCACATGGCTTTTGTAACTATATTAACAACAAAAACTCTTGCAGGTATCAAAAAGGGAAATCTTACAACAGTACATTATATTCTATAATATACTGTTATTTTGTTTCATATTTGGCAACGTTAATTTCTGTAAAGGTCTGCTTAACAGTATCAAATTAATAAATATATGTATTAAAAAAAAATTATTTATTACCTTGCAAAATATAAAAACTTTCGACTGTTTTTAAAATCGATTTTCGCTTTATAATATGATCTAGATTTCTGGTGATCTATGGCAGTGTTACTTAGCGTGCGTCTCTTCAGACATTTTTCCTAGATTTCTCTTGGTGAGGTCTTTTAAAAAACTTCTCCTTGCAATTTGCTTTGGTTCGCTTTATCGATGTGTTTGCTATATTCTAACGTAAATATTTTTTTAAGTCCGGATTACTTTTGGTAATTTGTTGGAAAACAATAATTAATAACTATTAATTTTGTTTCTTACCGGAGGTAATTTCCTTTCCCTCTAATGCACTTTTGTTATTTGTTACAATCTATTGACATTTGATTAACTTTCGACTTGTCATCGACCATCATGTTAAGTGAGCAGCCGTATTTAATACTTGTAGTATTCCTGGGATTATCATTCGCTTAATGCTGAGTAGCAGTATTCGATTAGCCATTTGTTATGTCTAATCTCGTAAACTATCATTGAGAGGTGGTTTACGGAAGTACTATTATTGATTATTTTCTATACTATCGAGAACTTTGGCAATCTTAATATTGTAATTTGCGCTATTGTCGGGAAAATTAATTTCCTTAAAATAGCTGTTGTGAGAACGGCAGCTTTTCGTCAAGTGGTAATAGAGGGAAATGCGCTAGAAATATTTACACCTTATTTTGAGAGCGATACTCAGTTTAATTAACACATAGTTTACAGAGCCCTGAAACTAAGAAATTTTGCTCTGAGATTAACTGATAAAAACACTTTAAATAACTCTCAATCTTTTTACTTTTTTTTCTGTTTTTAAAGGATTTATAATGCCATCCATAATTAACTGAATTATCAATTATAAGTATCAAATAATAATCAATATCAAAATACACTATACAACAGACTTTGATAAATTAAACATCACGCATTGAAGCTTTCTTAAAAAGAAGACCAGATTAACTAATAAATATTTCAGATACCCTTCCTATATCAAGTAATTCTATGTATATGAATATATACAAAGTATACATTGTTTGACCTATTAGTATGCACTGCTCGAGCATTACAAATCACATATATGTAACTACATACATTTTAATAAATAAAAAAATGTATTAGTTTTAAGTGCAAAAAAATGCAGTTAAGCCTGAACAAGAAACTAATATATATGTCAACTACGCATTTTCTTTAAAACAATAAAATTGCGAAAAAAATGGCTTTCTCTTTGTAGCTGGAGGGAGGTGGAAGACAAAGGCAAAATAAACAGACAACTACAGCCTTACCAGGCAACTTAACGTACATTTATGCGGCACAGAGCGATAATTAGTTAAAAAATGTAATTTTTTTACAAAATAATTAATTAAAAAAGCACCGCGTTCTTTTTGCCATCAGAAGATAACAGGCAAGCCATGGCGCATAGAAAATTAGAATTTTTAAAGAAATGCATCGGAAACAAATTATACGACTCATGAGATTTTAGGGAGAAGAATTGGCAACATTTTAAGTTGCATCTAATTAACTATTTCTGACTTGGTAGTTGCACAACTTATCGCAATACACCAGATTCAGGCCTGAAAGTTTAGGTAAATGAGTCGAAATATAGATAAATGGTTGGGTTCTAAATTTAAAATGCTACGTTATGATTTGTTCATGCGATCGGTTGTTGGAGGAGTGGAATAGGAGATTTGTAGTATTTAAATTAAAAAGGCGTGCGTAAAACCTTTTGATAATATAAATTCCACGAGAATAAGATATCTACCTAGTGTAAATCTCTAGTGAAAGGTAGAGCTTAAAATAATGAACAAGTATGTAGTATATTAGCTGCTTCAAAGTCTAATTAACAAAGATCGTCCATCTGCACTGCACTGCAAAATTAACCGGACAAAAAAAATTGTATTCAAATTCAATGTTAAATAACTTTTAAGTTTTTTCATCAATTTTGATAATTTTAGGAAAAGTTTAAATGGATATAGTGATATATAGGGTAGAACCAAAAATTGCATTTTAACCTAAATTTATGAATACCCTATAGAAATTCTTTTTACCTGAATGATGTTTCTTTGTAGGATATTTTTAGGCCACATCTTTTATCAAATACTTGTTTCTTAATCAAATCAATATCTGAATTCTTAAAGGAATAACACATTTTTAAACAAAGCTATGCAATAATTCTTTAGTTAACAACGAACATTTGAAGAATTACATCAGCAATACTACAGTATTCAGATTTCATTTCAAAACCTAGTATTTCCTCCCCGAGCTTGAATAACAGCTCTTATTCTTTCTGGCATGGATTAAATTAAAGCAGCTACTGCGTCTGCTCCCACTCGTTTATTAGGGCCCGTTCCAACGCAACTAAAGTTTAAAACTCATCATAGTTTTGCCTAACATTTCTTCCTCATATGCTCTATGGGGTTTAAATCAGGACTTCTGTGGGGGGGGAGCATTCTAACACTTGAATACCAACATCGTTCAAATATTGTCTCGTCATTCGGGCTATGTGCGGACGAGCATTATCTTGCATTAGGAGAAAATTGTCTCCTATAAAGTGCATATAAGGAACCACGTGTACATCCAAACATTGCCTACTGTATATATCTGCCTGAAGCGTAACAAGGTTTGTGCGAGCTTCCAAGGAAATGCTGCCCCATACAACACTGAGCATATCGTTCTCCTGGTCTTCTCCACACCCTTTAATAAAACGAGACTCGTTCGTAAAAAGAACGTTTCGCCAAACGTCCATGTCCCAGTCTGCATGAGCTCGAGAAAATTCCAGGTGCGGACGTCGATGACCTGCATCTAATAGAGCACCTGTAGCAGGTACACAAGAGGATAGATTTTGTTCTCTCAACCTTCGGCGTACGGTATCAAGTGAAACTAAGGTACCATTAATATCTGCAAATTTTCTGGTTAAATGTAAGAGCAGATAGCGTCTTGCGCTACTTCTTCTGCTCTCTTCATTTAATTTTTATTTTTAAAAAACATTTATCGTTTACAGAACAGTGTCAAAACATATAGAGTACAGCAAATAAATGTGTCATTTGTTGACAAGAATTTGTATGACAAGCCATGGAAACTGTCATAGCAGAAAGAACAAGCCGACTTTACAAATAAAATTATCTTTATTTGATGTGTCTTATTAAGAATTGAATAGTTTTGTTTAAAAATGTGTTATTCCCTTAAAAATGCAGATATCATCAGACCGATATGATTCAAAAAACAAGTTGTTGATAAAAGATGAAGCTTAAAGATATTGTATAAAGAGACGTCATTCAGGTTATAAATGTTTCTAAAGGGTATTCAGAAATTTAGGTCAAAATGCAATTTTTGGTTCTACTGTGTATATCACTACATGCATTTAAACTTTTCCTAAAATCGGTTAAGGAAAATGATGAACATGGAACTTGACATAAAAAGATCGAAATTGATGGATAAATCTAAAAGTTATTTAAGATTAAATTTGAACTCAATTTTGTTTGTCCGGTTAATAATGCAGTGCAGTGTAGTTCTTCCTATGTTTACACTATTAGTATAGCTATAGGTCTTGGACTTCTATAATATGCAGGCTGTCAATCAGCTAAAAGCTAGGTATAATATGTATACTATCAACCTAGGTTATGTTTTTCTAAACTTTTTCACACGACAATTAGAAATTAATATTCGTTTATAAATAATAAATATTTGGCAATAACCAATATTTCCAACAAGCTTTAAAACTTTTGCGACGTCTTTAAAATTACATTATTTAAATAAGCAATATAAACGTCATAATTTCAGCTCCGTTACCTTAACTTGATGTCGAGGATGATAAGATTTAATTATAAGCTATATACAAACTTTGTCTTTTATTTGTATAGGTAAGAATTAACCTAATATTTTAGATTAATCTCATTCTGGCACTGTCATAATTAAACATTAGCATGTGTCTATTTAAAGAAAACAGGTAATTTTTAAGTTATGTCCAGGCTGAACAGAATTGAAAACAAAAACCTATAATAACGCGTCTAAGGTATAGAAATAGTATGCGAAATATTACTTAATATTAAAACGCATATAAGTTAAACCACGGTTTTATTAGCAAAAACCAATATTGCCGAATATGGAAGGAAAAGCAACAAAATCAGGTTCCACAATAGTCGGTAACACCAACAACTCCTAGAACACAAGGACCAAGTGCTTGGCGTGGCGTCATCGGTCGTAGGGAAAGGTATGTGCAAGCGCGGCATACACTATTATTGTTTCTAAGCAGGATCTTTACTTTAGAATTGATTATTGGAAACAAATAAAACAGTAATTAAGAGTTAATTCAATTTTCAGTACACCAATAAAAGTGTAGAGAGATATTGAGGTGAAAAACAGCCATATATAAGAATGTAGATGCATATAAATAATTAATTTATGTGAGTATTTATGTTATATTCAAGTAGAAACAGTATAAACCAAAGTTTTAAAACAAGTTCTAAATTTATAGTTACAAAACGTCTAGGTAGCCTACTTATTAAGATTTCAATATTTTTAGTTTACTCATTACCAATCTTATTGGTTATAATATAAGTATATAGTACTTCAAAGGCATGGTAAATCTCAGTAAAAATATACTGAAATAAATATATTTTTAAGCGTCCTCAGACAGCAAAAGCTAATGAACCCAATAAATTATAATATTGAGAAATATGTTATTCAATTCATTATAGTATTTTAGATATGTTAGGTATATATTTTTTAATATGCATCTATTTAATCATTTATTTTATTTAAAAAACAGTTTACAAATTGATGTCTATTCTATAATCTACAAGTACAAGTATTCTGCCAACGCAAAATATAAAAACACAATTATGTCGTAGGTAGTGTAATATTACATGCGAGTATACAGAAACAAAACTATAAGTACTTAAGTATTAATTACCGAATCACTTTAAATAAACGTTAAGTTTTCTCTTACCTGAGCGTTTACCTATCCGATCATTTTGCTTGCATAGTAATTTTTTATAAGTGTATTTGAAATACTACTGAGTAAGATATTACCAACCGTTTCTAAAGAATGCATACTGCAACATTAAAATCAGTACTTTGTTGAGCCTGAAGGCATCCGTGCTATTATTACTCTCACATTCGAGATTTATATTGTCATGTTCGGGATTTACACTGTCATGGTTGGTGTTAAATGAGGGACTTGTTATTAAATTATTAATTTTATCAAGTAAATTTCTTATCTGATCCAGATTACTTGTCAAAAATGGTGTTTTCAGTGAATCTACTTCTATGCTTATGGATTGTCCATACAGATATGTCATAGTTTGCAAATCGTTATATATTACAACAGCGTAAGTGATAGTAGGGACCGGAGAATGCTCTACATTAAATATAGTCATCTTAAAACTGTCACTAATAAAAAAACCTCTTTCATTAATCCGAAAACATTGAAATATTATTTTAAATTCTTTAAAATTTGTGAATTCACTTAGTTTTTTATGATGAATATATATTCTTGTTTACTTTCTTCAATTGCCTGTTGAAAACGAATTTCATCGAGTTCTTTAAGTTTATCGTCTTTACTATTTCTGAATGACACCTTTTTTGATAAATATTTGGTACAGTTCGGAAATTTAGTAGGTACTCGAGGTTCCTTTAACCGTGGGAAACTAAATTTAATTATAACGTTCTCACCAGTTTTGGAATCCTGTTGGAAATTGTCCGAATAAAATCTTCAGGTTCGAAATGGCACTCCCACACACGGTTATTATCAGTTGGAACAAAATTGTCACGGGGGATAGCACTTAACCATTTCCGGCGTAATTCTTCGTCCCGAGGAAACCGAAAAACTTTGGTGTCTTTGGAATAGTTTCCTTTTAAAAAGGCACACAATACAATGGCATAATGCTACACTGTCTATTCACATAACTATTTAAATAAAAACCACCAAAACATAAATCAAATGTAGAAGTTTACATAAATCAATTCGAAAAGAAAAAGCTGGCTTTACCTAACTTCCATTATTGTAAATCTTTTCTTTTAATAACTATTTTTTTGGCATCTACGATTGCTAAAACGCAGAGATATGTAAAACTCTGTTTTTTTCCACGATTACAATCATTTTGTTTGGCGTTATTTTGTTCCGTCACTTGAATTTGTGGCAAAATTGTATTCTATTATACCACAATTATTTCTTGCATAAATTTGAAATTAATCTACCAAGTAGTTTTTTAGGATTTATTTTGAAATATTTTATTAGACCGCCATTTTGTTTTACAGCTTGAATTTATATAATACCTGATTTTTGTGTAAAATTTCAGATAAATTGGGTACGCAGCTTTTCGGTAATATTTTTTAACATTTCACTTGGCCGCCATATTGTTTCGTGGTATTGGATTTCGATCAAAATAATTCGAGTTTATCTTCAAATTACCTTTGTTTTTTTACCAGAATCTTAGCAGGGCGTGATTAATTACCTATGAGGCCTGGGACCAAAAAGTGTTAAGGGGCCCCTTATCTAGGCGAGGTTGACAACTTTTAAACTATATTTTACTAAAAAGAAGCTTTGTAGTTTTGTGCTATAGCCCATGTAGCCCCTCCCACCTTTAATCCAGACCTAAGTTATGAGTTAATCGATAAAGTGATTTTTTAGCTAAGCCGCGAATCGAAAAAAACATGTTTTCAGGCATCTAGGAACCCTGAAAAGTATAGGTCTGAAAAAATCTCTGTTTTCAACACTTTCCTTTTACGAGGGAATAATAAGATTGGTAATATTCCCAAAAATATCTTTGGTTTAAAAGAAAAGAAATCCTGGTATTTAAAAAAACTTGATCAATTCGCCGGCAACAAAATTCAAAGATAGCCCTCGGTCACTTATTGGTCGACGCAGTAGCCAATCTAAAACTCGCTAATCGTTCACCTACGGAACGTGTCGCCAGAGCAATTTTAGAAGTAAGCGCTTAGTTCTTTTGTTCTAGGAGTTGTTAACACACTTTTGTGCGGCAACAGATCTTTATTTGGCATTTTTTGGATTTCAGAGTTTGATGATGAACTACATGATATGCGGAGGGTTGATTTGTTCAAATGCAAATCTTCACGAGAAAGATTTTTCCTTCTTACAAACTGTAAGCATTACGCAATTTAATTTGCAAGAGTACAAGCCACAAAACTAATAAAGCTGCTGTTGAAAGGTTGGTCAGAGATGGCATACGTCTTGAATAAAAATAAAAGCTGGCAAGAAAAATTACAGGCTTCACGATACGCCAATGGTAGAAAACATTTTTTAATGAAATAAGTTCTAATATTGATAACGATAAAAGCCGTTGGAATACTCCTAGTAATAAATCAAAGCTTAGAATTTTTAAAAATATTTTGGTACTTTTTTTAATTCTAGTAAATTATTCTACACAACTAATTATAAAAACTGAACAGATTAATCTAAAACTGCTCATTTTGTGTGACTGCATGTTTAAAACATTATGAAGTCAAAATATGAATGATCCTTAATAAAGGCAACTAATGTTTTAGCCGATTGACAGTACATTCATGTATTTAATAGTTTATGAGCTATTAGGCAGAATTTTTTGATTCGTCTAATCCACCTTGTGATATTTGATAAATGCTCTAAAATCAGAATATTCAAGCAAGTCAATATTTCTAAATGTAGTTCCATTATTTCTTTCTACCTAGCCTGTGCAGAATACACAAATACAGAATACAAGAGACTCTCATATAATGTGCCTTAAATTTTGAACAACAAATTCCTCTCCATTTTTGGGAAATGCTTCTGGAATCCCTCCGCTAGTAGAAATTTCGTCTTTGACAAAATCGTGTAACACCCTCTCAGGAATAGTTTCTATCTGTTGCGAAGAACGGGTGTTCGAACCTCTTGACACTTTTTTTATTCGTTGCTTCTTGAGTGATAATATTTGGTTATTTGGTATAAGATGATGCACACAAATCACAAGTAATGATATTATGTATCTAGAATTGCCTATGATTTCGCTCTTAATTACGTTATTTCTATTTTTTTTTCCATCATACACTTATATATACTTATATTATATTATAAAATAAACTCATGGGCCTCTAATAAATAAATAATAAATAGACTTATTTTTGTAGAAAACATATTCGTACTCTTGACGTTAAACAAGTTTCAAGGTGCAGAATATAGCTGCTCTGACGACCGCCTGGCAAAAGAGGCATTTTTATGCCGCCAGCAAGAGCTCCTACATTTCACAAACATACTTCAAATACAAAATTAATGAACAATGGCTCACTGCCAATAGCGCAACGAGGGAAAAGGTAAAAGAGGACACGGTAGGATTGCGGCCCTAGTAAAAATTATAAAAATACAAATCGTAGCCGTTGAAGTGGAAAATGCCACGTATTACCTTAGGGTTAGGCTACGGGCCACTGCACAATTTTGAGCTTGGGATGAGAGGTATATTTCTAGGTTTTACGTGGAGGCCAATTTGACAAGTTTTCTAAAAGATATCTTTTCCTTGCCCCGAGTTTTGAATTATTTCTTGCTCGTGTTTACTATAAATATGCATAAGAAATTAATAATTGGTTAAATTAAGACCTAAGAAAAGAAAACAATATTATATAATCGGTAAAATACTAATTTATATTTAAAAAATGTTTTTAATAATATTTTTAGTGTATAGTAACTACACGGTAGTAATTGGTCTAGACTGAAAAAAATTTAGACAGATTTTATGAATTTAGCATATTCTTCTTTTGTGCCCAAATTACAGTTTGTCGAATAAGTCATGATCCGTTATTTCAGGCGAACAAGGCTCATTCAGAAAAACTCTTTAATAACAACAATAATTATAATTATTACTATCAAGTTTGTCGTTAAGTAAACATTAGATATTCCTGCTTCTCCGTTTTTTTTTTAATAATTACGATATTTTACGTTACTATTAATTTGCATCTGCGGATACACAATAATGTAATCGTCAATCACTGCCCCCGAAATTAATTCCAGACTCCAACGTGCGCGCAATTATGTACTCTCAAACAGCGAGACAGCGACTATACCTGGATGGGCTGAAATCACGAAGGACAGCAAAATACCCTTGTCTAATATTTGAACATAGGAGGGACCTCATCAACTTTGGTTTGGCCCGAGGAAGTATGCGAAAATAGTGTTTTTAAAATATTTGGCAAGGAGCCGAAATTACGGCTTTGGGGTTCAGAACCCTGGAAAAGGGGAGATCGTATTTTCCCCAGCTTGCCATGTGTCAACCCGCCGCATTAGGAATTTTTACGTAATTTAGTTCTAACTATCCATGTGATTTGTATATTTATCTGCTTAGATGCCAGCTTGCCACCCCACCGTCAATCCCTACCCAAACAGGCAATAGAGCAGGAAATTAGGGTAAGTAAGGGTAGTATTGGGGGGCAAAAACGTAAATTTTAGGTACCTCCACCCACCCTTCTCCACGTTTGCAAATAATCAGTTCACATTTTTTATAATTTATATACTTAAGGGGTTGCTTTGAAGTTAGTTTACTTTTACATATTGTGCTGTGAACAACGCAAAATTGCAAAGTAAAACAAATGGTTTCTGGAAACACAAAGAGGCCGTTCAATGTTTGTTTGGCCAAAAGTACACCTATTTAGTTAACAAAAAAGATGGTACAGTAAATTGTTCGAAAATGTAGTGCTTACACAACATCTCGCGATAAACAGGTTTTTCGTCAAACAACGCCCACCTGTGGTCCTGACTATACTAGTGTTACGGTAGAAAAACGCATACTTCAAAGCAAGAAGCGAAAAGACGCAGGATTTAAGTTTGTTACCGAAGTTCTATTGTTTGTACCCAAAAAATCATCTCTCTATAGGGAACGCCGTAAAGCGCTGGGGGGAGTAAATTTTAAAACAGTGTGGACATACTACTTTCTGGTAAGTTAACAGAGGAATTTTTGGTATTAGACGACAAATTTTAACTTCTGTTAAAGTATGTAAAAATAGGTATAAAAGCAAAGGAAAACGTGAAACAAATAAACTTTGTCTTTGGCGATGGGGTGTTTAAAAGTTACTGCAGGCAGTTTACACTAATTTATACAAACAAATAATAGGAAGCATGCAGGAATGCACGTACATCCTTCAGGTTTTGTACTCGCGGCTGCCAAATAAAATCGACATACGTACTTAAAGTTTGTTTTCAAGAAATTTATTCATCCCACTTACTTCAAAATCGTTTTTGAGATTCCGTTGATAAATCCTGTATTTGGGATTTGTCTTCTACTGGGATTTGGTAGTAGTCGGATGCAACATTCAAATTAGTTGTTAGATTTGTTTAATAACGGGACCTGCTCATGGCGATGACTTAAATCCATATTTTAAAATATATCTTAACTATACCACATACCTACAGGTATACTACAACATAATTTTAAAAGAAAAATGTTACAAAACATACAAACTTTCTCTGAAGAGAGACAAAGCGCAAGAATAAAACTTCATTCAGTTAACACACATCATTAAAAATTGATGGAGAGATCACAGTCTTGCAATTGCCCTGAGGGAGTGACATATTAAAGATATCAAGGTCTATTGTGTTTGCATTTCGCATCATTCTATTTGTTGAATCATTTTGACCATACAGTGTTCTTTGTTGTTTAAGTTCAAACATATTAGATTGTCTTAATAACTTTGGTGGTACGTTAAACTATAGGTTTGCTAAAATTTCAGGACATGTCACCGAGTTGTTAATTAGCTTAAAAATAAAGATTACACCAAACTTTGTTCCTCTGCTATTGAGCTTCTCGATTTCTAAAAATAACCTAATATTGTTATAGTCTACATTTTCGGATGGTATTTTTAGTTTGAAGGCGACATAGCGAAGGAACATGTTTTGAACCTTTTCAATTGATTGACTATGACATATAAAAAAGGCGATCATGCCGAACTACAGTTCTCAAGGTGAGGTCGTACTATGCTGATATATAGTGCCTTTACAGCATTAACATTGGTAAAGTCTCGTGTGTGCCTTTTCATAAAGCCCGATAATTTCAATGCTTTAATGCAACATATTTTAATGTGATCGAGAAATGTCAACTTACTGTCAAAACAAACACCCAAATGACGAACCACATTAATTTTCTCAATTGGTTCACCATTCAAGGAGTGTTCATACACTTTCAAAATTGTATGTACTTATTTTTTTTGTGACATCATGTTAGGATCGCGCCAAGCCCCAAACCTCTCAAGATCCTCCTGCATTCCAATTAATGCCTGATCGTTGTTGGTAATTCTAAACATCTTTAGATTATCAGCTTATTAAAGAATGGTATGAAAACAGAAAAAAGACTTTGCGGGGCATCCCATGCAACCATAAAAGGTTCTGAAAAGTAGCTGTTGTTAACTTTTACAATTTGTCTCCTTCCAGATACGTAGAACATTACCCAGGTCAAACAATCTTCCATCAAGACCATTGTCTTCACAGCACAACGCCAAAGCCTTCGACTCGAGTGTCCTCGTAAACCAACAAATTAGTATTGATGGACCTTCCGCTAATGGAATTAGGTTGCTTTGTAGTTATTAGGTTCTTGTTTTGATTATTTAAAAAACCAGAAACAATAAAATAAAGGATCTTTGGAATCTGAGACATGATGGCCACTGGTCGGTAATTTGAAACTTCTGTTACTCTGTCACCGGAATTTTTAAAAATAGGTGTAACCTACAATGTTTTCCATGTCTCAGGAAGAATTCCTGCAGACGGCGATTTATTGAACAAAAATGTATTACGGTTCACAAAAAAATTATGCATATTTCCGTAGGAAATATGGTGGTATGCCGTCTGGGACTGAACCTTTGTTTATATTATGCTGTGTGGTTTACTGATGGTACAGATATGGGTATTTCACAGAAGTGCATTTTTCGCACGCCTGAAGAGTTGTAAATAGATTTAAAGTGTTTTGCAATAGAGTTTCCATCTGACGCAATATCATTATTTAATTTCATCAGCAAGGGAATATCTCTATTTTTTGTTTAATTCTGAATGTATTTCCAATAATTCTGTGGATCGCTGTACACTCTGTCTCTTTACATTCTATATTATGTCTCCGATTATTATTTACAAAGGCTTTTAAGTGACCTAAAAATATTGAAATCACGTTCACATTTTGTTTGTTATCAGACCATATTGGAAAAGCATATTTACTTTTGAATTTAATTTAAGAGACATGGAAAAAAATTTAGAAAAGGATATGTCTCTATTAAAGGTTCGGTCACCATTGTATGCGGTTGTGTAGATGAACCTAATGAGTCATTTGACCAAGTTAGCCTAGGCAGATTGAAATAACCTACTATGTAGACATATTCGCGGTATTGTTGAACCATCGGCTCCACCTGCTCCACGGTGTAACAATGGCAACCTAGGCCTCTCTTGGTGAATGAGGAGGAATATAGAAACAGCAAAAAAGGCTGTAGGTGTATTGAAATAATACCCAAATTCCCTCAGAAGACTCATCTTCCGTGTGTAATAAGAATCCTCTCATTGCGTTTTTTACCAGTTTGAACTACATCTCGGTCTTTACTAAACACGTTATTGTATAGTCCTAGTTCGGTTTTTCCGTACTCTAAAGCTAATGAAGTTTCATTTTACATTATTATATCATAATCACAATAGGAGACAATATTGCATAATTCTAGTAATTTCGTTCTATGGCCATTGCTATTTTGATAGTAGACTTCAATTTCTTTTAGGTGCTGTTGCCTATTGCAGCATTTTTCGGAAAAATTTTTTCAGTGTTCCTTTCTATCTTTACTGAAATTGCTCCTTTGAAAAATATATTGTCTAAATACAATATCTATCGGCCAAAAATCTGGCCTGTTTAGAATTTCATAAAACAAAGATGTCTATTTTAAAGACATTCTTGCTTAAGTTATCAATTTTACTTTTTATGTAGTTCAAAACATCCTTTCTCTTCACGCTTTTAGCGGCTCTGCCAACGTAAAACCATTTCTTACCTGGAGCTGCTGTAATCAAGGTATTTCGATAAGACCGACGTCATGCTTTTACTATAGTAAAATCATCTGTATTTTGACGCTAATTGCGATTTGAACAATCATTATTCTCGAAGGCGACTGCATTCTTTTGTCATGATTTGTCTATTTTGAATGAACAATTTCTGATTTTCTACCTGTGGTACTTGTGTGGACGACCCTTTCTCGTAATATTTGTTTTAAGGTTATACTTTTATCCTATTGTCTTTCTACATTTAGGACAAACTCATTTGTTATATCCCAAAATTATGATCTCTTTAGCTCTTACTGCACATGCAGGATGAATAATGCAACACAATGACTACATTTTATTTCTCTATTCACATCTCTATTGCAATTTGTACAGATTTTCAAAGAGCTTTTTTCACTAACGTCCGATCCGCCCGCCATGTTGAATGAATATTAGGATTGAGAAACAATTTCCTTTAAGGAAGACGAATTTATAGATCATTAATTTTAGGTAAAAGATATCTTTCTTTCAATGTATTGTGCAGGGGCATAAAAACCAACGCAAAAACCTTGTTCGCCATTTTTTTTTTAACCAAGACGATAGTGCTCGAATAAAGGGAGTTTAAATCGCGAATGATTTATTTTTATTACATCGTTTAAAATGTCTCTTACCACTTCTCGTTCTATAAAAGAAATGTGATACGGTCGACACATAATGGACACATTATCTGTGAATATATTGACATTATCGTAACATTATTGTTACCAATTTCTATTAAATTATGCTATTGTGCTATATTCGTTAATTAGATTTAAAAACGTTCGTTACATGTCAAACTGCTTATTATTATCTTCAAAAGTAAATGTTAAATTTCAGTTTACAAAACTAACACACATGTAATACCACTTTCCTCGTTTAATTCTTACCATTTAAAGAAAGTGATTTGAATTTGACTACATAGAGTGTTGCTTACTGGAGGGGTTAAGAAACTTTGGAATGGAGAAGAAATTTTATTTGCTTTGCTGTGGTCCTAAAAACCACAGTACCATTATTAGGAATTCCCTTTTTTACCTTACCGCCGTGTAAAGACATTTCAGTAGGTCGTTTTTGACTACTATTTAATTTCGATATGCAGGAATTTTCATCACTATCACTATTCCAACTGTTAGACGAAGAATCTTCAGAATTTGTATGTCTGTCTATTTTCATAATTTCACACCTTGTATGCGAATATAACATAAAAAACAATTCAATAATCGTAACGTAATAAACGTAAAACGAATAAACTATAAACTATGGAATGGTTTACCACACACCTGAACTGTAAACTCATAATCACAGACGTAAACAAAAACAAACTCTTAAACACAAAAACTCTATATTAATTATAACAACGTAACAACTACGACGAACGACGAGCTACCAAGAGTTTTGCTCGATCACCGACTAGCCTGTAATATTGAAACATAATCCCTTAAGCTTATCGGTCTCGGCTGCAGCAAATAATTCTCCCTTTTTAGGTGTTATGCTCTTTTGAGTACTCGAGTATACTAGTATAAAAATTTATGTGCAAGGCAAAAATAACAACATCTTGATTCATTAGCAAGGAAAATGGCCCTCAAATTGTATCAAATTTTGCGTTGAACATTTCAAAAGGCACTCAGTATATCCAAGTTCATTTATTTTACGTGATGTTTCAAATATTAATCTCAATAGAGCATTTTCTTTATCATTCTGAGATCGATAGTCCGCAATTCGCAGTCAGCAAAATCGTGATTGCCTTAATTTGAAAGGCAGATCTTCGAGGAGTAATCAATGAACCAATCTCGGAGGGCCATGTATCAATGCGAAAGAAAGGACATAAAACCGCAGGTTAATCTCAACTCTGTCTGCGTTTTTAGTAAATTTTTATACTTCTTTTGTGGGAAGACGGTTTTTGTGCTGATTAGTTTCACAAGTTTTAATGGAAACCGTGGGATTTCGCCTTATGTTTTAAAAGTTCCGCTTTTTATTAATAAGTATGGTATTCTGCGCCAATATTTAGTCTCCGTCTTGCAGAAGCTATATAAAACTGTATTTAACCATAAAAGAATATATAAAACTGTATTAAAATGCTAAATTAAGAACTGTTTTAATTCTACTCACCGATCTATTAATACATCTAGCCTAGCCATTAATAGTTTACTTTCAAGACTGGAGTCAATTAAGAAATCACGATTTTTGGGCTTAGACTATACGAAATTGGAATAAGTTTCCAACGTTTCGCCTGCAACTTTATGAGGCATCTTCAGGGATTTTCTCTGTACGTGATCAAAACACTGAATACATTTAATTCAAAAGCAGCCACCATTTCTAATCTAAGTTAAAGGTTTTCAGTTTAAAAAGCTTATACTTTTACTTCACTTTCTCGTATACAAAATTATCTAGAAACAAATATATAATTGCTTACACGGTAGGTACTATTTGCAAGGAAGCACTAATAGATCAAATAAAATACTTAGATCATAACACCGGAGATTTAGTTTGATCATGACTGTTTCAAACTATGACTTAAGTGGAGATGGAGATGGATTTTCTAAGAACTCTGAGGTAGAGGCTTGGGTAGTTTTTTGATCCTCATGTTTTTATCAAGCTGAAATTGTGCTCTGGATCCAATTGCAGTTAAGGTTTAATTAGGTCTATTAACTCTTGTTCGTTAACACCGTGTTTCGAAAGAATTGATACTGCAGAAGAGCGATGAGAGTGATTTTTTGTATCAAGACCAATTCTCTCTGCCGAAGTTTTGATTCATTTTGCGCAAGAATTTATACCTAAAGGCGTATTTTTGAACTAACCACCACTTTTCCCATTAAGATTTACAGTCAAGAAACCTCTAGTTTTTATATCACACCGCTTAGACAAAAGTTTCTGTAATAGCCCTACCGGACAAAAATCAACGTTGCTTTTATTTCGAATAAGCTTACTACTAGCACAGCGATATTCATCTCATGTTTGAAAAAAGATATTTTGCAATTAGCCGCTTCATTTCCCCTCCAGGCCAGCTCAAAAGCTATATGGAAAGAATTTTCTCTGCAAACCATCTGGACAATTTCCTTCCCAGAGAGAAGCCAGAACAAAAATATCTTGGATAGTTATAGCCTTTTCATTAACCTTTCTTTTATCTAAGCTCTCTTGCAATACGAGCTTTTTTAAAACTTATATCACTAAATGGATCAAAGGATATTTTTAATTCTTTCTGGATCATCTTCGCAGTGATATTCCTATTGATTTTACACAATTCTCCTTGTAGTCTTCGCCGTTTTTCCTTTTCATATTGAAACCCCAGTCTTCTACAATGCCGACAATTCTACTTATAGGAGGAGAGATAGCAATTCATACTGCCGTTTTTTATTTAAAATTCATAAACTGATGGCAATTTTTAGTTATTCTTACATGTAAGTATACTTACGAATAACTACAAATGTATATTGACGATTTCTAATAAATAAAGTTTGATTTTTACTTAAATAACCTTAATAGATATATGTGTATTTTGGCTATGATTCCTTTTTTACTTTTTAGATTATTATAGCAAGGAAATCAGCTAGCAGGTTCTCAACAAAGCTTTTGCAGAGACGAAGAAAACGCGGTAAATTCAAACCATGTGAAAGATATGGGTTCATAGAGACATCGTGTTTAGAAGGTTGAGGTAAGCTCTCTATATACGGATTCATATTGTAAAAAATATTTAATGTGTCAAAACATTATTTAATTTTAAAAACATTGTTACTGATTTTAATATTCTTCGTAAATAATATATTTTTGAATTTGGTACTTGCAGATTAAACTTGATGAAGGACATTGAGGAATCTATGTGCAAATGCTCTAGAGGTTAATTGTTGTATCATCTTATAATTGCATACATACATACATACATTGCTAATATTTGCATACAACAATATATCCGTAACAGATGGGGTAAAAACCATAGATGATTAGCAGTAAACGATACACAGAAGAACAAAATTCTGAAATATGCCAGAAAACAGTAGGCCAATTGCCAAATGAATCCTGGTTAGTCGCAAGGAAGAACCGTTTGACTTCCAGTTGGTTTTGTGCTGTATGATAAATAAAATATTCCCACCTTCATTATATAGATAACTCATAGGTAATATATATTTTATTTTTAATAATTATTCATTAACTGGGTATATTAATTCGTAATATTAATTCGTAACTTTTAATGAGCTTTAAAAATTTTATTGTGTTTCAGTTACTAATTATGTTATATGTATTTATATATCTAAATTATACGTTAAAAAGTTATTTATCATAAACATCATGAAGCGGAATAATCTTGTATATTTTACCAGCCTTCTCAAATGAAAACACATTTTTTTTTACTACTGAACATCCCTGCGTAATGATTTTTGGCTTATTGGGAGTTGGATATAATGTTCTATGAGTGGTTGTGGTAATCATCGATTATGCACGTCGTTTAAGTAAATTGCTTATCAGTAATGTCACTGCTATTCTAATGAATGCAGTTACCAAGGGCGAACCTACATATTAAAGGCACACTACGCTCCCGTGTCTGAATGTTGTTACCTCCCCTCCCCCCCCCCCGGTGGACGCCCTGGCGGTTAGTTTGAGCTAGGTAATATGGAATGATATTTTTGCAAATTTACTAGTAAAATCTGGATCGTAATTAACCATTTCAGCAGTCGAACTCAGAATTATATGCTTTATTAACTGAAAAATATTAAAAGGTGATTTCAAGGGTTTATAAAAATTTAAACTGGCTTTATTGTATAAAAATGTATGAATATTTTTTTGACAAATATAGGACAATTCTTAATTACTGGCTACGGCAATATCTGAATATTGTCACTGGCTATTTCCGATCTGACATTTGCAGACTAATGAATATTTATCTGCAGCCTCTAGCTCTTTTTATTCTTTTCAGTAAGAAACACTTTAGATGGCATAAAGACCATACAATGGAGGCAAGAACACAAAATTAATGTAAATATTTGAAAAAGACCGAAATGCTACCGTTACTCCCACAGCATTGTGGCTTGATAAGAGTGGATTTATTAGAGAGAGTACTGAGAGAAGATTATAGATATAATTTTTTTTATTATTAAATTAAACATATCATTTTTAAGTAGAAATTAAAAACTGTAAAATATGTTTTTGTGTCAGTTCTAACAACAAATTATGTATAATAAAATGTTTAAACAAACCTTTATCTTGCTTATAATTATAAAAAAGTACTTTTAGTCAGTTACTTAAATATAATACAGGCTGTGATAAATCCGTGTTCGCAGAGGTTGTAAATTCAAGCCCTTCCCACCAGTTTACGTAAGAGACAAAAACATTGGGAAAATTATAACAAAATTTTAATAATAAAAACTCTCTATAGAAGTCTAATAAAGTCTAATAGTATTTTACATAATCGTTGGAAGTGAAAGTTTTCAAACAAGGTAGATCATAGGAAAAATAGTAAACCATTTTTTTACAACCACAAAGAGTCTTCAGTAGGACTTTATTTAGTTTTCAATACTAGTATTGAAAGACTGAGTAAATGATTTGACATCGATTAAAAATAGCCTTTAGCTTTTTATTTACTCACCATATTTCATATACTATAGTATTGAAATTTTTTTTACACATGTCTGATATAAAGCACCTTCTAGCGTAAGGAGTGTTTTTTTGTCGTTTTCATATGTAGCTGCATGACAAAAAATTTTGTCTAACAAAACAAAATCTGCTTCTATAAAATTAGTTGAAGAGAAACAACCAGTTTTTTTATAAATTTTCTAGTTCTTGTAAAACCTTTTTTCTTTCCTGTCATAGGAAGGATTTTCTTAATCTGAAGCAATATTCTATTATTTATTTGATAAACTAACATACCAAATATCTTCAATGAAATGAAACAATATCTACATTTTTATCACACTCTTATTCACAGACATACATATGTATAACTTAAACTACAGAAAAGAGACTAATATAATATAAAAAAGCTAATAAGCATTTCTCAAAGTAGAAGAATAATAATAAAATAAAATATTCAATGTTACATAAATTTAGATTGATTCTATTCTTTCTATCAGTATCTGCAAAACTCGAGAATTTTGTTAATGTATCTACCATGTATTAAATCTGGCAGAAAGTTTCAATGGCAAAATGAGAATTTTGGTTCTGGGAGATTTTAATGTAAATTTTAATAAAGTAGATGATAGTTATAATAAAACTGAGATGTTAACTCAACTATTTTTTCTTTCTTTGGTTTCACCTAGCTCATAAACAGCCCAACTCGTAAAAAGTGAATTGTTTAAACAATATTTTTATTAATTTTGAAATAAATGGGGTTCAAAATGGGGTGTTCTGATCAGATTATGAAAGTCGGATTTGTCTCAAAGGGAGTGCAGATATAGAAACGTATATATATAATCAAGATAAACATCAAACCTTCTATAATTACTTTTTACAAGAAAGTTGACAAAATGTGTATGAGGTTGATCTAGTGGAGTTGAAAAATATATCTTTTCATGAGACTCTTCATTACCTGTGCTTCCACTAAAATTAAATAATAACTGGGGCCACATATATTTAATATGAATGGTTGGATTACTGAAGAGATTAGGGCAATAAAGCAAACAGTTATGTTATGCTATGAATGTTTTTGTTGGAGTGAAATCTGCTTTTTATTGCATGAAGCCTCTTCTTTTGACTTTCTTCGTCTTTTGGAAACTCAAAAAAATAAACCTTAGGTTCTTTCGGATAGTTTCCATTGCAGTTAGGTACACAACAAATAAAGGCAATTATTCTAAACTAAAAGATTTTTTTGGAAATCTACTTTTTATTAGAATTCAAGTGTAAACCTCACTACCATAAACTTCTATTTTGACGAAAGTTTTATAGCACCAGTCTCAAAACTAATAGCACTAATACAAATATGTACAGAAATAGTTAAAAACTACTAATGTTCTAATTTATTTGTAAAAAGGAATGCAAAAAGCACTCTGTAAACGAATTTACAGATAGCAGTTAACTACAAAAATGAACTAGTGATGACTCATTGCAAACTGTCAACGGCCGTTTCCAGGCTTTCTAGTAGAGACGGCGTTGGTTGGGTTAACTCTTCAGGATTGCTGATTGGTTCAAGCGGCTGATAAAATTTTGATGTCACTCATTTATTCAATTTAAAACAGGTAAATTCTCAAAAATTCTTTATACTTATTGGTTTGAAATTGTAATAGTGAAATAGTCGATGTTAAATACCTTGGCATAGTACAATACAGCGCAAATTATTTAGAAGAATTTTGTTATCGTATAAATAATTACAATTACCCTATGTGTTCAATTAGCTACATTAGTATCTATGCGTACCTTAAAATTGGGCTTTTAATAGAATTTTTGAAAATATATAGTGTGCCACAAACTCAGTGGCCTATTAAAAGTATCTGAAGAAAATAAATAGAATACTTTAAAAATTTGGCTCTGGCCTGGTCATAAGGTTTATTTTTAAAGTATTTTGCCGCTTCTACTTTAAACCGCTGGTAAAATCCGTTTTCTAAATAAAATGCCATATATATTATTGCATTTTTTTGTATTGTCCTGAATATTTTAAACACATTTTGTGTGTTTTGTTTCCTATATCTAAATTTAATTGTTTTCGAGAAAGTGGCGTTTAAAAATTGACATTTTTGGCCCTTTGAAGCTCTGTAACTCCCAAACGACCTAACGGACAACTAAATGGATTTCATTTTCCTATACGAGTTTTTAATTATCTATTTCCCCACATCAGCTTCTAGTTTTCAATGTAAAAGTTGGTGTCAGGAGGTAGATAACTAAAAACTAACATAGGAAAGTGCAATCAATTTCGTTGCAAATTAAGATGAGTGCGAGAGTGAAAGCATTTTCTCGAAAAGAGTTGAATTTAGGTATAAGATAAATAACACAAACAGTGTTTAAAATAATCAGGACGATACAAAAATGCAGAATTATATATGTCATTCCATTTAGATAGGGGATGATGTCAAGTGTTTAAGGTAGAAGTCGTGATGCCGCGAGACGAGATAAAATTTGTGTTTCGTCTCGTCTCGACCTAATCTAGTCTCGCGATGACACCATTTAATCTCGACACTCGAATTGAGACGAAACGAGAATGAAGGGTCAGGAGGAGATGAGAATCTCGAGTTTTATTTAATTAATTATTATTCATTAAAATATTAAATGTTAAAATTAGTGATATGTCTAGATGTTAAAAATTTGATATTTTTTATATTTGTGTATTCATTTATAAAATTGAAAATAGTTTAGTTCCAAATCATTTAAAGGAATTTATAAATCAAAATTTAGAGTTTCATCAAAATAATACAAGGCAAAAAGACCATTTTCATTTAATTCTACCCTCCAACAATTTGTTATACAAATCGATATTTTATAAAGGATTAAAAGAATTTAACATTTTAAAAAAAGAAATGAAAAATGAACCGTTTCTTAAGAAATTCAAAGAGTCCTTAAAATATTACTTATTTAATAAACAGTTTATATACTTTTGATATGTTAAAAGTTTTATTAATATTATTATTATTATTTTTACGTTTGTATAGGTTAATAATAACTGTATAATAGTTAGATAAAGTTGTGCAATATGTACTTCAAATAATATTGTAATGTAAATTTTGTAGCACATTTTTGCTAATAAACTCTTAAACTAACTAAAAATTAAAGATATAGATACATACGTCTTTCCATTTCTGTCAAAGAAAATCACTGTATCAATATAAATCATAAAATAAAATGCACAATAAATAATTATCAAGTCATTAAATGTTTCTGTGTGTCGGATGTCTCAAAAAATATAAAGAACAAAAATAAATATATAAATAGAAACCAATATTTTTGATGTCTGCATTATTCTTATATTTAGAGTGCGAAATTTAAAAGTCAAATAATACTCCACCAAACGTTAATAATTTTAAGTTATATGAGATTCATTTTTGCATTAAAATTTGAAAACATATATCTTAAACAATTTTAAGAAATTTAGGAACTTACGTATTTAAAGTATAAAAATAATTCTGAAAAATTACAAATAAAAATTAGCACCAAGCGAAAATATTTCAGAGGTTTGCCAGCATTAATGTTTATTTTAACTAACCCAGTAATAGTAATTTCTGTAACAAGTGCACTAATAAATTTGGAAATTTTGAACCGCAATCAAAGGAGTGAAAATAATAACCTTATGGGTCTATAATTATTAAGAGCACGAACCTGTTTTTGTCACTTTTTCGTTGTGATTAGCGATGTTGTGACTGACAATATGCATTGTCCGGTTGTTCCTGGATATAAATTTTTCCCAACAAAGTAAACTTCATTTGGTTACATAAGTGCTGTTTCGAATTTTCATAAAGCTTGACTTTGCGCATGCACGTTTTAACCAGACCTATAGAGGAGCAGTCGACTTTTAATTCAGGTGTAAGACGTCCATAGTCCATTTCGTTTAATTTCAAGTTTTTCATTAATACTAATTTGCAAAATTTATCAAAATACTTTTTTTTTTTTCATTATATCACACACTAAAGGTTGGGCTCTTTTCTTTTTAATCCATCTACCACAATATTAAAAAAACTGATTTCCACTTTGATTTCAGCACTATGCAAATCCACCCTAATTTTGATATTCTGTTTCTAGAGATACCAACTTATGGAGTCTATATTCCTAATTACAAAAGTTCTATATTTTTAATTAATGAAAATTATACTTATACTAAAATTAATATATTATCATTTTCGAAAACAACACTGCAGCGTCTACAATAATATATTTAATTTTTGTTTTACCATGTAAGAATTAGAATAGAAATAAAATCACAGGCTTTTAGGAATCAGTCCATGCCTATTGGGCGAAATAATACACTGTATCTTTTATTAAAAAAGAAAAATAAACAAATAAATTAATAAGGAACTAAAACATGGATAGTTGCAAATTACATATTTTTGTTTGTACCGTAGATTGACTTTAGCAAACTAAATCTGAAGTATTTTTGCGAGACCGGGAAATTGTGAGAGTCTCGCAAGACGAGAAAATTCTATTCTACAGCAAAACGAGAGTTAAATAAAAATCTCTTGTCGATTTGTGAGACGTGTATATGTAGATGGAAGAGTCTGATAATAAAGATGAGGCTGATACTTCGAATGTAGAATTGAACTTTTTCGAGCACTATTATCTCTGCAAGCCTGAGGAGCAAATATGTTTTTAAATCAACCATGTGATTTGTTTAGTTAACATCTAAAGGCAAAAATATATAAACGTAATGCTCGGAGATTAGACTGGCCATCTTTCAGGATATTTACTGCCAATCCAAGATTTACAATATTCTTGATTTGAAAATTTTGAAATGATTGCATTATTGTGTAGTGGAGCGATATTGTTACCACTCTATGACTTGGTTTCACTTAAGAGCAGTAAAATATCCGTTTGCCAGTTAGAGAATCTAAACTACCCACAACAAACATCCACTAACCATACGTTCTAAAAATTGGATTCTTTTATTGACCCGCATAAAATTTTCCAGGGCGGTTAACTAGACCATCATTATAGAAAAGGGATTCGTCAGTAAAATCCTTAGAGCCACAGCTCTTACGAAGCATTGAGTTCTAGTTACATACGTTCCAGGAAGATGGCACAACTGAAGGTATGTTCTTAATAAAAAGGCGCTAAGGCGCCTAAAGGACTTACTTTTGGCTGGCGATGTAATGGTTGACCAGAGTTCTTAAAAAATTGATCACGAATTGATAAAATATTTTATCTATTTCATTTTTCACTGTTATGCCACATTTTCTGGATTTTAAAGTCGTATGACTTATCGCAAATTATCGTTTTTCTACAAATATCTTGAATTTTTGTAACCGCAAATAAATTATAAAATACTAAATAAAAATAAAATCAACTATTCGGAAGGAATTCTAGTTCTTAACAAAAATTTCTTTTATAGTTTTTTTACATTTTTCTATGGTTTTTACCTACTATACTTATACCAAAATATTTTTGCGTATTTATGCATTTAAAAAAATATTTATGATATAAAGGAATATAAAGTGCTTCCGATCAAAGTAAATCAACCTCAGAATTTTGACCGACAGGAATTTAGTTTACCTTTTGTGGAATCGGACTGCTTTAGACAATATACATCTACAATTTTTTATTTCTTTAGGGCGCGGGCGTAGGAATATTAGGACACAATTTATAGGTAAACTTAAAATGTTTCAGCACATTTTCTAAATGACCGGTCATTCAAGACTAAATAGACTAAATATATTTATTAGGAATAAAGAATAACCCACTCTGATCCTAATTGTCGAAGAGGAGAGGAAACCTCATACCTATTAATAAGGGACTGTGATAGATGGGGCGGAATCAGTAGAAAAACCTTCGGATCAGCCACCCTACCTCAGAAAAAATAATTTCGTTTAGTCAAGTAAATTTTGCGTTTAGCCAGGTAAATATTGAAGTTAAATTTCTAGAATAAATGAATCTTGATAAGAAGAAGCATATAATGATATACATATATAGTTATGAATTTTTTTTCTAATACATTTTCAGCAATTTAGATGATACACATTTATTACAAATACTATATGTTTGAAGTGTTAGTTAGGTAGTAGTAAAATATATACAACTATAACAACATGTTTGACTTGTTAGCATAAATATTTGAGAAAAAGGAAAGGTTGCTTGACTGTGCCAATTTGTGTTATTTTATTATTTTATGGTAGGTACTATGAAATACACAAATATTGTGTTAAAAACATTATAGTTGAATGGGCATTTTCCTGTTAAATTTAAATGTACGAAGGTTCAAGTATACTAGCACTTCTGAAAATGTTGCAGTCGATTTTAATAAAATACGCATATAACTGTAAAGCAATATAAAAATATTTAAGCTTACATTTGCCAATATTTAAATAGCATTGATACTATAATATAGACCATTGAAATATACAAATATTACATACAACTATTTCTTTTTCTTCTTGGCGTTTTTTCAATTTTATTTGAGTTGATTGGACGAAATATGAGTCAAATGTTGCATCTAGGGTGATAGTGAGTCGATAGGGGAAGGCGACAAGAACCTTTCAGGCCTAAACACTGTGTTTCGGACCCCCATTCTTCCTTACTACTACTTCTACTGCTACATTTCCAAAATTGTAAATTAAAAGTGACTGCTTTACGAAACACAACTGGTTTAATTGCTGACCCCTTGCAAGAAATTTTAATACAAAATAATATCGCTTATATGCGCTAAACTATGTATTACGCCTTAGAGCTATATATTTAGGGTTATTTAATCCTTAGAAATGACTATGACACGTTCAGATATAAATTAGTTTTTAAAATATATACATCAAATAGAGAGCAAACAAAATGTTATTTTTCACCTACAATCTTGAGAAGAGAGCTATGCCATACAAAATATTTAAAAATTTTAGAGAGTCTCTGAAGTAGTACATGTAGAGACTACGTAAGTAAGATAAAATTAGAGTTTTCGAGACAATTTTTTTAGTACTCCCATTTACCGAATTTTTAGTTTGTAGACTTTATTATCTTTCATATTTGTCTATACTTCTTTGGAAAAAAAATAATCTATAGTTCTCCACGGGAACTGCAAGTCACGTTAACGAAATGATACTGCAATGTATGAAAAGTTATATATATATATTAAGGGTTTAAAGATAATAAGATATATTGTCAACTTTTGGATGGTACTATCTCAAAGCATTACCTATACATAGCAGAATACTAGATTGATGTAGAGGATTTTTTACATATAATTTGTCATGCTTTAAAAGACATGGTAAGAAGAAATACAAATAAGTTTATACAAAAGTTTTAGATTTTTTATTAAGATTATTTAAAATATGACGCACAAATCTCACATTTCAGAGTCCCAAGATGCCAAAAAAAAACAGGTTTTCCTCAACTCCATCGGCCTGTTTGTCTGTTCGCGACATAGCTAAAATAACTGCTTACCGGATTGACTTAAAAATTTGGTAAAAATATTAGAAGCCATATGGGGATGCCATTGTAACATTCTAGAAAAACCGAAACAAAATGGAGAAATAATTTGTAAAAAACACTAAAAAAAACTACTTAGACAATTTACTTAAAAATTGGCACAAAAAGAACTGTAACTTTGGATAAAAAAATGGCGACCTAATAAAATGTTTAAAAAATCAGTCTAGACAATTCTTATTCGATTGATTTCAGATGAATTAGGTGTGGTGTGAGATGAACTTGTAACACTTTTGGCGATCAAATAAAATGTTTGAAAAATCAGCGTAAAAGAACTTTTTATACAAATAACATCGAATTAGATTCAACATAACGAAACAAAATGGTACCCTAATAAAATTTCTAAAAAATCAGCGTTAAAAACTACTTCTTCAATTAATATTAAATTTTGCCTAGAAAATTAAATAAGCTATAAATAGAAATTGGTAAAATATTAGTACGAATCCAATATGGTAGAACAAAATGGCTTCTTAATTCCCTCCTGAATCCATCCTTTTGCCTTCAAAAATGAGAGAAATCACAATTTATATATGTGTTAATGACTATATGGGGGACTAAATAGGATAATACATAATTATTCTTAATAAAAGAAAATATTCATAATCACGGAAGTTCCGGGTAAAGGAATATTACTGAAATTTCAAAACTACTATCTCTATAATAAGGAGATTAGATATAAAAGTTACAAACCTTCCGAGCCTCCCTACTAGCTCGCAACATTTTTGGCGGGTCGTCTATAGGTAAAGTTAACCATTTTTATTGCTGCTGGGTGCTATAACATTTTATTTTAATAAGGCAGAAGAAAAGAAGATGTTAAGTGGCACGGTGCTTTTAATCCAGTTTTAATTTTTAGTTAGTTTCAATCAAATCCACCTAGATAGCTCCCAAACAAATTATTGTTATGTCGAAACTAAACTATGCTTATTACTACTAAGTTTTACATTTTCAATTTTTGTGTAAAATTTAATTTCCCATTTTATAAAATAAATTTTCTGAACGAATTGTTTAGTTTAATGAAATAAAAAAGAAGCAAGAGAACTATTTGTGCCCATAGAATATAATAACGACGGAAAAGGTAACTTTAGTATAACATTTTTAGATTTGCTGACTGAACAAAAGTTCAAATAATCACTGCAATGTCCTGTGAATAGGTTAATGCAAATTAAAAATATTAGTTAATATTGATTAGTTCTTACAGTCAATAGAAAGATATTTTCTCAAGCATATTCAAGTATCCCCATTTTAAATTGCACGAGAGGAAGGTTCTTTAATCAATTGAAAGCGAGTATCAAAAACCTAAAAAACAATAATCGTAAATTGGATTTTTATTACCGTTAATAAAAACTAGGTCTATTTTTATGTAAATATTTTAAATAAGAAAAAATGATATTATTTCAAAGTCCTTTTTTTAAGATACCTCCGAGCCCACATGTTCCCTGAATTCGAAACTGCGTATTATGAGCCTGTAAGGATAGATAAAACGAAGCAACTATAAATAACAGGTTTACTAACTCAGTTTCTGAATTCAAAACTATTATACGAAAATGTAAATCTGGCCGTATCTACAAGTTACACTTAAAACGTAAATCATATATGAGGTAATGCTTAAAGTTTCCTAATTTTCCATTTAGCGCAATAGCTCGAATAATTTGTTTTATTCAGTAAAATTGCTAAAACGTATTTCCGTTGCAAAATAATTCTCATGAATATAATTTGGACTCGGGTAGTTTTTTTTTAGATATACTGTCTGATGCTTTATAACTTTTATATATGTACTTATTTTAGTTTAATTTTAAAAATAATTAACAAATCTTTATACAGAACTACGTTCCATTACTACTCTATGGAGTTTTGAAATTTTGATGGTATGTATATGGTTGATAGAGATGCACGATTCCCATGAAAAAATAGTTTTATGCTACTTCCGGTTTGACCGGAAGTGAGGTGTATATTTTTTCAAGTAATATACTGAACGGTCTTCCAATATTCTTTTCAGCGACATGTCACAGCACATGTAAGGTGATTTTAAAATGGATCAGTTTTTGAAAATTCAGGATGGCGTTTTATTGAAGTCTCGGTGAAATAACTTAGTTGACTATTAACAATGGATAGTTTTTGAGTTATGTAAGATGTACTAGGTCGATATCGTTATCGCAGTTCATTAGTTAGTTTTTTTTATAATGCCTATTTTTAACTCCAATTTTTTTTTTGCAAATACTAATTAACTATTGAAAATGGTTTTCCTACGAGAGAACTAAGAATATTTGCTGCAAGATTATAGGCTGAACGATATCTTGATCGTAAATCTACATCATCCTCTTATTTTCCTTGGCAAAAACAGCATTTAAAGAATGAAGGTCGTTAAATTGACAACAATGTACATCTTATCATAAATGAAGAAGCTAAAATTAGATTATTGGCATAGATTCAGGTTGATCGGACGGTATTAGCAAAGTTCACAGAATCTATTTATTCAGTGGACTCTGGTTTTAGTTAGGGAATTGGAAGTACAATGTGCTGTGAATCGAGAAAGTGCAAGGCTCATTCTCAAAAAAACGTGGTTGCAAGTCGTTCAACCACGTTTTTTTAGAATCTATTGTACACGCTCAAATTTAAAAATTAATTAAGTTCAAGTCTAAAAAGAGGAATTTATTAAAATATTTTTGGGGGTACACAAAGTGACAATGAAATCGATATACAGAACTCTGTTCCAATTACTACTCTATGAAGTTTTGAAATTTTGGTGGGGTATATGATTGATAGAGATGGACGATTCCCATGAAAAAATAATGTTATGCTACTTCCGGAAGTGAGATGTATATTTTTTCCCATGATATACTGAAAGGTCTTCAAATATTCTTTTCAGCGACATGTCACAACACGTAAGGCGATTTCAAAATGGCGGCGTAGGATTAGTTTTTAAAAATTCAAGATGGCGTCTTGGTGAAATAACTTAGTTGATTATTAACAATGGATAGTAACTTATGTAAAATGTACTAGGTCGATATCGATATCGTAGTTCGTTAAACGCATTTAAACTTTTATTTTAAAATGTTTGTTTTTATTATTTCTGCACATACTAATTATCTATTGAAAATGGTTTTCTTACGAGAGAACTAAATTGATATGATAATCATTTAAAGAGAATGTAGAAAAAATTGTTGATTTGCTGCAAGATTGTATGCTGAACGATATCCTGATCGTAAATCTACATCACCCTCTTATTTTCCTTGGCTTGAACAGCATTTAAAGAATCAAGGCCGTGAAATTCACAAAAATGTACGTCTTCTCGTAAATGAAAAAGCCGAAATTACAGTGTTGGCATAGATTCAATTTGATCGGACAGTATTAGCAAAGTTTACAGAATATATTTATTCAGTAGACTTTGGCATTAGTGAGGGAATTGGAAGTACAATGTGCAGAGAGTCGAGAAAGTGCAAGGTTCAATCTCAAAAAAATGTGGTTGCAAGTCTTTCAAATATTAAGTGCATCATCATCTGTAACAAAATTATTTTTTAAGAACGTTGAATTACTGCAACTGGTTTTTGACTACCCTTCATGGTAATCCCACATTCCAGTATACACTTATTTATACAGATGTATCTCGATTTACCAATATTGGAGTGTTCAACAGAAATAAAACACGTTATTGGGCAAAAGAGAATCAGGGACTGGTGAAAAACGGCGCCTTTCAAAAGCATTTTGGCATAAATGTCTGGATAGGTGTTGTTAAATAAAATATTATTGGACGATTATATAAAATCCTTGAATGCAGAGATGTATTTAGATTTCCTACAAAGTCAAATTATTCCACGTGTACAAAATTTGCCCGGAAACGACAATATCATTTTTCAATAAGTTGCCAGGGCGCCGGCTTATAATCCAAGAGTTGACTAATTATTTGAATCAAAGATTTGCTGAAAACTGATTGGGTACGAAAGAACCGATCCGTTGGCGATCTAACACCTTTGGATTTTTTTTGTTATTTAAAAATGTTGATAGGATAAGATTATGTTAGGGCTTGGAGGACAGCGAATTGAACATTTATTAGAATATTGTGACACTTCAATTTAAATGATCATTATTTTAAATATAAGTAGCATTTACTGCTTGCATTATGTTAAATATAACTCAAATTATTACAAACATTAAGCATTTAAAAAGAAAAAGCGTCAATAAATTAATTAAATGAGGAATTGCTTACTGATTTCAACACAAATAAACATTAATTTCGATCCAAAAATCATTGTGCTGTTGAATAAAAATAAAGACTCTTGTGTTTTAATATAATTAATCTGCAATAATTAAATTGACATTATATTATGAGGGTATATTTAAACAAATACGCATTAAAAATAAAAATATCAAAAATTTAAATAAAATTACATATGGATTAGTTTAGTAACACTAATTTAATTAAACTTCGCTAAATATATGCAATTTGCTCTCTACTAAAATTTCTGAGTAACTGTTAGAATATTTTAGCCTTCAAATTAGTATGCGCGTAATACCTACGTTTATTTAAATTGGGCAGACAATATATATATAAAGTTGTGTCAAAAGTACTTCGTTTCCAAGATTTTCTTATTTACTTTTTATCAACCGTGTACATTTCTAGACTTAATTTATTTAAATTTGGCACACAAATTAATGTGACCAGTGTCTACGAAATAAGCATAATGTTTATATAAAGATGTGTGAAAAGTGCTTCGTTTCCAAGATACAGGGTGTTAAAGTTTTAATATTTCTTATTTACTTTTTATCAACCGTGTACATTTCTAGAGATAATTTATTTAAATTTAGTACATAATATAGGGTGACCAATGCCTACGAAATAAGAAGAGTACATTTCCAAAAAATCTATAGGGTGTTACTTTTTTCCAGTTGTGACCCAACAACACAAATATTTTCTTTGTTTGATTGGAATTGCAATGCATGCCGGGTATTTTCTAGTAATATGTAAAATATATTCTTAAAAAAATATATTATTCTATATTTTAGTGCGCAAATAGTAATGTTTAAAAGGAACTATTTCAATGTTTAATAAAATTATATATTTTGAAAACTTAAAGTGCTGTGTACACGTGCAAAAGTAGTGAAACAAAAAGGTCTGTAAAACGTGAATAATATCCAAACTCCAAATACATAGCAGAGCGCTTTAGACTAACTAATCGTTATCAATGCTACTCGTTAGTGAACAGGTAGAAAGATACATGGTATCAAATCAACGTAATAAAAACTTCTTTTACATGTAACAAGGACAAAACAAAAGTTGACGAACACCAAACCTGAAAAAAACTGTTTAGATTTATTGCTTAAAAAGCAGCCATCGCTCTTGTAGGTATGATGATGAAACAACTGTTATTATTATATTATATATTATATATTATTACTACCAGGAATTTTATTCAGATTATACTGAGGAATAGCAAAATGTTTCAGAGACCAAAATAGCTAAAACTTACTTATTTGATTATACTAACAAAAATTTGTCTTGCAAAAGTCTCAGTTGGCTCCGGTTTTATAGATCCATGGTTATTATTATGATAATTTACCTACCCTATCCTTAATGTATGGGAAAGTTCGATCATTAAATGAGAAATACCTGAATTTATTATATCAGGTGTACTTTAAAAGGGGTTTAAATATAATTATATTTAACATAAATCCTAAATTGTTAGTTAGTTGTATTTCAACCACCAGTTGTTCGAGAGCTGTTCGTATTTGAGAAATTAGAGAGTTTTGAGCAACATGTCGCGAGTTTCTGTAAATAAGCCTGATTATTTTTGTTATATTTGTGGTAAAGTGACTTTTGTGAAACAATAACGTACTTTTGGCCGTTTAATATAAAAAGCTTACCACTTGTATTTTGGCTGCAAAGTTGGAGACCAAGATAAAAATTGGGCTCCCCATAACCGCTGCAATAAATGTACGGCCAATATTCGCGGCTGACTAAGTAAAAAAAGCGTAAGGTAACCCTTCGTTGTTCCTATGATCTGGCGAGAGCTGAAAGACCAGGATACTTATTGTTACTTTTGCTTGACACCTCCCATCAGAAAAGGCTTTTCGGAGAAAAAAAAAGGTCTCCGAAACAGTATTCAAATTTACAATACGCCATACGCCCGGTATCTCATAGTGACCAGCTCAGGAATATATCCTTGATTCTGATGATGATCAATCGGATTCAGACGGTAGTGTAACGGAAAATATCGCCGCCCTATAAACCTCTTAAGACTCCGTTTTTGTATGTGAACTTCCCAGTAAAAACTCTCACAAAATAAGTGAATGAAGTGACCTTATAAGAGATTTAGAATTGCTCAAGAAAAAAAAAGTAGAAATATTGTCTTCTTGATTGCAACAGTGGGATTTACTTCAAGATGAAATAAAAGTTTCTGAGTTTCTAAGCCGTTAGAAGAACCTAACTGATTGTCTCACATGGAAAACAATATGGCAGCCTGTAGAGACATTGAAGGATTTATGGCAGCTTTAAATTTGGACTAGGATCCAAAGGACTGGAGACTTTTCATTAATTCCTCAAAAGTAAGTCTTAAAACTGGTGCTTCCACGCGAATGGGGCAGTCGACTACGATCGGATTACTACAGATAGTCTTTTAAGCCAGAAAAGAGAAATGTACAACGCGCCTTTAGTTCCCCCAGAAAAGATTTTACTACCGCCTCTTCATATAAAATTGGGACTTTGTGAAGGCCATGGACAAAGAAGGTCGTGCTTTCAGTTATTTAAGAAAAAAGGTCCCTAGAGTCAGTGACGCTTAAATTAAAGTCTCCCTAGATTAGGAAACTTTTCGAAGATGCGGAATTCGATTCCATACTTAAAGGCAAGGAAAAAGACACTCGGAGTGCCTTTAAAATTTTTTGGGAAACATAAAAGCAGAAAACTATAAAGACCTGATTGCCCAACTTCTTTTGTGTTACCAAAACCTAGGGTGTAATATGTCGTTAAAAATTAATTTCCTGGATTCTCATCTTGATTACTTTCCGGAAGAGGTTCCACCAGGATATTTCAAAGATGGAAGGATGGTATCAGGGAAAATGGAACTGGCAGATGTTATTCGACTACTGCAGGACTATTACGAGAGATGCCCCAGAGGCTGCTTTCAAAATGCAGACTAAGAAGACGCAAAAGTAGTGTCTAAACTTTTGATTCAATGACAAAAATGTGCTATTTATTTGCTTTTGTTGAACCAACAATATATTGTTATCTATTGGTAGTATTAGATTTTTTTTGCGAGCCAACCAAATTTTTTAATAGGTATATTTGGATGTAGTTGAATCCAAAAAAAAATTAAAATTTGTTCCCCAGTGAAATCTTTGTAGTATATTTGTGCAGAATTTGGGGCTAAGCGGATAAATAGTTCTTGAACAAAAATCATTTATGCACATATTTCTGCAAAAAAAACTGAGCTTTTAATAGAAAGTTTTAATAATTGGTTTTGATAAAATGCAAGAAACTTGTTGTTAAGTTGTCGGAAAAGTGTTTACCAAAGTTTGACTAAGAAAGAAAAACATATCCGTTTTTTGACAAAAACAAATTACTTATATTTATAAGGAGTATTATTCTCAATATGAACTTCTTTATTAAAGTTACCGAAATTACATCTCTATAGTTACACATCGATAAGCAGCATGGTAAAAAAGCCACATTATGATATTCCAAAGCCTTAATTTTGGTCATATTATCACTTTTTAATAATAACTGTAGCAAATATTCTAACAATATATGATGTAAACTTGAAATTGCTATACATATTTTGCGACAATAATATCTGAACATTATTTGCTAACCCGAACTATTTGTTAAACATTGCTATAAATTATTTTTATTAATTGTACTCAATAATTATTATTATCTTATACTTCAGCACCTCATATTTGGATGTTTTTAGACAAAGTTAATAATAATTAGAACAGACAGAACAAATTACAAAAAGCAAAATTCGTTGCCTAATTAACCCTTCTATTTTATTACCAATTGAATAAACCTTGTTTTCAAATTAATTAAAAAACCGTTGAAATCAAAAACCCTTGACAAATTGAAATGTTCACATTCCCTTTAATTGTTAGCTAGCCATCGAGAATCCATTGTTTCTTAATTATCTCCTCCATGTGTAGAACAAAGAGTCTTTTATCCTTTTAGTGGTTTGATAAAGTCTTTTGTCAAATGAAACGCCCTGGTTTTGTCGTGTGTTTGTTTAATGCTGATAAAAAGTTAATTCAGACAAATACGAAGTTGAATGTTTATTAAAACTTTTGCAATTCTACAATTTAAAACTTACACTGAGTAATATAGTTTAATATAAAAACTGAAGCAACTTTTAAATTAAAGGATACTACTAAGCATCAAAACTTACGTTCCCTATTTTTCCTGTACTGATTTAAAGTTTCAGGAAGTAAATGGATTTTGTGACGATATATGATTCACCACTCCCGTAAATTTAATGAGATACTTACTCTTTAAACTTGTTGGATTTATACTTTAAATTTAAATTACCAGCGCACCAGAATATAATCAACAAGTTATTAGACAATACTTATAAGAAACATTTATTTTGGCGCCGAGATAAATGATGATGTATGACAAGCACGGATTTTCAGGGGGGGGTTTGGGGTTAATTAACCCCCTGTAGGAATATGGTTTCGTATCTTAAAACGAATAAAGATATGATCAATATTGTGTCTAAAGAAAGGTTATGCGGTTTGGCACATCTGCAGGTCTTCAGAGTAGGTCACATTAATACATATAGTTATAATGTTATCAATTATTGGTTTACCGGCGTTTTTTTGTTATTTAACCAAATATTTTGTTTGATTAAAATGAAAGATACGGAAAAAAACACTCTAAATAAAAGAAATATGTACGCCATATTCAACACATTTTGTAACTGCCTCCTTAGATATCTAAAGGACTTTCTTCCTGTGATATTGAATGAATAGCCTGGGTAATTCCGCCTTTTAGCACTTCAATATTATTTGGTAGCATTTAGCAGCATATACATTTTATTTTAAACGACCCCATAGAAACATGTCGGCCATAGTTAAGTCAGGGCTCCTTGGGGGCCACAAAATTGGATCGTTTCTTGCAATCTACCTTGTAACAAATTTGCGGTTAAGCTATTCTGTTACTTCACGAGCTCAATGTGAAACCATCCTGTTGAAAATAGAATTTTTGGCGAAAATGTATTGGCAAATTTTCAGGTTCATTGATAAAAATATATCCAGCATTTCTAAGTACGATATTCTATTGCAGGTATTATTGCAGAAATATGGGCCTATAATACCATGAACAGATATCGTCCGCCACACATTCACATCTGTATAATATTGTCTTTGCGTCATTTTTCTAAATTCTGGGTTTTCTCGAAACCAGTACCTTCCATTAGCAGAAAATGTGCATCCATCAGAAACATAATAAATTTATAAAACTCAATGTTTTATCCTAAAATGTTCTTCCAACGTATGATTAAAGTGAGATTTGAACGGAAATTATTTATTATGTTTTTAAAATCGTCTGAATGACTTTTTTTCACAGCTGCAAACTGTTTGGCATGATTTCTAAGGTATATCATTGGAGTTTCTCCAACAGATTGAAGAACTAAAACTCTGGCCGCATCGTTAGTCATATTTCTTCTTGTTCTTTTTAATGTTTAAAGGAGAACTAGTTTTTTGGAATTTTTTTTATTACGTTGCAGATTGCCATCTGAGTTATTGGTACTCCTTCAAATTTCTCATTAAATTGTTGCGTTAGGTAGCGGTATGATACTTGACCATCCCCGTAACACTTTTTATAAAAATCCTTTGCTCAGTAGATAGGATTTTGATAAGAACTATTTTACATTAAGTCAGTGGCGGCTCGCCAGGGGACGCGGGTGAAGCACCGCTTCACCTACATTTTCCAATCAATTACTTAAAAATAAAAATATTTTTAAAATATTAAGCATTTTATAATCTACATTTTTTATTATAAAAATGTAGTATGTTTCATATAAATTCGTATTATTTACTTAATTATACCATTATTTTTTATCAAAACTAGTGCGTTATATACTCCAAAAAATAATAATGTAGTAAGTAGTAGCTGCAGGAATTGCCTTGAACCTTCAGAATGTGGTAAAAAGGACAGCTTCCGCAACGAAAGTATCAAGATCGATATTTAATTTAAGAAAAATTGAACTAAAATCGGACAATATATTCAAAGAATTATAATCAACACAAAGTAAGATTCGGGATAACATTTATTGCATGTATGCCCAAAAAGAACTTATTACATAAAGTCCCTCCATTAGAAACTAAATTATGATATTATGTCCAATCATGTCAACTAACGTAGCGCGCTGACGACCTTTTCATAAGAGCGGCCCATTGAGGAATCACAATCAGCAGTAAGAAATTCCGCATCACACTTACTCTCCCCGCAGGCCGGCTTTCGCGCTTAGATTTGTTTACAGCAATTGCTATGGCAACGCAATAGTCAATATCCGTAAGCCAAATAGAGATCGGAGCGGCTTAAAACTGCTGCTACAGGCTGCAGGCGCTTGTTCGCTTGTTATAGAATTAATGTAAATTAGTGCTTTCGGATCGCAGTCCGGAGGCGGAAGCAGTTTTGCATCGATCGAATCGAATCGAAAATAGCTTTAGGATATAAGAACATAACTGTTTTTTAAGAACAAAAAAATATATTTAAAATCTTATAAATTCATATTATTTCCCCCAAAGTATTAAAAAACGCTCCAAAGCTATAGATAATTAACATAATAAAAATAGCTACGCTGCGCTTCACCCATTCTTTATTCCACAATTATTTAATAAGGCGAATCTTTTTACACTTACTTTTATAGTAGACATTTTTCGGATATGCATTTGAATTTACTCAAAAAAGTCACGTCTTTTCTTATTTCAACTAAAACTTGTCACGTTGACAAATCCTTAAATGTGACATTTCTAATCGTAAAAATAGTTTATCTATGCATCAAAACAAAGTCAATATTGAAAATGCCGAAAAAAAATTGGCCTAAGTGAGCAATTCTTAATATATTAGCTTTTTTTGAGCTAGAAAACAAGTAGCTGCAGGAATTGCCTTGAACCTTCAGAATGTGGTAAAAAGGACAGCTTCCGCAACGAAAGTATCAAGATCGATATTTAATTTAAGAAAAATTGAACTAAAATCGGACAATATATTCAAAGAATTATAATCAACACAAAGTAAGATTCGGGATAACATTTATTGCATGTATGCCCAAAAAGAACTTATTACATAAAGTCCCTCCATTAGAAACTAAATTATGATATTATGTCCAATCATGTCAACTATTCTATTAGTTTTCTGCGAAAATGGGTAGAAATTGGCTTTTTATGGAAGAGAAGGAACAACCACAGGTATCTCGTGGATATACCACCACAACGGTTATACTCCAGTCTTCCTTGAGAAACATGGATATTCAGTTTTTTTAGAAATACCTGGCAGGTCAGTTTATGAAGCATTTTGACTATATTTTGTTTTATTTATTTTTCTTGTGCAGTTACATTAAGAGCATCGGTCGGCTTAAAATGTTTGATAATTTAAGGTGTCCTTTTAACCCAAATCATAAAAATGAGAGTGTGGGTAATTTTTATTAAAAGTCAAACAATAGAAATGTGACAAGCTGTCGAAAAAGGCTAAAAATCAGTAAATTTTGCACCATAAAAAAAGTATTTATATTTATTTTTTTTTTGATTAAATGAATATCCCGCCAATAATCAGGATTATAAATCTTTAAGGATAGTGTAATTTAATTGATAAACACGACCAGGATTTGGGTTAAAAGCCAACCGTTTTTGGACAAAAAAAATTAAAATGTTTATTTTTGATATTTAACAAAAATACTTACTTAGCCAAAATTCTGTATTATTTATCTTTTAAATACAGTTGAGGAATTGTTAATATTAAACTAAGTTTTTTTATAACTTTGATCAAAAGAAAAACTTGAATTCATGTGATGAAATGTGGTGAAATGAATCCATGTTCGTAAATATACTAGACTTCTAAGTTATATATTAAAAAAACAAATATTTTCTTTTGCTATAGTGTTAAAATTGTTGATTTTTTAGGTTACAGATACATCGTCGTCAACGGCGGGGTCAAGAGAGCTAGTTTAGTTTTTAAAAGCGGGTCCAAAAGTGGAGACTACCATAACAATATGTGCCGTCAAAATTTTGAAAAATGGTTAAATAGCAACTTGTTCCTAATTTCCCGCCCAAATCATTAATTATCATGGACAACGAAAGCTACCACTCTGGGCTAGTCGAAGACATATGCCGAAAATCCTGGACCAAAAAAAGATTAATTTTATGGCTTTCCAAAAGCAATGTTGCCTTTCTAGAGGTAGCAATGAAGGACCAAATCTGGGATTTGGTAGAAAAAAATCGAAGTACAGAAAAAAAAATATTTTCTTGACGAATATGTAAAATCTTTTGGTCATATCGTTGTCCGCCTCTCAATATACCATTGTCAATATAAAAGGAAATATCCTCTAAAGTTTTGGCAGCGTAAGAAAAGGTTCTTGGTAAAGTAAGCGCTGATTATTGGCAGAACTACATTCGACACACCCAAAAAAGATTCTAGAAGCTTCAGAAGTAGTCAGAGTATGCGATACTTCAGATATAAACCCCGTCATAGTGACCGATTCTGATGACGAAGTTGAGAGCGACGAACTTTTTTCTGACATTGACAATCTTTGATTTATATCCTTTAATATCTTATTTAAAAATATTTTTATAGTTTTTACTTATTAGTTTTAATAATTTTGTTCCTCATTAAGTTTTCTATTGTTACATTATTTCTTTCTAAAATTAGTTTATATTGCATTTAAAATATTTTGGAATGTCCTTTTGCCCTTGTAAATGATACTTCTTTGAATCTTTTGTCCGATTTTAGTCAATTTTTACTATAATATTAAACATCCATCTTGAACTTACTGTCCAAGAAATTCATGCAGCTTTTCTTCTAAAAAAAGGATATTTAGAATAACAAGTTCTTTGCGTTTTAAAATGTTGGTCAGCAGGCATTTTTTAATTAAAAAAAATTTTGGCGTTGTTATTATAAAATTTTAGAATAAAAACATATTTTGTACGATTTTTAATAAATAAATCACATTTCATACTGTTTTTCTTTTCTATATTTAAATATATGATTATAAATAGTTTTTATTAAATATCTGCATAGCTTGGTGCACTGTAAAGTTATTAAAATTAGCAATTATCCTTCTTAATAGCAGCCACATAACAGCACGATCTTGGCCGCGATCACTGCCACCGTGGCGGTCAAATGACAGCATAGGATCGCCACCGTGATTGCTGTCGAGAACGCTTTAGTGTGTGCATTCCTTCCTTCCTTAAATAACTTGGTATATTAACCGTTAATAGCTAAGAAATGGTTCTTTTTGTGCTGTCGTTACGACACTGCATATCCAAAATAATTCTACTATACTCTTACGCTAAATTACATTTTTGTATTTTATGCCCCATGTATAAATTTAATTTCGATCAAGCAAAATTATAAAAAAAATATTATTAAACCTTGTGAAGGCACGTATTTAGACTTTTAGTTTCCTGGATAGCTTTCTAAAAATCTGCTAGAATCTGGCGAGAAAACAATTCTCGTGACTACGAGCAGCACAGGTTTGATATATATCAGATCTTTATCACTAACATCTCTGACAATTTTTCGTTCTTTCCAAATGTCTATAATTTTTACTTCCCTCGTAAAAGAGAAGTATTGTAATCGTGAAAAAAAAACAATTTCCTATATTTTTTACGTTTCAGGATCCCTAAAAGTCGAAAAACATGTTTTCTGTTCACGGCCTAGCTAAAAAACTACTTATCTGATTGTGATTGAATTTACGTTGTGGTATACAATTAAGGGTCAAACATTTTGGTAAAAATCCAGTATGGCGACCCAGTGAATAGTATTCTAATAAACTATAATAGGCTTGTTGTTCCAGTTGAATCGTTAATTTCTTAAACTTTTTCAGATCATTTATGATTCGAAAAGATAATGATAGGTGGTTATACACTTTGACACTTTCATAGATAATAGAGTTTTTGGTTGAAGTAAGCCTGGGGATGGGCAATGAAAGGTTGTTGGATTGTCGAGTGCGATATTGAGATACCACACCACCATTGGTGTATTTGTGATGTGACTTGTGAAGAAGACACACTATTTCTAGAATAAACAGACAAGAGAAGGTCAAAATTCTACACGAGATGAATAACGGTTTACCGCCCTCTTCTGCAATACGGACTCTGAGTTCAGTAAATGTTCACAGCAGCATAAGTCAAAAAATCCCACACCATAACGCAACTGAGAGTTTACCATAGAAAAGTAGAACATTCTTGCAGTGGACCAGCTTAGCTCACTAGATACTACTTTCAGCGCTAAACATGCAAATACCAGTTTTGAATTTAGATCAGAAATATGCTCCGCGAATTTCAGTTGGTCATCCAGTGTTATACGCAAAAATTTAATAAAAGGTTTTCATTCAATGGTTTGATCATTGGAAATTTAAATGTCAAGATGTTTGTCTTTTTAGCATTAAAACAAAGTGAATTAGAATTGTACCAAGTTTTTACCTTAACAATATCACTAGACATCACCCCGTGAAAGTTGCCACGCCAAAAAATTATGGTATCATTTGCGAAAAGAGTGAATTTACCTTGAATATTTAAAAAGGGTAAACAGGTAACATGTAACAGGAACAACACGGGCCCTAATACTGATCCCTATGGAACACCACTTACAATTCCTTGGCTATCAGCAGCAGAACCACCACACAGTACAAACTGAGATCTCTCAAACAAATATGTTTGAAACCAGTTTAGAGCCTGACCGCGAAAGCCATATACATCAAGCTTTAGCAGCAGCATTCTGCGCCATACACAATCAAATGCTTTTGAAAAATTACAGAATATTGCCCCAATTGAATCACACACGTTCATCCCCAAATACACCTGATCCAGAAATGTAAAAATTGCATTATTTATTTCCCTACATTTAGAAACTCAAAAGAGCCAAATGAGACATAACGCGTACTTTTGCAAGCTTTTCGATAACCTTAGAAATTGAAGATAGCAATGCAATGAGATTAGATGGATCGTCCAAGTCGCCACCCTTATGTAAAGTGATAACTAAAGAAAACTTCAAACCGTCTGGAAATATAGTAGTAGTAGAAAAAGAAAGGTTTATCAAGTCAAGTCCATGCAGGGCTTTGTCAGAAAAGTTCATCAAAATCTGTACTGATAAGCCATGTGATCCTTTTTATTATTAATCTCCGACAAGATTTCACTTAATTCTATAAAATGTGTTTTATTTAATACCAAATTCTCCGGTACACACAGGTCACTCAGGTACTCTAAGGGATTTTTTAAGCTACGTTGCTGATTAACTTGTCTGCAATTATGTAGCAGAAGGTATTTGTAACATTAGAGTCAATAGAGATATTAGGACTGGTTGATTTATTTTTTTCCGCGAAGGTCATTAATAATGGACCAGTTTTCCTTAGTGTTATTTTTGGATTCTTGAAATATTTTACTGTAATAAAGATCTTTTGGTATTTTTAAATGCGTCTATAGCGGAATCTATATTTACGGGTGTAATTAATAATAAAATCAATAAAAAAATATTTTCTCGGAGAACATAAAAAACGCAGAACACGAATTGCCTTTGTCACCCAGGGCTTTTTTTTCTTAAGTTTTATTTTTTGTCGTTAAAAGGCCTTATTGAAATTACAAATTAGAATTGAGTGAAATAGAGAAAAGGGATTAGTGTCATATAGAATATTACCTCAATTTACGTTTGAGCAATTATGAAAAAACTGATTGTTGTTCCTATTATAAATTCCACCGTTTCTATAATTCTTTTCCCTGACAACGTCTACGACGCGAGTCTTTAAAATTACTGCCTCATGGTCTGATAACCCCGCATGCACAGTGCAACACTCTAAATTAAGATCATGAAGGTTTGAGCATATATAATCAATTATTGTCGCAGAGAATGGGGTGATTCTAAAGAAGTCACTGTTGTGTATTTTTATATAAAACGACTTAAGTAAATTAATTAAATCAGAAGTGTTGTTAGAGCTTTGGTTACATAATCAATATTAAAAGGGCGCCCTTATATAATTTTTGAAGAAATGGGTTAAAAGAAGTTCGATATTTTCTAAGAAACATGTAACAGTTGAAGTAGGAGATCTATATATACAAAGTATGTACGAATTTAAGGATTTGTTAAAAATTCCCATTCCTTTTTCACTAAGATTTTTTTTTAAGTCATATGTATCAACCTCCACAAAACATCACAGTTTTAACGTGCGTATTTTCATTAATATTAAGTTTCCCGTGAGAATATGTATTTCTGCAATATTTACTGACCACTGAGTATCCTTCAACGGCTGCAGGCTTTCCACCGCTAAGCCAATGCCCTGTCAAAAGAACAAGTTCAGGAAAATTCCGTTCCATCAACAGTATATAAAGCTCATCCCTTCTATTTCTTAGTATGTTAAGCAACAACAATGATACAGTGTTCTGAGATACTTTAGCTAGCCCATGAACTCGGTCCATAGATCCCAACCTAAAAAACCTCATCATCCTTGCATTTTCCCAAAAAAACAATATCATAATCAATGATGTGTTGCTTTGATAAAATATTTAAAATAAACTATTTAATGGATTGATTTTAAATTTTTTGTCATAATGAATTGTGGTATAGAGATGAACTGGTATAATTTTGGTACGAATCCTAGATGGCTGAACAAAATGGCTACCACATAAATTGTAAATGTGAATAAAATCACCCTTCAAGGTTTTACATATCTTCACCTTTTAGCGCCTCTAGATGCCAAAAATAATGTTTAATCAAATCCGTCGGATTGTCAGACTATCTGTCAAGTCGCGACATAGCTTAAAAATTACTTACACGATCGACTTGGTCATGTGTGGATGACCTCGTAATAATTTCGAAAGAATCCATTATGGTGCAAAAAAATGGCGGCTTAGTGAAAATTTAAAACAAATATTACTAAAAAACTAATTGTCCAATTTACTTCAACTTTTGCACAAAAATCAAGTGTTACATATGAATGAACTCGTAACATTTTGTATGAATCCAATAGAGAAAAACAAAATGGCGGCTTAAAATATTTAAAGAAACCGCCTAAAAAAACTACTAATTATATTAATTTCAAATTCTGTGCAAGCGTTAAGTGTGATTGAGAGATATACTGATAAAATTGGGGTACGAATTCTAAATGGCGGCCAAATATAATATTTAAAAAATCAACGTAAAAAAGTGTTCTTTTTTAATTGAGTTTGAACTTTGCAGGAAAAATAAATGTGATATTTTAAAAACTACTTATTCAATTTATTTTAAACTATGCCCAAAAATCAACAGTGGTATAGGTAGAAACTGGTAAAATTATGATTGGAATTCAAAATGCTGAAATAAAATAACGTCTAATAAAAATGTATGAAAAGACAGTATGTAGGTGTGTTACTAAATGATTTATTATGCACTGAACTAAATTGGTCATTAATCTATTTATGGTGATATGGACGGAACTAAATTGGGCATTTATCTATTTCTAATAAAAGTAAAGATTCATAACGAGGGAAGTTTCGGATAAAGAAACTTACCGATTTGGTTATGTCAGGTTGTCACAATGGTTGACTGTTATGAACCGGTGAAACTTGTAAATGCATCAGGAAAAAGGCCATGTAGAATCGCATGAAAAATACATGGGGAATATACCATACTAGTTTTTTCAACATATTTAGCGTATAGTACTTCTTATAATAATAAAATGGTTTTATACGAACATAGGTTTGTAAATGCTTCATTCTTAATATATAGGGTATTATATTGTAATCATTCTTCGCCCTATTTCTCGAACTATAGAGTATTGGGATCTATATTTATGTAAAACTTTTTTCATATTTGGTGTCATCCAGTTTACCCCATGTAATTTATATGGCAGTTTTGGCAAAATTTAACAACCCGTAAGTTAAAAACTAGTCACAGAATTGTGCCAATAATATCTTTTCCTCGGGGAATCAAGAACTACAGCATATAAAAAATTGAGCCAATTTCACCGAAACCGGTTTTCCATAAGGCCCGTGCGTGATTCTTTGTGATCTTGATGACAACTTTTAAAATTTTAACGAAATTTTTTTTTGAAAAATCTAATCTTTGCGTTTTATTATGAGTGGTTTTTGATTTTTATTAGAAACAACACAACGGAGAAAAAACACAAATTGTATTTTTAATATTGTATTGTAAAGTTTTAATAAAACTGAACTAAACCCTAAAGCAGTTTTCTAGTTCTGTATTTAGTATGCTTATTTATTGAAAAAATTAATTTGCTTATCAATGGTTAGAAAAAAATTAGTTAAACAAACAAACTGATTTTTCTGTGGGTTTGTGTGTAAGGTAGTTGGGGTAAATATTGCTAAAGAGATATTTTCATTAGAATTATTTTTGTTTATAGACTCAACTTTTATGACATGGTCCACCTTAAAAGCGGGTAGTATGGCCTGAGTAATACATATTACAAGTTGGTGGCTATATAAAATTAAAATTGAAAATATTTTTTATTATTTTTTAGGAATATTCTTATTTTTTACTCTGGGCAGTATACACTGTCCTACGTATAATAATGTCTGCAGCATACTTCTTTTAAATAAGTATTTTAGTTATTTTCATGTAAATATCACAATAGAAAAAAATTTGCCGGTAAAATTCTCGACTGGTATGAAAATTTGTTGCTTGGCAATTTCGCGAATGACATTTTTGACAGCGAGTTTATCAAAATTTTCATGGGCGAAATTAGCAAAAAGCAAAAAATTTAAATAAAACTTATCATTCGGTATGACTATTTTATAAAAGTGGATAATGAAAATAGACGGAATAAAGGTTGATAGGTACGTCAAAAAATTGTCGCGGCAATAACATGATATTGGTTTTGCAACTACCAGTAAAGTACGCGCGACGATGTCAGGAGAATACAGATTTTATCGTCGGTTTAAAACACTCCAGTGAAACATAAGACATCTATCAAGGTTGTTATTTTGTAAAACCTTTTATATAATGTAGAATTTTTAAATTTATTTAAATAATTGTCTTTGAAATAGTCTATAGAAATCGGAAATCCTTATTTTTATTATCAAACCTTATTTTTACGGCAATATCTGCATAGCTTAGTTATGCAACACCAATTTATTTCAAGGCTAGATTAGTGACCCCTGAAACTAGCTAAACGCTCCTATGCAAATTTAATTTATTTTATAGCATTAGGGTTTAAATAGCACAAATTAAGTCAATTTTCCAACACGTTATTTAAGCAATTTTTCTTTTAGTTAAAAATAAATGGCAAAAAATTTTAAATCTCTTGTCCAGTCAGCAAGTGTTGTACACCGTTCATTTTGTTAGATATAACGCTTGTTATAACCGAAATAAAAATCTAAGTTTCTATATAAAAAATAGATTGCGAATCGCAGAATAAAGTCATTACAAAGTCTTACAAAAACAATAATAAATGACGGCAAATTTTTTTTAAATGGAATATCTGTTTTTTTTTTGTTTTTTTAATCGTGAAAAAATCAGCTTTCGAGATTTTTTCAGATCTGTACGTTTCAGAGTTCCCAGATGCCAAAAAAAAAGTTTACTCAATTCCGTCGATTTGTCTGTCTGTCTGCCTCTTCGCAGCATGGCTAAAAAACGAGTTGCCCGATAAACTTAAATTTTTTTTCAATAGTTAAACATCATGCAGGTATAACATGGTAACATTTTCGTAAAAATTCAATATGTCAAAGCAAAATGGCGGCCTAGTAAGATGTTAAGAAAAAATAAATACTACTTTCAATTTGCGTCAAATTTTGCAGAGTAATCTATGTCATCTAATGGAAAAGGTAGAACAAGGTCTGCCGGGCAAGCTAGTAAAATGTTTAAAAAATCATTCTGAAAAAATAACTTATTCGATTGACAACTAATTTTATACAAGATCTATGTGTGATATATAGATAAACTGGTTAATTTTGGATAGTTATTGGAGTAACAAAATGGCGGTCAACTAAATTGTTTAAAATATCAAATCTTATCAAAAATAAGCAAATCTAAGGAGATCAAAGGTACAAACATTTACGTCAAAAAAGATTTGCTACCTGAGGACTACGAACAGAGTCATCTAAAAAAAGTTCGATGAAATAATTTTGACGCGCATATAAAGAACAATGACTCGGTTGTGAATGGTGATGAATTTACATACAAGGATTTGATACAGCTCGAAAAATCCGAAAGCCATCTGGCAACAAATCATATAACGCCAGCATTACCAGCAGAGGCTACTAACAATCAGGACATCGACGCAGCGGTTATACAATCAGTGGTTCTGCTTCAAAACCAGGGAGAAGAAGTTAGATCAACTAATTCCGAATTAAACGGAATAAAGCGCAAATTTAAGAGAACTACTCGTTCAAGGACCACGGCTAAAAATGTATATTTCAATTCATAAACTTTTTTTCTCTTTCTTTTTTTTGTATTAGTATAATATTATGCAAATTGTAGGTATCGTCATTTTTAACATTTTTTAATATGACTATTTTTAATTTTTTTTACGTTTTTTTGTATAATTTTAATGTGCAAAAAGATTAATCCCATTTTGCTTTTAATTCTCCAATAGTAATAGTATTGTAAAGTCTATAAAGTTGCATGGTACTGCTCCATCATTGCATGGTATTTTCTATCGTCCACGGGTTCATCGCCTTTTTTAAGAATAATTTATTTAATACCTTTATATGTATGTATTGATTGAACATCATTCACTATTGAACACTAGGCATTTGTATTTCATATGTATGCATTTGGATTTTTTATTACAACGCAATGTTTATTATTTTATTTTTTATTAATATTATATTTTTTGATGGCATAAATACTTGTAGTTTAAATATTTTGAACACGAATTATTATCTTTTTATCAAACATAAATACCTTATTTTATGTATAGGACGATGGCTCTTAAAATATGTCACGTTAATGCTCGTTCGCTACCAGCAAATTTTAACACATTTAGAGACGTTGTCCGTAACAAGTATGATGTTGTCACAATCTCTGAGACTTGGCTATATGCAGGTGTAACAGATGATCTGGTGGCAATGCAGGGATATCGGCTGCATCGTAAAGATAGATCTACGGGCAGAGGAGGTGGCGTTGCGATCTATGTCCACAACTGTATAGAGTCAAACGTTGTTATTCTTGGTGGCATTGACCATACTGAACAGATATGGATATCAATAAAACATTTAAAACGCCGGTATGCTGTGGGCTCATTGTATCGACCCCCGGGCTTTTCTATTGGTGACTTTCTCAACTGGAGACTGTCCTTGGTATTTTGATACCTGAGTTAGAATTCTTGAATGGCGCAGGGGATTTAAACATTGATATCCTGGATTTCGAAAACAAGTCCACAAAAGATTTTTATTCGCTGCTGGAGTCATTCGATCTAGGTCAGTTAGTGAAGGAACCAACTCGATATACTTCACACAGTGCCAAACTCCTGGATGTTTTGTTCTGCTCAAATAACATACCTAAAATTATTTCCCAAGTATCCGCTTCTATGAAATATCTGATCATCATCTTGTATCCTGTTTAATTCCAAGTTTAAAATTAAAAATGACATAATTTTTACATACTTCTCAAAATCTTAATAATATTGACATTAACGAGTTTACCCAGGATTTGAATTTGATGAACTTTTTGCCCGTTTATTACGCCGATGATATTGATTTAAAGATTTCTCGATTCAACTCAATTATACTGAGTCTTTTTAATTATTATGCTCCTATAAAAACCGTCCGTATTTCAAAGAATTCGGCACCCTGGCTAACCAATGCTTTGAAGTTGCTCATGCGCAGACGCGATAAAGCCTTACTTAAATTTAAACAGCACAAGAGACCTGAGGACTGGAATTTCTATAAAACTTTGAGAAATGAAATCAACCACGCAGTTAAGAGAGAAAAAAGGGATTATTTTGAATATAAGATCTCTTCTGAGGATGGCAAGTTCTGGAGGGAGGTAAAGAAGCTCAACATAATTAATACAAAACCCAATAATGAACTGCCTGGGCATCTGTCTGATCCACAGAAGATAAATAATAATTTTTTAGTGCCCTTTCCAACCTGATGCAGAGACAATGGATTATCTGGCAAATAACAAGTTAATAGAAAATCAATTTTCATTTAAACGGACAAGTGAACTAGAAATTTATCGCACTGTATGTCCTCTCAATAAAGTCCAACTCCGTTGGACCAGATGATATAAGCACGAATATGCTCCTTTACTGTTGTCCTCGTATCCTTTCAGTGATTAAATACGTATTTAATTTTTGCACAGCTCATAGCACGTTTCCGGCACTTTGGAAGTCAACACACGTTTTTCCTATAGCTAAAAAAGCTGATCCTAAAGACTTTCAAGACCTGAGACAAATTAGTTTATTATGCGTGCTCTGTAAAATACTAGAAAAAATTTGGGACCGTCAAATCTGGACATTCGTGGAGGAAAACTCCATACTCCCTGCGTTTCAATCAGGATTTCGCAATAATCACAGCTGTGTTTCGGCATTAACTAAGGTCACAGATGACATCCAGATTGAATCAGGTAGTGGCAGACTGACATTATTAGTCCTGCTTGATTACTCGAAAGCGTTTGATCGCATAAATCATAGCTTGATGCTGGCTCTTTTAAGCTATTTGGGTTTCTCGAGGGGTTCATCAGATCTTTTACGTTCATACTTACACAATAGATCTCAATCGGTTAAGCTGTGTGGAAAAATATCTGAACCCTCCTACATAACTCGTGCGGTACCTCAGGGTTCCATACTCGGCCCTTTGCTCTTCTCTCTGTATACTTCTCAGTTTCCTAAAGTTCTGCGATTTTGTAGATATCATATGTATGCCGATGACACGCAGATCTATTTTTCATTTTCTGAAGACACCTTGATTGAAGCATGCAACAAAATCAATCAGGATCTGTCATCTCTTTGTTACATCTCTCGAAAATACTGCTTGACTTTGAATGCCTCTAAGTCATGCATGATGTTGTTTGGAGGGTCTGCAGCCCGCTTAAGATGCTTACCCAGCATCGACGTTTCGATGAATGGAGTACATCTTTCTTTGAAGGAGAATTCAAAAAATCTGGGTTTGGTTTTGGACTGCGGAATGAGATTTTCGGAACACGTCTCTGCTGTTATCAGAAGAGCGTTTATGAACATTAAAATGATCTACCTTAACAGACACTTACTAAATAAGAAATGTCGCCTAATTCTCTGCGAAGCTATGGTTCTCTCCCATTTGAACTATGGCGATGTTGTTTATGGGCCTAACATAATTCAGGCAGACGCCCGGCGACTGCAGTTTATTCAGAACGCTTGTGTCCGGCTTATTTGTGGTCTTATAGGCAGAGATCACGTATCATTGTCCCTCAGGAGCTTGGGATGGCTTAATATGGTGGATCGCAGAACATTACACTGTTCAGTCTTTTATTATAAAATTATTTCAAAGAAAAAACATATACCAATATACCTTTACGACAAATTAAAATTTCGCAGTTCAGTCTATACGATAAATATTCGGCATAAAGACCAACTGACTATTCCAACACCTAGAACCGCTCAAATCTGTGGATCATTTAGCTATACCATTGCTAATGTATATAACGAAATTCCCGCGAATATCAAAAACCTTTCGCTAAATGTTTTTAAAAAACGTCTCAAGGACTGGTTAAATAATCGTTTGTAGATTATTATTATGCTTTTCTCGCTATTTGCTGGTATCTGCTATTGTATTTTTTCTCCTGCTCTCTTTTACATTCATTGCTAAGTTTATATTGAAGTTAGTTTTATATGCTATATGTAGGTAAAGAGCTTCTAGGGTGTTGTTTTGTACATTTCAGTCTTTATCTTATCACGAGTAAAGATCTTTGCGCAGTCCATCATATTCCATTTACTTTCCACATTTGTCAAGTAGACTTCGTGATTAGCCTTTGGGAACAACAGGGCATCGAATGGACCTTTACATCGTAGATTTGAGTGAGTGCGAACTCTGCCTTTGTTATAAATATTGGTAACATTTTATATTTTTATATAATATCGTTGTAATTATTATATGCCACTCTGTAACAATAAAGCAATAAATAAATAAATAAATATCAGCGTAAAGCCTCCCTTATGCAATTGATTTCAAAATGTTGCACGAAAATTAGAGGTGATATAGGGAAAAAACTGGTACAATTTTGGTACAAATTCAACATGGCGAAACAAAATGGCGGCCTTATAAGACGGTCGAAAAATCAGTGTAGAAAACATTATTCAATAGATTTTAACTTTTGCCCAACAATCATCTGCGAAATAAAAAGAAACTGGTAAAATATTGGTTTGAATCCAATATGGTTGAACAAAATGGCGGCTTGTTCACATGTTTGAAAAACAAAATAAAAGGATCGGTATATTTCCTTTACCTGGAACACTCTTTGTTATTTATTATTAATGCTTCCTGTTAATATAAATAGTAAAGTATGATCCTATTTAATTTGGCATTCTAGCATTTGGTAGTTACATATATGACAGAAAGTGTGATTTCTCATCAGGGAACTTCATAAGTTCATTGTAATTGGGTAAAACAAATCTGTAAAGCATAAGCGCAAATTTCCTCCTGAATCATTCCTTTTGTCTAGGGAAGTAAAAGAAAACACAATTTATATTTGTTAGTTAATGACTATATGCTGAATTAAATTAAAATTAAATAAAAGTTTTTCATTCAATTGTTTCTCTATATCTTATACTAATCAATATTCACGTATAAATACTCGAATTCTGGAAACACTGTATGTACCTTTTGAACAAAGGTTACCAAAGTAAGAACTGCATACTTAGGAATTTCATAGTCAGTTCCACCAACATAAACAACATTAATCTTTTAAATTATACCCCTTGATGGCTTGATTTGAAAATTACAATCTTAAACAAATTATATACAGGGTGGTCCAATAGTGCATTCAAGTCCTATATTTCGGTTACTGTAGAAATTAGAAAAATAATTTTCATACGAAAGTTGTAGTAACTGCTGAGGGCTACAACCTATTTTCGAGTATACAGGTTTGAGGATAAGTCTGCCACAAACTTAACTTACATTTTTTTAAATAGAACAGCCTATATATAGTTTTATTTTCAGATTCCTCTTTTTTTATCCATTCACCCAATACAAGGTTTGTGGGGTCTATACCGAGTCATTCAAGATATTGCCGCTAAAATAATTTTAGCATGGTAAAAACTTTCAAATGTGGTCTTCTTTCATCTGCGGTATTCTTTTTAGTATTCTTTAATAACGGTATACAAGATAAATAAAAATCCTCTAATAAACGCTCTTTATATTATTATATTTTGAGTTCATCTATGCAGAGTCGTTGAAAATTTATAGCAACTTTTCGAATATATCAGAGGTACATTTGACGCCCCCTATTTTTAGTGCGTTACCATAAATCATTTCAGCATGGTAAAAACTTTCAACTTTGACTGACTGACGAAGAAACATTCCACAAAAATAGAAATGTCAATAGACATAATTTTCATTATAACGCTACTGAAAAACTCATTTTACTCGCACAGCTAGTCAAAATAGGTGTCCCTTAACGTCAAATGTACCTGTAATATTTTCGAAAAGTGGCTCTAAATTTTGAACGACTCTGTAAAGATCCCACACACCCTATAATAAATAAACAGAGCGTTCCATTTAAAATAATGGAGAAAATTTGCATCCAGGATTTTTATTTACCTTCTATACCGTTATTAAAGAATACTAAAGAAAAATACCGCAGTTGAAAGAAGACCACATTTGGAAGTTTTTAATATGTTAAAATGATGTATGCTAACGCATTAAAAAAATACGGGCCGTCAAATGTACCACTGATATTTTCGAAAAGTGTCCATAAATCTTGAACGACTTCGTATAAACCCCACAAACCCTATAACGGGTGAACTCCCAAAAGGGAGGAATCTGAAAATAAAACCATATACAGGGTGTTCCATTTAAAAAAATGTAACTTTTGTTTGTGGCAAACTTATCCTCAACTCTGTATAATCGAAAATAATTTTAGCTTTGTAGCTCTCAGCAGTCCGTATAACTTTCGTATATTTTTTTTTCTAGTTCCCACAATAACTGAGCTATTGGACTTAAACGCACTGTTGGTCCGCTGTGTACAGCTACTCGTATATTAATTACTAATTACTACTAAAAATATTTCTGATCATAAGCTTGTGTACTATGATTTAAATGGATAATTTTTTTTATATAGCCAGTAATTATGAAAGATCTCTAAATAAAGATATTAGTTTAATATCACGTTTTTGGTATAACGGACGCAAGATTAAATACCATTTTTTTTTTCTGAAATTAAATTCGCTAAGTAAGCCTTTTGATAAAATCTCCTTTTCTGAGACCCTGTCTGATTTAATTAGACAAACAAAAGACAAATTGTGTTCTTTTATGCCTACAAAATGTGCTGGCTCTTTTACGTCTTTGTTTGATATCTATCGAGCCTCCATTATTTCTTAATTGTCTTTTAGTCTTTCACATGGCTAACAATAGGACTTTTATTCTTACAAATGTTCCGATCGAGTTCTTTGTACCGTAGATCTTACTTTAAGGTTTTTCTTATGACTTTCATTTAATTTGTGTAAAAGCTAAGTTATGCTAGCATAATGACGACATCTATTTGCTGGTTTTGATACGTAAATCAGTAAAAGTAGGTACTAATTTGCGTCAACAATTAAAAAAAATGTATTAATGTTCACCTTTAGCTGTATTTAAATCAGGATATATTTTAGGATTCTCTTTAAGAAATACACAATGTGTCTATTTGGTAATTACTATTTTCTTCCTTTTTTGAAGTTGATTTATTTTTTTTACAAATTTCTGCTAACTTATAGATTACATAAGCAGATAATCAGTTCCGTGAACTATTTCTTTTATTACCATAAAAACGCTCAACGTCTTTTCAATAAAGGCACGATAACGTCATGTCTGCGAAAAAGGACGTTGATCAGACAGGTCAAGCAGCTTCCCTCATGGCCGCCTACAGAACAGACGTCATTTTTGAAGCCGCCTTTAAGTTCTAAGACTAATTGCTATACCTCTATTCTAAATAATGTAACGTTCTTAGTGTGAAGTGGAAAAGTAATGGTACTGGATAACAAAACTGAATAACCAACAAGGATCCCTGCCAGATCATCGCTGGAACCACATGTAAGTGCCTTTAACTTATCCTACGTTGGGCCTTTAATCATTAATTTTTTGTTATTCCTATTACAAAACTTAAAATATACAGTTCACTTAATAAAATTAAATTTTTAGCTACATTTTTTGGTCCATTCTACGTACGGATGACCAGCAATAATATCATAGTATAAATGTTTAACTTTTGTTGTCTACCTTTAAATCTAGCAAACAACGAATCATTTGCGATATTTTTCATTTTTCGTCATTCCGCTCTATATAAATCCATATTTCACTAAACAAATCGATTTTTAACCCATTGATCATTGCGTACAGCGTATCAAATATTTATCGTGGTGCGCAAAGGAGTCGCGAAGAATCGACCGGTATCGCGCCTTTCAACTAAACAGCTTTCACGGCTGCACCGTTAAAATTTAAATTATTCTTTCTTCTTTTAACAACTATTTTATTCCAAAATAACATTGTTTATTTTACCTTTTTAGCTTGTTCGGTTGATTTACATTGTCTTCATCTTTATCGCATTATCAACAATTTTTTATAAACTATAATATTTTATTCTGCATCTTAGACTAAAATCAATTTAGTTTTTCTTAACCCTTCATATTAAAACTCTCAAAGACAAACAATTTTTAATTGTTTACATTTTTATACCTGCCTTATTTTGTGTAGTTTTGTGAAACAAGTGATTTTATTTGCTTACTGCTTAATACGGCGCTACAGCATGGCTACAGTTGCAGATAAAATTACAAGGTACAATTTAAGCATATAATAGGCTTAAGGAAACTATTGTAGCTGGTCTTTTAATAGCTACTGATCCTAATACAAAAGGGTCGTTTTTGGCTAAAGCCCTAGGTGAAGTTTACGCGTAGTTTCAAACAGCTCATAATAGCCTCATCGGTTTAATTACGTCAGACGATGACTTTAAACTGTATGATGTTTTACGACTACAAGCTGATAAGGCCTACTTCGGGGCAAAGGCCAATTATTATGACAATTCAATTTCTCCTAATGTCAATAATACTAGTATTAGTTCCACGACGGCAGATCCACCATATGAACAAATGAATCTTCCTAAATTAAGTGTACCAAAGTGTTCATGGGATTTTAAAGAATTGCCAGGTTGGTTCGATTTATTCAACAGTTTAGTGCATGATAGAAATTTTCCGCCGGTAGAGAAATTTAAATATCTTTTAACCTCCCTAGAGAGTGAGCCTTTGGCAATAATAAAGGGACTACCTATCACTAATGCAAACTGTCCGATTGCATTTGATAAACTTATACAGCGTTATCAAAATATAAGCATTTTAGCTACACATTATTTTCACCAAATTTATTTTAGGCCCCCTTTACAAAAGGCCACTTCTATGGAACTTAGAGTACTCATAAACATTTTTTTCCGAAAATACAGCTGCTCTAAGGGTTTTAGGGCTGCAAGTTGAACAGTTGAGTTTTGTATTGCTTCATATTTTGCTTTTAAAATTATATAGTGAAGCTAGAACTATGAACTTCAGGCGACGCTCAGCGCTACAGATTTGTCAACATATCGTGAATTAACTGAATGCCTTTTCAGAAAATCATTGTATTGCTTTGGAGTTTATGGCACCTAATCTGCCAACTTCAAATTTCAAACCTAAAGGAGTCAGGGTTCTTCAAATAATAATACAAAATATTCAACCTCAGTTTTCTTTACAAATCCAATCTCAAAATAATGTAGGCTCAAAGAAACAAAAATACTTTCTCTGCAAAAAATTAAATCATACTTTATGTAGTTGTACCAATTCTATTACGAAAACTCCGCATGAAAGATACGCATATATTAAGCAAATCAGTTGCTTTAACTGCCTAAAATAACCTCACGATATTTCCAGTTGAAGGACATCGCAAATATGTTGTATTTGTCAATCGGCTCATCACACCTTATTGCATTTCAACCTCTCAGTTTCTCAGACATCTGCTCAGGCTTCTATGGTCTCCCCGACCACACTTTTAGTATTCTCGAGTACCATTATGTAACTTCACCACACCGAAGCCACAGCTACGATACTAAAATGTACATACTTGTTTTCCAGGACCTCAAGCAAACTTTTCGGTTACACCTACCATGCAGCCACTTAAAAAAATAAAAAAAAACTTGCTTGATGGAATTCCATGTTTTTATTTATTGATTAATATAAAACGTTATGATTGGTGTTTATCTCTATTCGTTGTCAGGCGCAAACTTAAGCATATACGCTTATCTACAGGTCAAACCTCGTAGGATGACCCTGCACCTTTGCTGGGTAACTAATTGTAGGTGTTACGGAAAAACGCTAAAAACAAAAATTTATTGTTTCAGGACGAAATTATCTTATAATATTTTGATATATGCAGGGTGAGACGTTTTCTTTGGACCACTATCAATTTCGTTATTTTAAACAGCACACTCTCTATATTTTTATTTAGGTATTGTAATCGTGAAAAAATCACCCTCCGAGATTTTTTAGGTCTCTACGTTTCAAGGTCCCTAGATGCCGAAACACATGTCTCAATTCCGTCGGTCTATCTGTCGGGGTGTCTCTTCGCAGCATTGCTTAAAAGCTACTTACCTCAATTTTTATCAAAAATTAAGGGTAATATGGGATGACCTGGTAACATTTTGGTAAAAATCCAATAAGGCAAAACAAAATGGCGGTCCAGTGAAATGTTAAAAAAATTATTAATAAAAAGTTACTTGCAATTTGTCCCAAATTTTGCACAAAAATCAAGTATTATATAGAAATCAACTGGTAAAAATCCAAAATCCTACTATATAATAGAGTAGACATACATTTTTTTGGAATAACCGCTAAAGTACAATGAAATTTGGCCAACCGTAGACACGGGTTTCTGACTTAAGGTCTTCATCATAACAGTCCACTAGTTGAGAAACGAATACAATTAGCAACAACAAAACCACACCAGAGTCACCAACGAGAGCAAAACTGACATTTGTGGTTACCAAGAGAACATTCGAAATCTTCACCGGATTTAATATAATATAATATTAACGCTATAGGAACTATTATGCACTAGAAAAGACATTTTTTGGAATGACCGCTAGAGTGCAATGAAATTTGGCCAACCGTAGACACGTGCTTTTGACTTAAGTTCTTCATCAGTACAGTCAACTAGTTGAAAGACGAGTACAACCGGCGCCACTTTTAACAACAAAACTACACCAGAGTCACCAACAGAAGCAAAACCAACATTTATGATTACCGGCAAGGGACTGATGATGATCTACAGTCAGAAACAAGTGCCTACGGTTGGCCAAATTTCATTGTACTTAAGCGGTTCTGTTGGTGACTCTGGTGCAGTTTTGTTAAGCTTGGCATTAGTTGTACTCACAACTAGCTCTCAACTAGTTAACTGTCCTGACACGACCTAAAATCAGAAACACTTGTCTATGGTTGATCAAATTTCATTGCACTTTAGCGGTCATCCCAAAACATTCCTTTTCTACTATATAATATATAATAAAAACAAAATGGCGGCTTGACAAACTATTTAACAATTCAGCTGAAAAGACTACTTAGTGGACTGATCTCAAATTGTGTGCAATAATTTATTGTGGTAGAGATGTGTTAGTAAAACTGTAGTACTAAAGATGGCGGAACAAAATGGAGGTCAAATAAAATATTTGTAATCGTGAAAAAATCACACTCTGAGGTTTTACATATTTTCAGGTTTTAACGTCTATAGATACCAAAAAATATGTTTTATCAATTCCGTTGGTTCGTATGTCGGTTTGTCTGTCTATCAGTTCGAGATATAGCTCAAAAACTACCGATCAGACTGATTTCAAATTTTAGCAAAAAATTAAGGATTATATGGGGATGACCTGGTATTATTTTGGTAAAAATCCAATATGCCGGAACCGGATAGGGCCTAGTGAAATGTTAAAAAAATTATTACAACATTACATTACAATTATAACAACATTTTGGTATGAAAATAAGATAGCAAAATAAAATGGCGGCCTAATAAAATTTTTAAAGAATCGTCCTGAAAAAAACACTACTTATTAAATTAATTTTAAATGTTGTTCACGCATTAAATGTGATATAGAGATAAACTGGTAAAGTTGTGGTACGAATTCAAGATGGCGGAATAAAATTGCGGCCAAATAATTTTTTTTAAAAATCAACTTATTCAACTGACTTTAAATGTTGCAGAAAAATTAAATTCAATATAGGGATAAACGGGTACGAGTTCAACATGACGTTATAAAATGGCGGCGTGTCTCAGTGCAAAAACTTACTTAATGAATTTATTTTAAATTATTCCCAAAAATCAAGTGTGGCATAGGTAGAAACTGGTAAAATATTGGTCGGAGTCCAATATATTTGAAGAGATTGTAAATGTGTGTGTTACTAAATGACTATTTACTGAATTAAACTGGGCCATAGTTCACTATTCCTAATAAAAGGAAAATCCATAACTAGGGAAGTTCGGGCTAAAGAAAATTTACTGATATTTTCATTTTTAAAATCTACAGTGAATCCTAATCACACATCATGTAACATGGTCTATCTACAAATTCATTTGCTTTCGTGATATTGAATTTTCAACTTGACATTTTCAGCAATTTAACCAGCTGTAAAATCTAAAGGGTTTGATTTGTGACAAAAAGGTTTGACTTTTCTTATCTTAGTTTTCAAATATCTACGCAGCCAGTTATAAAACTAAAATAGGAAATTGCAGATAATTTTGTTTTAAAGTAAATTGTGTAGATATTACAGCGGGTTAAATTCTTCAAAATGTCAATATCACGAAAACAAATAGATTTGGGTATAAGACATGTTAAATGAAATGTAATTATAATTTATTGTTTATTTGAAGTTGGCAGACAATGTGGAATGTTCACTAAACTCTTTCTATCGGACCTGCATTGTCTTTATTATTTCGTTTTCACAACGTTTCGAATGGCAATTATCTCCATTCAGTTTCAAGTAAAAACTAAATGGTAACCCTAAAGCTACGGACTTAGGGTAAAGTCGATTAAATTCGCTAATGGTCTGTTAAGATTTAATGAAATCTTAAGCTAAGATTCTTTGATATGTTTCTATCAAAATGCACAATCAAAAGCTTATACAAATACTTCAAGTTTAGAATAATAAGCTTTTGCAAATGGTTGCAGTTCGGTAAATTGAACTGGTTCGCTAAATTGTACCACGCGGTTTGGTATATTTTACCATATATAATGAACTAAATTTTTGCTGGCAGTGAAACAGATGAATAAAAAAGAAATTAGAAAGAATAAAACTATTTATTAAAAGTTTTTCAACTAAGCAGAAAACATAACAATTCGTATTATTTCTATTACTAAAATAACTAAACACTCAACAGGTTTTTAAATAGAAACAAAAAAAAACATGAATGTAAGTACAGAAATCACAAGTGTAATACTGTCGATTTTAAGGTGATGCACATGATTCTTTTACCCAATTTTGGCATTTTGTTCATTGAACCATATCTTCTATAATGCATTCGTTGCACAGCCGGCAATACCAGTCATTAACGTTTGCCTCTGTGACAGCGTCAGTCACATCACTTTCGTTTTTTGCCCTTTAATAGTTTAAGCAAATCGGACGATATGGTTCTCTTAACTGCAGATTTTGCGTTATTATCCACGATGCTTTTTTTCTAATGCTTCTTTATACGGCGTGATTGTTAGCACTGTTGCTTGTTGGGCATTCTTAGGCACCCGTCGTTTATTTCCCAATCCTCTAGGTCCTGGCAAGCAAATTATTTCTTCAAAGGAAGTATTCAGAGAACCTTCTTTTGATATTAATCTAGAAAGGGGAATATCGTTATAGGAAAAATCATCTTCAGCCTGCTCAATATTAAAAATATTTCCTTCTAGTGGTAATTCAGGTTTATTTATGAGTAAGGCATCACTTCCAGCAAAATCAATATCAGTAAAAACATGTCTATTTACAGGCTTAATGCCGCATTTCAAAAACCCATTGATTTCAAAGCCAATCGTTGCAGCTTTTCCATACGCTTCTCCTAGCATTTGGCAATTTTATATTGTGTCACCGCTAATCCCGCGTGCTCTCTCATTCATCTTTCAACTGCCTGGTTGTAATGCACTTGAATTGGCTTGAATATTTCTACGTCTAATGGATGGAGGCTATGCGTGGTATGTCCTGGTAATTGTAAAAAAACGACGCCGTTGTCTCGAGCTAAATTGATTGCCTCCAGGTTCTTATAATGCGTCATGTGACCATCTAGGACTAAAATTACTTTTTGTTCTTGCTTGAGTCGCACAACTTCAATAAATTTACGCATCCAAACCACAATTAAATCAGTGTTGATGTATTCTGTGTCTGAAACTTATAGTGAGCACCCTGGTGGAGCACCTTCTGCAAGTTCAACCATCATTCTCTTTCTTTTAAAAATTATCATGGGCGCTACATATAGTCCCGCTGAGTTAGTGCAAACTACGAACGTGGTGTAAAGTCCCCTTGCCACCGTTCCAAGGTTTTTTTCCTTTCCTAGAAATAATTTCTTGGCATTTCTTCTGAACTGTAGAAAACCCGGACTCGTCAACGCTAAACATTTTGGATGTCTTTTCATAAAGCTATAGAATCATGCTTTACCTGCCATCCCTTTTGCTTTGCTAAGTTTACTGAGTATAGCATTTTTGTTTGCAAACTGGAACGCCGCTCTTCGAATATCCTTGATGGTAAGACCATAAAAAGATTGTTCCATTTTCAAAATTTGAAAACTCTTGCTTGACTTCTGCGCTAAATAGCATTAATCGCCCTAACGATTTGGTTCATTCTTTTGCCTTTACATTTGTACCTGGCAAGTGTTTCTTGAAGGTCGGTTTTGGAATTTGGTATCGTCTACAGATAGCATCCAAATCTTCCAGTTTTATCTTTATTTATTGCCTTTTTCATGTCGTCCTCTGACCATTGGCAGTATTTGAAACCCTTAAGAGGCATAACTGAAAAAAAATACAAGTTTGTTAGATTGTACCGGTACAAATTAACAAACCATGTGGTCGTACAAATTAGTGAACCGGTATAATTGACGAAAAAAAAATCTTTGTAAAAAGTAAGGTTAGGATAAATTTAACTCACCTAATAACTAGCAAAATCACCAATAAATAACGAAAATTCAACTCCAACTACTAGACAGTGATTATCTGGACACAAAAGTTAGTTTAGAGTATTGAAAACTTACTACGTTTTTTGGAAATACCCGAATTTCACCTCGTCATTTACCGAACTTCGCGATCGTTGATCAGTGTTTTGGCGCTATCAGGTGTCAAGCAAGCTAAATAGATGGCGTTAGAAGCTAACATCGAAAGACCATCATCTTGTGAGTAAAATCTATCTTTCACTTTCTCTTCATCTTTCACCAGTGGCAATGTCGTTCTTTCAAAGGAGGTATCGTTTTCCCTCAACTATTGCCTAATTATGTTTAATAATTCACATATAGGAACATTTGCATATAAGCTTTCTACATTTAAGCTAACAAATCTGTCTTTTTGCCCTAATGCCCTTAAGAATATTAACAAAAAGGCTAGACGAATGAATTCATCTTACCTTGTAAAGGTTGAATTATCTCTAACAAATATTTATCCAAAGCACTTGTTGGTGAGTCTCTGGACCTAGTAATTGGTCCTAGAGTCATGCTTGCTTAGTGGATCTTTGAAAAATCATAGAGATGGGATGGCTTGCTGTAATGCGGCATTAACTTGCTTCAAATTCTGTCTGGAAGGTAGGTACTATATTTCTTCAATGTTCTGTATACCACTCTCTCGGTTTAACTTGTGGGATCCTTCGGTAGTATTCTGTAGTTTCCTTTCGTCCAGGCTTCATCGATCTTCTGATTATAGGTTTCGGTGTCCCCAACTACTGTAGCATTCTCTTTGTCTGCAGGAAAAATATTTATGGAACTATCTTTCTGGAGAAGTTTAAGTGTAGTTCCTTCTTGTTTGGATATATTATTTGTTGTCTTCGTCTTTTTATCCAAACCGGTTCCTATTTTATGCCAGAATTCATCTGTTTCAGACTAAAGGATGTTGATACAGCTGTAATTATTTCCAAAACTGCTGTGCGGTTTCGAGCCACTGCAAAATTCAGACCCTTGCTCAACATGTTCTTATGTTTCTGACAGCATTCTTTTTGATACGTTGACTATGGTCTTTCGAGCATCTCTTGTCGGTTCTGTTTGGCGTCGAGATCGAAGCTTCTGAAATGTACTTTGGTGTTAGGTGTGCAACTGTTCTCGTAGTATTTTGCATGACTTTTTAATTTTTGTAGAAAATTGGCATATAATCTTCTTCCAAGGTATACCCGTTGATTTCTTCATACTTTTGCATGGATTCGGCCTCTAGAATAGATTTCTTCTACCGATGGTAATTTATTTGTGAGCGTATTAATGCTTTACTGGTGTCATCTAAAATACATCTTACCTTATCTCCTGGAATTGGCGCTTTAAGTCTAAAACCTACTGATATTAAATAATCATTGCGGGATTGTCTTCTCATAGCTTCGGAATTTTTCGCTGATACCGGGTTCATACTGGGCTTCCAACGTTTGTTTGAAGATGTTCACTAAAATTGTTCTGCGGGCTTACATTCTCTTTATTATTTCGGTTTTACAACGAATGGTTACTATTTCCAATCGTTCATTTATAAAAGGCATTTTCAGCAAGCCTAGTGGAAATATTTCAAATATATGGAAGCAGTTTCTAGCTCAAAATGACCTTCTAAAACTTTGCGGTTCAGGTAACCAGAGGGCGGAGAGTTCACACATCACCGCACACGACTAGTATATAAGCCCGTACCTTTAGAGTTAGTAGTTAGTTTACATGTATAATAGCAGAAATATATAACTTCTGCAGGTGCAAAACGGCCTAAAGGAAGAATTGCTTTCGATTATGTCACAGGGTACCCTCCTGCGATCATGATTTCTGGGCCTCTACCCTCATCAGGCAGGCTTGTACCCAGGGAGATCTGAAATAACAGATTGCTCGATACGACAAAATCGAAAACGAAACGTCTATCACACTGAAACAGTACTACAAGTTAAATATAACATTTAGCACCACCTATCGGAGCTCCGGTGATTTCCGGCTGCAAACCCGTAGGTAATTTAAAAAGCATGCACTAGCACCATCATGCGGAGAGTAGATACTAAAAATCGATAAAAATGCGCTCTCACACATCTTTATCAAAAGTTCTTGGCCGGAAAAGATATATGTATAATAGCAGAAATATATAATTTCTGCAGGTGCAAAACGGCCTAAAAGAAGAATTGCTTTCGATTATGTCACAGGGTACCCTCCTGCGATCATGATTTCTGGGCCTCTACCCTCATCAGGCAGGCTTGTACCCAGGGAGATCTGAAATAACAGATTGCTCGATATGACAAAATCGAAAACGAAACGTCTATCACACTGAAACAGTACTACAAGTTAAATATAACATTTAGCACCACCTATCGGGGCTCCGGTGATTTCCGGCTGCAAACCCGCAGGTAATTTAAAAAGCATGCACTAGCACCATCATGCGGAGAGTAGATACTAAAAATCGATAAAAATGCGCTCTCACACATCTTTATCAAAAGTTCTTGGCCGGAAAACATATATGTATAATAGCAGAAATATATAACTTCTGCAGGTGCAAAACGGCCTAAAAGAAGAATTGCTTTCGATTATGTCACAGGTTACCCTCCTGCGATCATGATTTCTGGGCCTTACCTTCATCAGGCAGGCTTGTACCCAGGGAGATCTGAAATAACAGATTGCTCGATATGACAAAATCGAAAACGAAACGTCTATCACACTGAAACAGTACTACAAATTAAATATAACATTTAGCACCACCTATCGGGGCTCCGGTGATTTCCGTCTGCAAACCCGTAGGTAATTTAAAAAGCCTGCCTGATGAGGGTAGAGGCCTAGAAATCATGATCGCAGGAGGGTACCCTGTGACATAATCGAAAGCAATTCTTCTTTTAGGCCGTTTTGCACCTGCAGAAGTTATATATTTCTGCTATTATACATATATCTTTTCCGGCCAAGAACTTTTGATAAAGATGTGTGAGAGCGCATTTTTATCGATTTTTAGTATCTACTCTCCGCATGATGGTGCTAGTGCATGCTTTTTAAATTACCTACGGGTTTGCAGCCGGAAACCACCGGAGCCCCGATAGGTGGTGCCAAATGTTATATTTAACTTGTAGTACTGTTTCAGTGTGATAGACGTTTCGTTTTCGATTTTGTCATATCGAGCAATCTGTTATTTCAGATCTCCCTGGGTACAAGCCTGCCTGATGAGGGTAGAGGCCCAGAAATCATGATGGCAGGAGGGTACCCTGTGACATAATCGAAAGCAATTCTTCTTTTAGGCCGTTTTGCACCTGCAGAAATTATATATTTCTGCTATTATACATATATCTTTTCCGGCCAAGAACTTTTGATAAAGGTGTGTGAGAGCGCATTTTTATCGATTTTTAGTATCTACTCTCCGCATGATGGTGCTAGTGCATGCTTTTTAAATTACCTACGGGTTTGCAGCCGGAAATCACCGGAGCCCCGATAGGTGGTGCTAATTGTTATATTTAACTTGTAGTATTGTTTCAGTGTGATAGACGTTTCGTTTTCGATTTTGTCATATCGAGCAATCTGTTATTTCAGATCTCCCTGGGTACAAGCCTGCCTGATGAGGGTAGAGGCCCAGAAATCATGATCGCAGGAGGGTACCCTGTGACATAATCGAAAGCAATTCTTCTATTAGGCCGTTTTGCACCTGCAGAAGTTATATATTTCTGCTATTATACATATATCTTTTCCGGCCAAGAACTTTTGATAAAGATGTGTGAGTGCGCGTTTTTATTTTATCGATTTTTAGTATCTACTTAGTTTACACTTGAACAGGATTACATATAGTTACCACTCGAAACTTTGTAAAACCGAAATAATAAATACAGATAGATTTCTCAGTTTATTTTGTATCTACATTGTCTATTATAAGTAACTCGTTACTTCCCTTTGAGCCTGATCTGCACCCATTTTGTTCTGCAGCTATGACGTGGCGTTTATCTAGATGTTATGTTATTTTAGTACAAAGGAGTTTGTCAGCAGTTTGCAAATGTTTGATAAACATGTTATTGGGCGATAGTCTTGGGGCAGCATATATGTTACTCCGATATGTTACTCCTCTGCACATCATTGTAGGAAGTTTATCGGGGTGTTCAAGAATCTTCTGGAATTGCTTAGCCATGGAGGGCTGTAAATTTCTTCAACCAGAAGTTATGAATTCCGTCAGGCCCTGGAGCCTTCCAGATCGGTTCTTTGTTGATTGCGTTTGTTATAGAAGGTGATGTCTGGCATATCTTCTAGCTGACAAGTTCTTCGCTTTTCTCCTTTTGGCCAGTATGAGGTTTCATGTCTCTTTTTTTTCCCAGCTACCGTTCCAGTAATTAATTCAATGCTGTTTTCTCTTATCTTTAACCCCCTTGCATTTCTTTGTAAATAAATTTAGCCTCCGTCCTCCGTATTCTATGTTAATTAGACTAAGAGGATTAGATAACATACGAACATGGTAACTGCGTCTTTAAGCATGTCTACGATTGCAGTATTTAAATCAACACAGGTACAAGAACCAGAATCTGATTGATTAATTCAAATCGAAAGTGAGAGACGCAACAAAAATCAAAGGAACCTCCTACCTGAAGACATGCGCATTGCAAAATCGGTTAAGTCCGATCCGTAGACAAAGGAAATCTCACCATAGTAATAGGTCGAACAATCTGTGATCAGAACATTAAATACGCGATCAGGATTGGTAGTTATAGAATAGTGCTCAGCGACCCAGAGCATCAGTAAAATGGAAAGTCTATTAATTCCTAAAATTAGAAAAAGTACCACTGGAATTTTATCGTACCACCCTGAATAAAGGTGGGGTAAGTTATGAACAATGAAAAATATAAAACGATATTTATTCTGTGGCATTTACTTAATTTTAGATTTTTTCTTATGGGTTTTCATGCAAAATAAAAACACGATATCAGTGTGTAGAGGAGCTTCGTGCTACAATCGATTTAACTTTCAAAATTTGTAAAAGTTGAGAATTAAAAAAGATCTTTTGAATTAAGTTTGAAAGCGTAGTACATGCAATTTGTTTTTAATATATTTTAGTCACACATACTAATTGGACACAAAAGAAAATTTTAGAAAAACTCGAATTCTGAGCTTGTTTTTCAAAATAACTATATATTTTTGGAAAGCCCACATTATTCCTAATCAATATAAAGAATAATATACAGGGCACCGATAACTTTTTGCCCTGACCCCGTACACTTATTGTGAAGCCGGCAGTGAATTTTACGGAAAAATTCATATAAAGAATAGTTTTCGCCTTTTGAAAAGTTGTTAGATAACTGGAATATGGTGCCTGAAAATGCAACATTTTTAAAAAAGCCCTGTATCTCAAAAACAAAAAGGGCTATAAAAATTCTGCTGGCGCTATCGCTAATTTCATAAAAAAGTAGCTCAGTGTTGCAAAAACTGCAACCCTCTATCTTTAAAAATAAAGGAGATACCTGGCAAAATTGCCGAAAATGGGATGTATGTATCTCAATAACAGTTCGAAACTCAATCCGACCCATGTTCATACACATTTTTTACCTTTTATATCATTCCCCAAATTGCGTATGCTTTCTAAAATACTCATTTTGAGTTGTTTTTATTTTTATTACAAAACCTTTTTATTTTTCGCGATTTTTATGTGGGTATTCTGTGAACTTCTCTTGGTAAAATTGTTTCTTCCCTAATTGATATTTTTTTGTTTTCAGCTCCATAAAACACTGCCTGTTTCGTTGTGTCGCCTTTGCAAAACAGAAATGGTATTTTGCTTAACCTGATAAATATCGGCTAACTCTTGTTGCGACATCCCATTATTTAAAAGTCGAATACAAGTTTTTTTTAGTAAGTCTAGGCATTTTTAGATTTAAAAAATGTATAATTCGTTTCCAGAGTAGCCGTAACATAAACAGAAAACGTCAACAAATAATTTAATTTTTATTCCAGCGGAAACTTGATTAACAGGCAGCAAATTTTCGGCATTCATTGTAAACAAAGTTAATAAATATTGATTGGCTATCTTGATCAGTAGAAACAAATTATAAAAATCGGGAAACGATCCTTTATAGAAAATATAATAATTATCTTTACCGAATAACTAGTTTTATCCAAAAAGTAGAAACAAATAATTATTGCTCCTGTTTTTGGACATACATCATATATTCCATAAAGAGTTGGGAAAATTACACTTTCGTTGATGAAATCCCATCAAAAATGAATGCATTTAGATGGCTCAGATGAAAGGATGTTGTGGTGGAGAGTGCCAAAATGTAAACATATTCTGTGTTTTATTTCAAGTTTAGTATTATTTTCACATACCCTGTACAACTACAAAAATGGTGTGATGCCCATTAAATTAGAATTGTAATATTGTGTTGGGATACACATTTTCGTAAAATAAAATTAAACAAATTTTAAACAGTTTAAAAAAATTTGCAATATTTGAGATTCTTTGACACCCTGTATGTTCGTATTTGCAAAACTAGATACTGTATTGAGAAGCAAATTACAAAACTAAATCTAGTGCCCCAATATAACTGGAAATCGATATCCTACCTGAAAAAATTCTCAGTTAATAAATTCTGATCTGCCATTTTTATATATGGCGAACATATTCAGATGACAATAAATACAATTTTTATTGCTTATAGTGGTCTTTCGGAAAAATTGAATAATTTATCAAAGCCAACCCGAAATTTCTATAATGAATTTTCATTTGTATATTTGGAGTAGCAGAGTTAAACATGGTATTAAATTGATAAGTCATTTCAGCAGCACTAAAATTGGAGAAAATAAAAAAAAAACCGTTTTGGTACATAAACAAAATTGATATCAAAAATAATGGCAAACCACCACGTCTTTATTTATAACTTATGTTATCAGGTACCATAATACTATAGGTGCACCTTGTATAATATCTTTGTTTGGGACTCTTATACTGCACTAGTAACTAATATAAATTTGATGAATACTACTCATTTTAAGTCGACAGTCCTAAGTTAAAATGAAAAGATTGCTGAAAGTCCGGAATTTCTAATAAAACCTTGTATAATTTAAACAAATGAAAATGTTAAAACTTGCGAGAAAAGTTTTTTACTTATTTTTCGACGATTATTTTGATGTAACAAATATATTTTAAAGATCCAGAGATTCTCGAGAGAAATGAAATTTTCAGTTTTAACATTATATATCGTACTTTTAATCCTAGTCTGACTTCACAGTAAAAGCAACAGATTCAGGATTAAGTTGGCCAAAAGTGATTCAAAACCACAACTCGTTATCTCGTTTAGTTACTAAGATATTCCACTTTAAATTTTACCAAAACTGTTTCAAGTGGCCAGTAGTTCATATCAAAAATTTCCTCGTTAGTAGGTGGTACTTAAATACGCGTCTCTATATTGTGAATGTTCTATCTTTTTTTCACAAGCCTATTTACGTTGAGTTGTTTCGTAGAATACTTTATTAAGTATATGCACTTCACTTATTAAGAGAAGAAATGTTTTGTAACAAGAATAAAGTTATTTGACATCTTTCATAGATCAAATTTTAAGGGAATATTTTGAAGTATTTTAAAATTAGCGTCCTAACTCTATATTTTAAAGATGATTGAACTCATCGGTTTTCAAATTGTACTAGAGCTTTTAACTACTTGCGATAATTTTCATATTAAGAAGTAAAAAAAGGTTATAGGCAAATATTTCAAATAAAATTTTATGAAAATATGGAAGACTTTCTAAAATGCAAGTTATCACGAAAACGTTCGTATATTTAGAGGATTCGAAAAAGTGATCTACATTATTTTAATCCGTTCCTTTGCTCGTAGTTCTCTAATGACGTATTATAAAATAATTGTTTTCATATTCTAACAAGCAGCTGCTTCTAACTATAGGTACTTTCATAACTAATTTTGCAATTATTACTAAACATTACGAAGATTTTAATTTAACTGATTAATTATACCGACCAATTTACTGCTTAAATGTTTTTTGGCGAATACAGGGTCGGATGTACGCAAACAATTGTTGCCTTATATAAAATATTAGACATCACTTAATTATTCTAAATTCTCTTATTTTTCCAGTTTGGGCTAAGCTTCCCATAAAGCGAAAGTTCAAAATCGGGTCGGATGTACGCAAACAGTTGTTGCCTTATATAAAATATTAGCCATCACTTAATTATTCTAAATTCTCTTATTTTTCCAGTTTGGGCTAAGCTTCCCATAAAGCGGAACGTTCGAAATCACGCTGAACGATGTTAAAGACAACGGGAAACCTCTCCGTCGTCAAAATTACTGACTACAGAAACTGCTATCTGCGAGATCCTTTGTTATAACTGAAGACATAAATATTGGGTGTTTTAACTGAAGGTAAGTATGCATCTTTAAGATTCTTCGACAAAGAAATAATCAGATGAACAAATAAATAATCTGTGAGCCCCAACTCACCATGTTTTCATGTTCGATTCAAAATAACAGTTTGCATCAGCGATAAACTTTAAGAATGCTATAAATTACTTGCTTGCAATTAATATTACCCATAACAAGTAAATTTTTATTTATTTAAAAAACATATTTAGCAGTATTTGTTTATGGTTCTATATATCGTAACAAGCGGTCACAAAAATTGTTTCTAACTAAGGGAAACTCACTTAATACCTGCGGAAGCCGGGCGTTGAAAGGTATCACTCTAGAAATATAAACGGATTCATCTTTTAAAAACAACCATATTAGGTATTTAGATGTTGCCTGTGAGATTGCTTTTTATTTCCATAACAACTCGGTGGTTCGTAACGTTTATGTGATAAGGGACCATTCGTCCGAATCTTTCTGTTTCCATGAACCACCAACAATTTGTTCATAATATGCGATGCTAAAGATAATTTATTAAAGGTTTTTTTTTAATAAAACACGTACCAAGGTATTTTACGTACCAAAACATTACTCACAATAATAAGCAATTTTTTAATTCAATTTGTGTAATTGCATGTTTTTTTAACAACTGCAGGATCCTTGAGTCAGTGCTGTTCAAAGCTGAACGCATAACGGTACTGACATAAACGATTTCCTGAGGTACTTACCTTTAACTACTTATACAAATACGTGGTATCAAAATGTTGTCAACACATAGGAATTTCTGGAATATTAAAATAAGAAATTGCCTTTTGGCTCCACAAGTTTAATTCATATCCGTAATGTATTCTTGTAGTTAAGGGTGCATTTCAGTTACCGCTTTTTCAATGCGATACATGCAAGAACTTGAAAATGAAAGGAATGCGAATCAATTTCCGAATACCGAAGTTAGGAAAATTATTTATTTATTATAAAAAAATTGACAGCTGCCGAAAAAACGGTTTTTCCCGCGACTTTTGAACTGATTAGAATTTTTAAGTACGGTTTTCACAGATTTATGTGACCTCTAGTGGTATATTCTTTGTTTCTAATATTTTGACAGCTGTCAAAAAATCAGTTTCTCTTGTGATTTAAAATTTTAAATACAGTTTTCATAGTACCATGTAATTTTTAGTAGCATAATTTATTAAAAAAAAATTTAAAAGCTGTTAAAAAAAAATGTTTTATTCCCATAACTTTTGAATTGCTTAATATTTTTAAATGCTGTTTTCATAGTTCCATGTAACTTTTAAAGGCGTAATTTATTATAAAAGAAATGACATCTGTCAGAAAACTGACTTTTTTCCGTAACTTAACTACTAAATGTAGGGGAAAGTGTGGTAAGATGACAAAGCGGGTAAAATGACGAATGTCGATAACATCCACATAACGTAATACATCCCTATTCGTACAGGAAGCGCTATCTCATTATCGTACCTTGAAGTAACTCATATAGTTTGGGGAGGCTCCGATGACGGCTGATTTGTGGACTTCACGTGTGTTGATATAAATTTTCGAACAGTGTTTTAAGGTTTTTAGTGTTTCAAACTGAGTAAAATATTACATATAAGAAACTCGGTATATATGCATGTTATGTTAAAAAAGTTTGCCTAAACAAAGTTATTTTTGATATATTTTCTCATGGAACATTAAACATAACCTCAAGGGGTAAGTTGACGAGTTCGGCATCTTACCGTACTATTCGTCATTTTCCCCCACGCATTATATTATTTTTATATACGAGTGGGGAAATATCTGTAAAATGTGTTCCTTTTAGATGCCTCGAATAAACCAAAGAAAGACAAACAGACGTACATGGGATGAAAAATCTATGATTGCCGCCTTGCATGAAGTTTTAGATGCCAAAACATGGAGGGAGGTTTTCTACTACGTTTAATTTAAACCAGTGCCAGACACTTGCAAATTATATTACAATGATCGATAAAAGTGGTTTTAGATTAACAGCCGTACAGCCGAGGAAGTCAGCCTATGACTTTGCCGAAGAACAAGGAATAGCACGACAAACAAAAATCTTTTTTGGCTTTTTGGCAACTGAATACAAATATTTAACTTTAAATTAAAGTTAAATATTTTTATTCAGTTGCGAAAAAGCCAAAAAAGATTTTTGTTTGTCAATCTAAACGCAACAAATAATCTGAACACATTTAAAAAGGAATAGCACATCGTTCTAACAAGGGACGAAAACTAGCAGGAAAGGATTGGTTGCCTAATTTCATTAAGAATGCCTAAGGACTTTTGAGGCCACTTCAGTTGCGCGTTTAACAAACAAACCCGCGGTCCAAAAGTTCTTTGACATTCTACCGAAGTTCTGCAGAAATATGAATTTAGTCCTGATCAGACAAAAGGTTCCATTCAAACTACCAAAAGTTTTAAGTCCAGTCGGGACTAGAACAGTAGCACAAGCTGTCTCAGCCGAACGAGGCAAAAATACTACTGTTGTGTGCAGTTAATGCAGTTGTCAATTATGTCCCTCCTTATTCAATCAACTATTGCAGGCAAAAGGGGATAATCATGATTGGATTCCCACAACACACAGCTTACAACCCCTTGATATATCATTCTTTGGTCTGCTCAGGACGTTTTTTAACCAAGAGTGCGACAAGCATCTCGTAAATCTCCCTGGGCAGCTAATTAGAGACAAACATACTTGTCAGCTATATGGCAAGGCAATTCCTGGAACGAGTCAAACCGGAAATAAATTGGATGAAGTAACACTTCAAAAAATTCAAACTTTTTCAAAAGTCGAAAGGGGGGGAAATTTTAAAAGTGAGATGTTGACGGCGAGTGTAATAACTAATACGCCCCATTAAAGAACAGTTAGAGGATTCAGACAAAAAAAAGGAGAAACGAAAAATTATAAAAAAAAGTCATAACATCCCTAAGAAGCTAAAGTCAACAGTTTCTTCCAAAAAGAAGAACGTAATACCAGTGGCTCTCCCCAAAATGACGGAAGAGTCAATTTTCTGCCCTGGTTGTGATAAATTACACCACGATCCACTAGTAGAGGACTGGGTTACTTGCAACACTTGCCAGCGTTGGTGGCATGAATCTTGCAGTAACTTTAATGGCGTTTGTGATTACTGCTAAATTCCTAATGTCAGTCAACTTACCCCACTATGTTAGTCATCTTACCTCCTTACCCCCTTAGTGAGGTAAGACGACAGATTTGCAGTATGTTAGAAAACATGTTTTGTTCAGTTTAAAATATCAGTTTGTTTTTAAAAATATGTGTTTTTTATAACACAATGTATGTGTTAATAAATATAAAAACAAAATTCTCTAACTTGAGTATTTAAGTAAAAAAAATCTATAGTTTGCTTAACATCGTCAACTTACTCCATTTTCCCCTTTTGTTTTATTAAAGCTTAAAAACCAGAGCAGGAGCTGTGAAAATCGGGCCAGTTTTTGTGAGATAATACGATGTTTCTCAAAAGTTTGACTTATTATAGCCGGTTACATAAAACTTTTGAATCGCGTAATAAAATTTAACTGACGTTTAGATTCATTTTTGACATTGACACTCTTCTGTGGTCTGTCAGACTCTGAGCCGTCTGATTGGTTAGTGCTATGTGAATAGTTTGTGGATCCATCACACTGTAGCGCAAAATATGGAATAAGTTTTATCTTGTTAATAAATTGTTCTTCAATTTCGTTTCTGACTTTTTGGTTACACGCCGATATTTCTTTATTTATCTTGTCTATTATTATTTTTGGTTTATGAACTTGCATATATAAAAAATTCTCGTAGATGGTTACAAGGATGGGCGGTATTTAAATGGCATCTTATCTTTGCCGACTTCAAAGCGTCATTGGCAAAAACTCCCTAGCAGCTTTTATTATAAAATATCCTCATTTTCTAAGATTTAAAATGCTTATTTTGTGGGTAAATTAAATTAGAATAAAAGTCGAGGGAGTCATGGTAAAATTTAATATTTAGTTTATTTTCATTAGAAAATCTGTGTTTTTTCAAATAGAATTTAATATTTTAAGCAGCGCTGTTTGTGTATTATATTCGTTGGGCGTCGCGTCGACGTATTGACCATTTAATTTATTTTTATATTTTAATAAGTGGTGATTTTGCGGACAATTTTAAGTATCTACAGGAATCACCTGTGATCCACCTTCCAATACTTTTTGATTTTTTTCTGTACATTAAAAATAAATTTATATTTTTAACCAATTTAAACAAAGGAAATTCTATTTTATATAAGTGTATGTCTACGATTTTCTCTACAAATACTTAGTGGAGTTTTCACCACGCGTATGGCAAGATTTTAGTAGTACAGAAAACGTCGCTAAATTATTAGGGGTGTACACTAATAGAAAATGTTCGGAAATATGTGAATATTTGACAAACTGCTGTAATACTCGTAGAAAAAGCGATCTTAAGATAATTAATCTCTAACGATAATAAATATTAAAGTTGTATTGGTGAACACATGATATTATTAAATTTCCATAATGTGTTTCTCATTTAAGTAATAAATTTGGACTACACTAATCTAGCCGCAAGCTTCGACACAATGCGTTCACACCGTAGCACAATTTCGGGATAGGGATTGTTCGATGGCAGCTTGTATTCGTACTATTGACTTGAACAAGGGGTTTAGTTCACATCTGTATAGTCCAGCAGTTCTGACAATATTGTAACATTTGGTTTGAAGAGTCTATTTAGCTATTACAATTTCTCAAACTTTTGCTTTTAAATAAGTAAATCACCACATTTCATCATCTGTTTAATACTTTTTTATATTAATTTAATTTAATAAAAACTAAATATACACATAAAAAATGTAAAAATAATAAAAACAACAGCTAAAAAGATTAAAAGCAAAAAATATGTCTTGAGGTATTGGACCATATTATATTTTTAAAAGGTATGAATTCTAAAGAAAAGCAACCAACTAATAGGAAATACATGGGTTTTCTTAGCACCCAGTAAGCAAACAGAAGTGTGACACCAGCTTCACAAGTCATACCTTTAAGATCGTTTAAAATGTTATTTTTTATTTTTCATTGCTTTTTGAAGTGGGTTTTATTTTTTCGAAAATGTTCATTAAGTGTCTGTAACGAGTTTCTCGTTTAAGTAATAAATTTAGACCACACTAATCCGGCCGAAATCGGCTTCGACACAATGCGTTCACACTGTATCGGAATTTCCGGATATAGTCGAATGCGGTCTTATCGTGCAGAAAACACAGTGAATACCAAAATGTTGTGTGATTCTTTTATCGAGCTACTAAATCTCGATGGGCTATTTACAAATATAAAGGGAGAAAGAAAATAGTTATTTTGTTATATTACGCAATATTATTAAGATAGCCACTTAATATTATTTTATATAATATTAAATGTCGAGGGACTAAATAAGAAAATTCGCTAAATATGTATTTGGTTAAAATTTTTTGATTGACAAAAAAACAACATAAGTAAACATAATTTACTTTCGAAGAAGATTAAGAAATGTACACGAAAAAATCCAAAGACAAGACTTAAGTTACAATGCAAGAATGGATATTCATAATGCAATTTATGATTTATACGCGTCAAAGACTAATATAATCCTTCAGAAACTTTTTAATATTATAGACAAAAAATATCATCATCACTTAAATTGTCCTCATCTTCTGAGTCGTCCTCAAATGGCGCAATGATCTTATTTCGACATCTAGAACTCGTTCTCGATTCCACCAATCCCATATTAATTTCTCCGTATGTTCCACAGATTTCATCCAGTACTCCGGCGTAATATAATTTAATGAATCTTGCCAAACAATTTGCACTTCATCTGATGTAAGACCATCGTTCACGTGTTTTTCGTAATATAATTTTGCCCCAGCCCATATTAATTCTATTGCGTTAAACTGGTAATGGTATGGCGGCAGTCGTAAAACCTCATGTCCATTTTCCCGTAATATTTCATCTACGGCATATATTGTTGATTTTTAATAGATTTTGCCATTAAAAGAAGTTCTGGTTTCAGCATATTGGGTAAAGGATTTTGTTTTTTTTTTACTAGCCAGTCATAAATATCACTTTTCTTCCAGGATGAAGTAGGTTGTTTATTTAAGATTCTTGAATAATAAGATGCATTCTCCAGAATGATTAAAGATGGAGCATCTAAATTTGGAATCAGTTGTTCTTTTAACCACTTTTCCAAACAGTTCACAGTTCATATTATCATGGTCGTCCATACTTTTGGATGTTGAAGAAAACAGTAAACTTGCACCTGGGAGAAATCCTGTTGAAGAACCTGCATGCAAAATGATGGACCGTTTTCCCCTCCCACATCCCTTTTTTCTCTCGACACTTTTTACAGACACCACTTCCATTAGAATGTTAGAATTGCTATATGTGGCAACTCGTATAAAAATCTTCGATTGCAGTTCTTTTTATATCGAAAACTCAAAATTTTTATTAATTTTGACGATTTTAGTCCAATTTCCAATATGCCTCGATTTTTTAAAGCTTCTTTTAAAACTTGAAGTGTTATATTAATTTTTGATGTGTATAAATCGTAAATTGCATTACGAACATCCATTTTTACATTGTCACTTAAGTCTTCTGTCTTTGGCTTTTTTCGTGTACATTTCTTAATCTTCTTCGGTAGTAAATGAGCTCTTTTTCATGAACAATTTTCTGCACAGTCCTTATACCGAATCCCAGAGCTTTTGCTACAATTAAAGTCAAAAGTCAAATTGGATATGGTATTCCAAAAGAACAATTAAAAGTCTAGAATTAACGAAAAAGAAAAGCGGCAACATCGATAATAGCCGAAAACGAAAATAAAAAAAGGCAAACCGAAATCGAAGCCCCAAAATAAATCAGGTAGCACATATTTGATACAGCTTTCCGTTAGGAAAGATATACCTAAAGCTGTCCTTGACACCGTTTTCTTTAACCAGAAAACAGATGGAGCCACAGAATCTGGTAAAGCGAAAACATATGCGAACGTTCGCGTTAAGACAAACCAAACAACAGATGGCGTTGGAATAGCAGTTTCTTCGGAGAAAAATCGTCTGATTCTGATCTGAAATTGATACCTCTACCTCTGCCCATAACAATGACATTCAGTATAATGAGGTTATAGGAAAAGAAAACAATCCACAAAATATAAATATAACTAGAAAACAGCTTCAAAATGCACTTTTGGAGGCAAAAGATTGTTTATCGGCCACGAAAAAAGCCTTAAATACAGACTCTGATAAAAATCAATTCGATATTGATGGTTTTACGCTGGTAAAAAACAGAAAAGGACCGAAAACAAAGATCGCGCGAGAGGTCTTGGTTGGAAATAAAAAAGTAAATCCTAAATGCACTCTGAGAGGTACGACAAAATGTTTTTTTTTACATGTTTTTAAACTCCACCCGGAGACCACAGTTAATGAAATGGTAAATTATATCAAACCATTGTTCCCAGAAGTAGAATGTGAGCAGATGCAACGGCAATAGTAACCCCTGTTTTCAAAAAGGGAGATCCTACGAGACCGGATAATTATAGGCCAATATCTCTATTACCTGTAATTTCAAAAATCTTGGATAAGTGCATGGCTATTATAATTATAGAGTTTTTTGAAACAAATAATCTCTTTACCGAATGTGTTGACCATAACATTCTTCTGGCAAAGCTGAGACAGTGTAACTTCTTTCAAGATATTTTAGACCTTATCAAGTCTTATCTGGACAGCAGATTTCAATTAGTGAGGGTAGCTGGTGTGTTGTCAGCAAGAAGTGGAATAAGTAATGGAGTACCACAGTGCTCGATACTAGAACCAATTCTATTTTTAATTTATATAAACGATCTACCTAATCAGGGAAATGTTGGCGGTTTCACGCTTTTTGCTGACGTCACAACAGTTTCCTTTACTGGTGATACACTGCAGGAAGCGCTGAGTGGATGTGTGGTGGCACAGGAGAATGTTAGGCTCTGGTTTTGTGCAAACAGACTTCTTTTGAATTCTGACAAAACTAAGAGGGTAATATTCGGTATGAGGGACCTTTCAACTGTCTCAAATCAATCAGAGACTAGTTTTCTGGGAGTGGTTCTCGATCCCAAACTGCAATTGGGCCAGCATATTGACACCCTTGCTAAGAAGCTAAATAAAGCAATTTTTGTATTCCGGAACCTACGTGAATGTGTCTCTGGTGACTGAAAACAGCATAATTTGCCATTTTCTACTCATATGCTATACTAGTCCGGGGCCACTCCAGGCAGGTGAAATGAGTCTTTGGCCTACAGAGAAAAGCAGTGAGATTGATCTCGGGATTGGAATATAGACAGGACTGCAGACATGCCTTTGTTCGTCTTGGAGTGTTGACCGTGCCTTATTTATATATATTTGAATATTTGATGTATGTGAAAAAAAATTTGGGGATGTTGAACTGACGAATACTTTAATTGTAATTTTAATTTGTTGTAAATGTGTTTTATTACCTGTGAATGTGTTTTATTATTTTTATTTATGTTTTTAATATATATTTAAAAAAAATTGGTTAGTATATGTTTCGTACATATATATACTAGTTACATATTGTAATTGACATGATTTTCATATTGTTAATCATTATTGCTGTTCTGTTTGACGTGTGTAAGCATATTTTGTAATAGCATGAATAAATTGAGTATTGAAATTTTTATATTATTTTAATTTACTTTAATCTACTATAGAATTAAGTTACAAAAGATCTATGATTTACACCAGCTACTAAAACCGAAAATGATTAAACGGAAGACTACTTTTTGAATGTCGGTTAGTACTAAAGTAACCATATCTACTTATTTTAGTAGGACAACAATTACTTTTAAATTATGCCCTACTGTCTTCAGAAAATTTACTCAGCCTAAATGTACTTCTTGTAGTATTTACCTGAAAAAAAACTTTAGACGCGCATTTTTATATTTTTTCCTCTTTAAAAAATGGACAGCATAGTTTGTCCATAGGAGGTCGGAGGATTTATTTTTCTGGCAAATTACAGTTTTTAGACTAATATACAGGGTGTCAGGCATCTATAGGTCATATTAAAAAGAAGTTAGAAATTCCAGTTAAGTACAGACCTTTTTGTACTAGGATGTAGGATGTATTTCAGAAAAATATGTTCACTTGTGCAGGGTGTCTTAAAAAATGTGAGCCGATGGATTTTTTTTAAATACAACACCCTCTATCTCTTTACATGTTTGGGTTCCTTCTTGATTACTTTGCATAATCCTAGGACATTATTAAATTTGGTTTGATAGTTCCAGAGAAATTAAAAAAACGAAAAAAAATATTTTGCCACATTTTTAAAAAAATCCACTAAAAATACAAAAAACGTCCTGAAATTAAAACTACTCTAGGTGGTTACTAAAGCCGGTCTCTACTTACTTAATTATAAATATTGCAATCCTAGCTTGTTCAGGGTCTTCAATGCCAAATTTTTGAAAATAAAAAATATTTTTTTTCGTATTTTTTCTAAATGGAACATCCTGTGTATTTTTTCTATTAGCTACAGTTTTTTGTATCTACAAATATTTTGAAATATTTAACGGTATTTCAGATATTCGTCGGAATATTACATCATATGGCTTTTTCAAAATTAAGATACAAGACAAAAATCATAGATGGCTTTGACAAAAAATTAATAAGCTTATAATTATGTTGTTAAGTTAATTTCCAAGCTGACATAATACTACAAATAAATAAATAAAAATACATTAAACGACTACAAGACCACAAAGACGAAACTACCTTAAAGAATGTTTGCCTAACTGGAGTGCATTAGAAAAAGTTGACAGAAGTTGTTGTCATTTTCTGACATAATAATTAAACATATTAAAAAACCTAAAAATGTTGATTGATTTCTTAGATTTGCAAAATGAATTTTAGTAAAGATGAGGTTATAGATATGATTTTTGTGTTGCGAAAAAGTGAGAATTGCTTATTAGCCAGTAGGCGTTATAGTTGCCGGTATCCTGAAAAACGGCATCCTGAAGAAGTCAATTTTAGAAGACTACTTGAACGGTTTACTGATTCGGGAAACGTGAGGTACAAAAAAGAAGAGCGAACGAAACTACCAACAAGGAAAGTGAATTAACTGTCTGTAGCAGGGTTATCGAGCGGTTGATTATTATACTTAAAATTATTTATTTATTTTATTTATTTATTTGAGACGTAGCGGGCAACCCTGTCACAATACTGAAATTAACTAATATATGATAAGTAAAATCAAAGGTATTCTGTAGGCTTCTTCGTAAATGATAATTTACAATTTTATTAAATATATTTGTTAGTACAAATTGGATAAAATATTTTATCTCACCAATTCTGCGGCCATATAAACTCGAACAACAGCAAACTGCAACAACGATGGTATCTTCTTCTTGAATATATATTTATTTAACTATCAGGTGGTTTATTTAAATAAAAGATTTGGTTTTTAAAAACAACTTAAAACTCTATTAACAAAAAAATCAAGAAAGTGAAATGCTGTACAAAAATAATACTTAAACCTAACAACAAAAAAAAGTATTTAAATCAAGAAAATGAGAGAATAATCTTAAAATCCCCAACCTTAGTACAAAAGAAAAGAAAGTAAGAATCTTTAAATAAAACGTAAATTTTAACTCTAGAAAACCAGTTACTCCCCAGATAAATCATAGAATGAAAATAAAATATCTTTGAAAATCCCGTAACTTTAATATCCCACTATATACGTAAAGCCCCATAAAGCACCACAAAAGAAGAATTTAAAATCAACTATAAGAATCAAAACTCTGACACAGACTGACTTTTAGACTTCCCGTAAAATACAAAGTTAGCTCAGCTATTACTAGATCCACCGCTTAGACCAATCCCCTCTTTGATTTTATTAGTCAGGACGAAACGAATAAAGCTGTGAATGGTAAAGCTTAAGTCCCTACTCTAAACTTTAAGTTCGGAACTTCGTCCTAGAAACACGAGGTGTCACCCATGATAATTAAAAGTGAATAAATAGATTAAAAAAATGATATTCCCATCAATTCTGCGTCTTAAGATTATGTATATAATTTAATATATAAGCCTATAATAACTTATCCACATTATGGGTCCGAAAAGTCATGGCGAAAAAAAGGCACGAAAAACCCTTTCAGTTTATCTTTTCTGCAGGAAATGCCCCAAAAACATGGCTTTTCGGTAATGCTCCTATTATAAAATACTCTATTGTATTTTCAACATAGTAAATTGACCATTTATTATCATTGCATCGAACCTCGAATAAAATGTTTCAATTAACATTTTTAACGAGTTAAATTAAACAGACCGAAGAAAGATTATCGTAAACCAGGGAACATATAGGATCCATAAACCCTCGAAAAGGAAGGCATAAATTGTAACCTTTTAAGAAAGCTCATCCATATATCTGTCTATAATATAGATTGTAGCATTTGAGTTATATGATACTTATCTAGGGTTTTAAATTCTCGAAACTAATATTAGATAAATTTACTTATAATTCTTGTGAAATAATCAAGCCTGATTAAGTGTGAACGTGAGAACCAACAGTTTTAGTAACATATTGCTTGAATTATATTTAGAATATATAAAAATTTATACTCTGTATTGTGATTATAGTCTATTCTGCTACATGTCCTTTAAATGTAGAGGAAAATCCAAATTTGTCAGAAAAAGAGGTTGACGAAACAATTGAGATAAGTGAAAAATCGGTTCAATGAAACAACATTAACATCCTTACTTCATTCAACTCCACCAAATTCCGACTGAAAATTATTTTCAAAAGCGTATCGAATTTTGTAATTGGACAAGACTTCGACTAATTTTTTTATGGAGCTTTATTTTCTGATGAGGCCAATTTTCACAAAAGCAGTTGCATCAACAAGCAAAACTTCCATTATTGCACTACAGATAATCCTAGATGAATTAGGGAACTTTATTATCAGTAGCAGTGGTCATTGAATGTCTGGGGTGGAATTATTAGTGAAACTGTAATAGGTCTATATTTTTTTAATAAACATCTCACTGGCCAAATGTACTTTAATTTCATTTTAAAATTAAATTCAAATAAACTAGATACTTGGTTCTTTTGTGCTAAAATATTAATTTTAGTACGATTAATTTAGGCACATCTATCGCGAAAAGTAAGGGAACACCTGAATAACGTTTTTCCTGAACGATAGATTGGAAGAACTGGACCTGTCAGCTGGCCAGCCAGGTCCTCCGACTTGACTAAACTAGATTTATTTTAAAAGAAATTGTTTACAAGGAACTTCCTACAACCGAAGAAAATATGCCACAACGAATTTCAAATGCATTTACCAGCATTTCACCTGCATTGTTTCAAAATGTTAACAGGTCATTCGGCAATCGGATAGAAAAATATTTAAACCAAGACATTTTGAACATTTATTAAAGTAATTTCGTTCTTGGTGGTTTGAAGTGATCTGATGTTTTGTTATTTATTTATTTGTTAACTTACAACATAACTAAAAGGTAATTAATTTTTATCGAAGTCATCTATGATTTTTTGTCTTGGTCGGTATGTAACAATTCGACGAATATCTGCGAAAACGTTAAAAATTTCGAAAGATCTGTAGAGACACAAAATGTTTATTTTTTAATTTTGTATCTAATAGAAAAAAAATAAACAGGATATTCCATTTGAAAAAACGAAGGAAAATTGTTTTATATATTAGAAAATTTGACACTAAACTATGGATACCCTGTACAAGTTAAGATTACGATCAGGCACGTATACAAGGGGGCTAATGGGCGTAATTACCCACTCATGTGACAAAATTATTTAAAATTACGTCCTCGGATTTTGAACACTGTAGTCACATAATATTACATCGTACCAAGAAGGGTATGTGTATATATATTAAGTCAATCAATCAAGGAACCCAAAAATGTAAAGAAATAGAGGGGGTTCCATTAAAAAAAAATCCAGCAGCTCATAATTTTTAAAGGCACCCTTTGCAAGTGAACATATTTTCTATACATATTAGTACACAGATAGGGTCTGCACTTAAATAGAATTCCTAACTTCTTTATTATAGAACCTGTAGATACCCGACGCGACGCCCTGTTGCAGGAACTGTTATTTAAATTATTTCAGATTTTGCAGTAACTATCTCGCAGAAAATGGTTAAAATAGCACTTTTAGTCATGAATACGTCATTGTTACCACAAGAATTTTCGATGGAGTAAGACTCTTAGACTACGTATTCATTATCAAAATGGGGAACAATTTTAGGGTAACTATTTCGTAAATAACATGTAACTGTAACTGTGACTATTACGTATATAGTACGGAATTGTGTGGTTCCATTTAAGTAGCCGAATAGTAATAATTCACTCAATTTGTTACTTCCTTATTTCTGTCTTAATTTAATCCGTTTTAAAAATATGCATGGTTCCTTTTAATACAAACAAAACAGTTATGGCGACTACAAACACTCAAATTGGGAAAATGCTGTAGAACGTATATAGGATACGTTATTAGTTGTTGAGGTAGGATACACGCATTTCACTTAGTTTTCTAGCTATGCTAAGGTGCTATAACACAGGCAATTTCTCTGGTGCAATTGGTGATGATAGTCGTAAAAAAATGACTCGCATTTAAAATTCGTTAATTTTCGATACATTTTGGTCAAATAAGTATATCGGCCAATTTAAATCTCAAAAATTTAATTTTGGCTTTTGGTTTAAATATTAATTATCATTAAATATCTTATTATAGAGAGATTCTTTTTTTAACGTGATGTTTAATTTGTATGCATTTTTAATCTTTATATTCACAAAAATAAACATCACAGCGAAATATTTATAGGGGAGATGAAAATAAATAATGGTGTTCTATTGGACTTTTACTTTGAAGTTAGCTGCATTTCTTTACTGAGACAATTACTTAGCATCAAGTGTCTACGCTTATAGTTTTGGATTCTTTATATACGCAGCTGTCACTTATACCCAATTACTTTGAAGTCTTGAACACTAATGTGGTACGAATAAAGTTATCTACCATAACCATTTGTTTCGTTTTATTTTTTGTTTGGCTAAAATACCGCTTGATGTTGTTTTGTTCAGGTATAACATAACCAAGTTATGATATTTCTAATTTTCTATAAAATGTGGATGAATGACGAAAGCTACTTCTTTTTTCTTATGGGACGTGATTTTAACTTGTTACACGTAGGTTATCGTCTACAACACATACACAATTAATTGAGATTCACAAATTCGGACAGAATATAATGGAGTTTAATGGCTGTATACCAAATTACAGTGACTTTATAAGGACGGTGGCGATAATAGGGTAGCCAATTTTTAATTGGTCCGGCCACGTTGCTGTTAAAATCGTTTTGTTTACTTTTTGCCTACGTAAGTTTTTAGGAGGTTTGTTGTTTTAGTGTATTGTTTTATTAGTTTTTGTGATTATTAAAACGAATATTGATTCAAACAATAAGCTCTAAGCCATTGGCCATATGGAAAAATGTGTTGAAGCCTAATTCACCTGCTTTTTGCTTAATTTTTAAGTATTTGTGATGCATTCGATAGTAATTTACAAATTACTGACCGTAAATATCGTAAGTTTAAGTTTACTCCCAGAAAAGTTAATAAATATTGCACATTATTACGTTTTGGTTTTATTTTGCTGTAAAAGACAATATTGTCTCCTATCTTAGTATATGTTTTACTTTATTCAGCACCCCACTTTAAGGTAGAAGCTCTCAAAGATTAGCATAAGTTTATTTTGTAGGCTTTCTTTAGTGCATACTATATTACTAAATTCACTTGGAAGACAACTGTCATTATTCACTTGCACAAACGTTGCTATTTGTTAAAAATCTAAATGAAAAAGTAAGTTTGCACTAGCTAGTTCGCATAGATTGGAGTAAAGCATTTATATATCCCTATATTTACAACTGACGCTGACAGAGGCTGTCAGTGTAAAGCAAATTTCGAATTTTTTCTGCAACATATTGCGACATATTATTCCTTGTAGACTGAAATTAATAAGAATTTCACTAATTAACCTTTTAGCTGATCTAATTTGCTTATAATAATGTGTTAAAATAGATTAATTTAGTCATATTTTGCGAAAAACTAACGATAATGTCTGTGCGTCCATTGAAACCTCCAATGCATCAATATGGATGGGTGTGCCACTGTCCTTATAAAGTCACTGCAGACCGAATCTCGTACCAGCGCTTCCTATCTCTGCAACCTCAAGTACAAGAGTTAACAGTTTCCTTGTCCTAAATAATTACTATAACTCTTACCTCTAAGTTGCACCGAAAAATAAAGGCTGGTAATAGCCAGTTTAAAGTAACATTAGACGTAACATTGTTCGTAGTAACAAATACATACATAATCCACGAAAACTTTTAACCCAAAGTATTTATTGATATGTACTAGGATTATTAGTGATCAATACGTAAAAACCCTTAACGAGTAGTAGTGGAAACAGTTATAGCTACTTTAGCGCTAGCTGGGAATACATACTACAAAATACATAAGGTCCTTTATTAGAAGTCATTTTCAAATTGACATCAAACTTGTCTTAATTTATATTAAAGTGACGCGAAAAATGTTTGCTTCTGTTTTTACTAAATGAAACTCTTGCATTCTTGCTAACTCCATTTTGTTTCCTATTTCATCCCGTATAATATTTCTACTTAACTGGTTCAATAGAATGCTCCTTAGAGGATTCCGATACGACTTTCCGAATGCCGATCGATGCTGTCGGATCCAGAATTATGTTGAACTTCCAGCAGAGTTTGGCCTGTAGAAACTCTTGCTTGATTTTTCTATGGGTGTGCCAATGAAACGCTAATCCCTCGAACAAATCACTATCAGAAAAAACAGTGCGAAAGATACTGCTACTAGGATATCTTACGATATTCAGAATATCAAGGGTATAATCCTTAGCTAATATATATTATTTAAAATGTATAAACAAGAGTAAGTAAAGTGATATGTAATTAAATGAGTTTCACTATTAAATTACGGTATAAAAGATAATAAGGAATGTTAGACTTAATAAACACAAGTAAAATGATGAGTTACTGCAGAAATGACGCTTATTAAAAACAGTAAAAGATAATGTTTGATAATGATAAAATTAACTTCATTCATGATTATAGTGTTAATTGCCTTTAGGCGAACTAGCATATATTAAACATGGAAAAATGTTCTATCAGCAATAACCGTATTTTATCTACACAGACTCCGATATTTTTCCAGCATCGTAAGTTTGCAGTATGTAACTCAAGTCTGTTTTACTCCTTTTGGAAACATTATTTTCTGTTCGAGTCGATATCGGTCGATTCCGGAAGAAGACGAATCAGTATAGGTTAAGCTTTAATTCAACGAAGTAGTAAAATTGACTGGCCTTCCATTGTTACTTGTTATGTTCTTTAAAAAAAAGTAAGCGAAGGTGCATGCGTACTTGCGCCTTTCTGTCCCCCGATTTTTTAGTCCGATTATAAATGTCTGCTTTTATTCTAGCGTAAATGAATGGGATACAAAAAGATTATTTTAAGATAAAAACCAAAGGATTGTAACACTCTAATTTTGTTATATAGTTTAATCTTAAGTTTAACATTTATAATGTACTCTTTTAGTGTTAATGTTTAATAATTGATATGTGCGCTTTATTTAAATTATATATTGGTTTTATACTTTAGTTAGAATACCCATATCTCAAGCGAAGATTTCATTTGTTATACTGGATTATATTATAATAATTAATTGGTATGTATAGCGCCACATATTATCAACAACTATCAGTATCCTTAAACTAGAGTAGTTCACCACCCCGTTCTAAAGAAACGTTTTACTACAAGTTCAAACGTTGTTACTTGGATGGCGATGCCTAGATTCATACAATATCATTCATTCATTAATTAAAACTATAATTATTTAAAAATGAAACCCAAATAACATCTAAAGACATTCATTTCTTAATATTACAGAGTAAATAAGAATTTAATTTTAGCAGTCTCAAAAACCTGTTTTGCCTCCTTTATGCAAGTTTTGATCTTTCGATAATCTTCAGGATGTTGCATTTTCAACTTCAAACTTCTATTTTTGGGTCCAAACATATCTTTTCTGTTGCTGTAAATAATAAAATACTCGCATTAATGCACCGATTTTTTTTGCATGTAAGGTCGATATTTTGTATTAATACTCAGATGTAGGAATTTATGTTTATGAAGCACGGTTACTTTGATAAATATTTCTATTTTAGATATATATAAGAATTTTTTTAGGCCAATACATGCTTGTTACTTTATTTTAAATTTACCCTATGTTAATTGTATTTCCTTTTAGCCCTGGATATCTAACACATAAGGGCAAAATTAGTACAAATTCTTTCACTTAACTTTAGCCTATAAACACATAAAATTTATGGATTTAAAAAAGCAATATTCATACCTTTTTTTTCTTTCTTGGATTAGGTAGCAGTTGCATATTGGTATAACTAAATCGGTTGTGTGTAGTGTTTATAAAAACCTAATTACTTCCTTAAATATTTCCTTTTTCAATCATTTTCTCCTGATTGCATGAGTATCTTTTATATCCATTTTTTGTCTTCTGTGAACTGCCTAAAATATTTCGTTATGAATAAATCTCTTTTAATGGTAAAATAATAAATTTATTTATATTGTATTGTTATGAAAATCTAATTTAAATCAAGCCTAGGTATCTTTTTGTTGTCAGGGTTTTTCCACTTCCCCATTTGAAATCAATTCCCCATAGCTTTGTTCTCTGTTTTAGTTGCAAGTTGATTTTTCGGGATAGCCTTTTTAACTATTATTCTAATTATCTAAGTTTTGCAAGCTGGAGGATAGATGTTTGTTTACTATTCGTTTTGCCTAGTCCACAGTATAATTTAGGGTTATGGGACGTGTCACTTCCTATGCGCTGTCACTCGCTGCATCCGATATGCCCTCATTCAGTAGGCGTATGCTAAAACCCCAACTGTTGCCTAGTTTATTCTCATTAGTTTGCCGTTTGAATTATAAACCAATCAGTGATTTTTTTCAGTTTTTTTTGCCCTGCAATCCCTATTTTAAATCATTCCGAGTTCCTCTTAACAACACTGATGTCACCTGGGGCAATCTAACCAATGATAATTCGGCATCCGAGTTGAGTAAATTCTAGAAGGTACAACGGGGCTGGTTCCATGAAGGAAGTACTTTTTTACCTCACTTTTCTGGTCTCCTGTAACATCGAAAGGTCTTCAGTGCGAACTGGGGAAAATAAAATTCAAGTTTTTCTTGGAAATCCGTTAGTGGGATTTCTCCTCAGATTCGTAAAAATTCACTTGGGGTTTTTTATTTGTAAATTTTATTGTATTTTGTAACTTGTAATTTTTGGAGCTGAAGTTGAACCAGGCCGCCATTTTCCTGCCACGTTCGGAAGAAGTCTTTCTGTCCGGGGAGAACTAAACCCTATTGAATAGGGTCTTAGTACCTTAGGTCCTGTCTACTGATACACTTTCCACCGGTTGCAGTGACGTATCACGGGAGAATTGGTGAACTTTTTTATTTTACATTAGTGTATTTTTTCTTTGTGTTTTTTTTGTATAGGCATTTAAAAAAAAAACAACTTTAGTAAATAGATTTTTTTTTAAATAACTTCTTAATTTTAAATAAATTTTTTTTTAATTTTATAAAAGTATCAGGAACAAGTGAGTGCCGGACACATCCAGGGGCTTTCTAACAAATTGGTGGCGCTCACCTTTTTTACTTTTAATTTTTTTCCCACGCTCACTTTCCGGGATAAACGAGCTTAGGGCATTGATATTGCACGCTCTGTTGACCACGAGCTTGTCTCTTGGTACTTTTACCTTTTTTTTAATTACTTTCGCGAGTTTTTTTTTTATTTCAGTAAATTAATAAAAATATTTCCTATTTTAATATTTAAAAAAAAATAAAAGTGTAGCAATCTTGCACCCTACAGTTATAAACTAGAGCAAGGGTTGCAGGATGTTTATCTAATTAGAACTATATTATATAACAAAGCTATCGTAATAAAATGTTGTTTATTTAAGGCTTGAAGACATCTCGTTAAATTTCATAGGCTCATTTCATGCTCGGTTAACGCAACGCCGAATAAAAGTGCGGTTTGCAATTTTTTAATATTTAAAGCTATTACCAACCCAAGCATTTTAATCGTTTTATTGGATGCATTGTAGTTAATAAACTGTTACTTTTATAATTTGGATTTATCCAGTAAACTACGAATGCATCTTTTTGTACATATCTTGTTTATGATCACTTATAAATCGTTTTATGTATTTATCGCTAGATAAATCCGTTTAAAACTTCTAGAATTCCTGCAACTCAAAGTTATAAGTATATCTCATACAAAAAAGACTCCCGCAAAAATTAACAAATTATTGTGACTGTCCCTTTGCGGAAAGCGTCTTTCGAGCCATCTCAAGTAGTATGAGAATTGTGGCGTCACGTCGCCAGAATTAAACGAGTTTTTTTGATAAAGTACGGTAAATAAGATAATAAGCAATATTAGACTGAATAAACATAAGTAAATATAATTAGCCATTACACGGGCCCCGGAAGAGTTATCGGCGTCCTCGTGCCGGAAATATTTTGGCGCCTTTAAATGTCATGTAAAGACAAAATTAATGTAATGTACAGGGTGTTTCAAAAAACATGAACCAACGTTTAAAGTGATATTCTTTGTAAATAAATAAGACGAAAAGTTCATATAAATATGAGTATGCAGATCTTGTTTCTCGAGATAATGGGTGTTAAAGCTTTACAAAAAATGATCATTTCTTTAGTAATTCCGAAATAGTAAGAATCATTTGATTATTAATATTTGGTACAACCTCAAAGGTATTTAAAGGCCATATTTTTACCGTATTTAGCAGTTTTCACTTCAATCATCAGCATAGGTATGGGTAACCATCCCTGACTTTCTCAATAAAAAGTAATACGCCTCTCGTTTTAAAAAAAAACTACTGTCTTTGTCGTTTAGGGCAACTAAAAGTACACAAAAATGCCTGGTAATATTTTATGATATGACAAGGGGTTTTTAAGAAAATTAGTTGTAGTTAGAATTGCTCAAAACTCTACAAAAGTGATTCCTTGGATCATTCCAAGAAAAGAAGTTTTTCAACTTAGCATCCTGCATTTCAAAAATAGGGCATTTGTGGACATATTATTTAATAAAAAATTTTTCTTGAAACGATCCAGAGAATCACTTTTGTAGAGTTTTGAGCAGTTCTGACTTCAACTAAAACTGAATCAGAAGTATGGATCAAAATAAAATTTGTTTTTTTTTCTTGAAATCGACTTATCCATCACAAAATACTAAGAGAAATTTTTTATTTGCCCTAAACGATAATGTCACAATTTTTTTAAAAATTAATTGGTGTACCATTTTTTAAGAAAGTCAAGTATGGTTACCCGTAGTTAAAGTAAAAAATGCTGAATACTTTAAAAATATAGCCCTTAGATACCTATGAGGTTGTTCCAAATGTTAATCAAATAGCTCTTACTGTTTCGGTATAGTTAAATAAAGTCATATTTGTTTTTAAACACCTGCTGACTCATGTTTATATGAACTTTTCTTACAAAGAGAACCTCTCTCTAAACGTTGGCGCATGTTTTTTGAAACACCCAGGTATATTTGATTTTAATTTTGTAATGAAACAAGAGAGATTTCAAAAAACAAAATTTAATACATTATTAAAGGGTTACAAATGACGACCTAGTGAAATGTTAAAAAACAAATATTACTAAAAAACAATTTACCTTACATTTTGCACAAAAATCAAGTAATACATAGGAATGAAACAGAAAAATTTTGGTACCAATTCAAGCCAGCGAATCAAAATGGCGGCCTAGTCGATTGCTAAAAAAACTATTACTTAATAACTACCTATTCAATTTAGCCGAAATTTTGAACAAAAATAAAGTTTTATGTAGGAATGAATTGATAAAATTTTAGAATGAATCCAGGATGGTAAAACAAAATGGAGCCAAATTAAAATTTTGAAGTCAGTATATTTGTTACTAAATGACTAAGTACCCGACTCAATTAAGTCACTAATGAGTTTACCGATTTTTATTTTAACACCAATCTCATTGATATAATAATTAATGTCTTAATTGATAATATGAAATCAATATTAGATGGATCGAATCTCGATTTCTCCAGTAGCAAATTTTTAGTGCCTTGTTCGTTACAAATTGTTTAAAAATTAAGATTAAGGATTAGACCGTGTCAAATTCGAATTACTATCCGACGTTTCGCCTTCGATTGCACGAGGCATATTCAGGGATTTTTACTCCACGAGATCTGAAAACCAAGCAGCTCCAAGATTCCCAGGTTCTACGGTCTTCCCAAGAGACACAAGAACAATGTACCACTTTGACCGATCGTTAATGCAATAGACTCGCCAACATACAAACTAGGTAATATCTTTCTAATTCTCTTAATACATTTAGTGTAAAAACAGATTCTTTTATAAAAAAAACTCTGCACATTTCGTGGAGAAACTAGGTAATCCACATGGATCCTGAAGATATTTTGGTCAGTTTCGATGTAGAATCACTGTACACAAATGTTCCTGTCAACGACTCAATTTCCATTATATCAGATATACTGTATCATAGTAATCTAGATAAGAACTTAAGAGACTTAGTGGATGCTTGTCTTACATCTACTTATTTCATTTTTCAAGGAACTTTTTATAAACAAACATCAGGGGCAGCCATGGGATCTCTATCACTTGTGGTAGCGAATATTTTTATGGAAGCCTTTGAGGATATTGCTCTAACATCCGCTCCACTAAAACCAAAACACTGGTTCAGATATGTAGATGATACGTTTGTTACATCATAACATCAAGTTCACAATGGAAATTGAATCTAATGGAACGATTCCACGCTGAATATGTTCAAAAGAAGGAAAATGGTACATTAGGATATTCTGTGTATAGAAAACCGACGCATACAAATAGATACTTAAATGCAAATTCTCACCACCATCCAGCACAAAATAAATCCGTTATTAACTTACTAGTATTTAGAGCTATTTCGATTTCTAATGAAGATTCTCTAAGATCATCGGAAGCCCTTAGAAGGAATGGCTATTGCACTGAAGTGATTACGCGATCAATTAAAAGATATAGTAATCCAACTCCGCCAAAGGAGAATGATGAGGAGCCACCGTTAGACAATGTTGTTCTTCCCTACACTACAGACAAGGACGACTACTTTGGCAGTCCAACTTACGTACAATCTTCAATACACATAAGAAAATGGGACACTGCTTGCGACCCCCGAAAGATATTGTATCTTTTCAAACAGAAGGAGTATATAAAATCACCTGCTCCTGTGGAGAACTGTATGTGGGAGAAACAGGATGCTCAATATGAACTAGACTTAAGGAACATGAACGATGTATTAAAAAGAAACAAATTGTTCAATCTACTGTACCTGAAAACCAACATACCACTGGCTATATTATAAATGGAAAGGAAACCAAGGTTCTAGCATCGGTTCTGGGATTTCATTAACGAAAAATTAGAGAATCTATTGAAATTTTTTGTATGTTTATACGGGATACGGGTTATGGTCTCATCACACGTGGAAACCGATCTTAACACAGGGTCACGGTTCGGCGAGCACAAGTCGGGTATGAAAACCTGCCTGAATCTCTTCGAGCTCATTCAGTGTTCAGGTCTCGCGGGGTAGAGATCCCTGAAGACGCCTCGTGCAATCCCAACTTGACATTGTCTTATCCCAAGAAAAATTATTTATTCATTAAGTATAGTTGTATATGTATTTTGTGTTTCCCCAACGCAACTTCTCGTTGCCCGCGCGCTTACGGGGGCCATGAGCTACTGCAGAAATGACGGTCATCAAAAACAGTAAAAGATAAAGTTAGACATTAACCTCACTCGTCATTTTCGTGTTATTTGCACAGGTTCCGGTGTTTTTCCAGGGGCGTAGATGGGCAGCATGTAACTCAAATGTGTTTTACTTCTTTTGGAAAAATTCTTTTCTGTCCGAGTCGATGCCGGTTGTTTCCGGACGAATATCATTTCAACGAAGTGTTAAAACGAACTGATCACCAAGATGTAATATTTTTAAAAACAGTACTAAGCGTAGGTGCATACTTACGACTTTCGCTCCCACAATTTTTTAGTCCGGTTGTAAATTTCTGACTTTATTTCTGCGATTAAATAACCGTGCGACAGGCGATCGCAAGTAAGCCTGTGGCGTAAATTAATGAAAGATGCAGAAAGGTTATTTTAGAGCAAACCTTATATAATGATTTTTATCTAATTAAAACAGTATTGTATAACAAAGCTATCGTAAAAAATATTGTTTATATGTGTATATGCTGAATACTGATTGTGAAGGTTCAGGCACATTTAATGCTCGTTTGAAGTGCGGTTTACAATTTTTTAATATTTAAAGTTATTACCAACACAAGCATTTTTATCGTTTTATGGGATGCACTGAAATAATAAATTGTTACTTTTATAAAATGAAAGAGTCCAGTGAATTACGAATACACTTTTTACTACACATTTTGTTTAAGAACGCTTACAAATCGTTGATGTATTTGTCAATAGATAAATATGTTTAGTACTTCTAGAATTCCTGCACTAAATTTATAAAAGTTTCTTTCTCAAAGGTTCAGGTAGACATCATACAAAAGAGTTATTTAAATTTTATGGTAACAAATGAACAATTGTTTTGACTGTTCTTTTACGAAAAAGCCTCTTTTAAGCCATCTGCAATAGCACAAAATTTAAAACAATATTAATTCTGGAGCAGTAGTTTAGGCACTGCGACGCCGTGTCGCCAATATTAAATAAGTTATAAGCAATAACCGCATTTTATCTTCACAGGCTTCGGTGTTTTTTCAGTGGCGTAGTTCGGCAGCATATAACTCAAGTGTGTTTTACACCTTTTGGAAAAAATTTTTTCTGTCCGAGTCGATATCGGTCGATTGCGGACGAATCGTAGGTGCATACTTGTTACTTTCTGTCCCACGATTATTTAGTCGGACTGTAAATTTCTGGCTTTATTTCCTCGACTAAATAACCGTGCGACAGATGATACCAAGTGCGCACCTAGCTTAAATGAATGAAAGATACAGAAAGGTTATTTTAAGGCAAACCCTATAGGATGTTTATCTATTTGGAACTGTATTACATAACAACGCTATCATAAAAAAATGTTGTTTACCTAAGGTCTAAAGACTGCTCATGAAGTTTCATACGCACATTTCATGCTCGTTGACACAACGCCAGATAAAAGTGCGATTTGCAACTTTTTTAATATTTAGAGATATTACAATCCCAAGAATTTTAATCGTTTTATTAGACGTATTGTAATTAAGAAATTATTAGTTTCATAATATGAAAGCGTCCAGTAAACTACAGATTATGGTAAGCGTAGCCAGGTTTTTTTGGTTAATTTTATTTTGCAACAAATTCTATATGAAATTTTATGAAAATAAACGAAACAATGTTAGTAACGATGTGTTCATATTTTTTAATTCTATAGATGTTGTATGTAGAAATTAAAAAGTTATTAATTCAAATGTGGTAAATCAGAAATTACAATTTAAAAAATTTTTGCGTAATAAATATATATGATTCTAAAAATATCGTAGTTATATGAAATACACAACTTCTGAAACTAATTTTTATTTAATATATATTTATATTTTTTAAGTGACGAAAAACCAAAAAGTTCCTTTAAAACTGTTTTTGTAAAGTTTTCTTCCCATTAAAATTGGACAAGGGGTTGTGTATTTTGTTTTATTTCAGAAAAACAACTAGTCACACTTCACTATTCCTAATAAAAGGAAACATTTATAATAAAGGAAGTTTCGGGTTAAGGAAATTTACCGTTTTTTCATATATATTTTTTATTGCTAAAGTTTTTTCAATTTTGGCTCATGAGATTATTATTATTATTAATTAATTTACCAGAATTATGTCTCGCAAAAATCCAGGACATTACACAGCAGGTACCAATTAGTTATAGTTACAGCCAACATATCTAAGTGAATACCTAATGGCTGAAGTTATTAATATTTCCTAACTTAAGATGTTGGAGTTCATTCTTTATGCCTCAACTTCAAAGACGGCTGCTTAATCTAATTTGAGTTCTGCTTCGATCTAAAGTTTGAAATATTCTTTTATATTCTGGCGGCGCTGCTATTCCTACTACTACTGCAGTTGGCTCAAAAGCGGCTTTTCGTAAAAGAACAGTCAAAACAATTTTTCAGTTTTTACCGTAAAATTTAAATGATCTTTTTGTATGAGATATACCGGAACCTTTAAGAAACTTTTAAAAAAGTTTAGTGTAGTAAAAATTCTAGAAGTTGTAAGCGCATTTATCTAGTGACGAATAAATAAACGATTTTGAAAGTATTCTCATACCAAATGTGTAGAAAAAGGTGCATTCGGTGATGCATGGTATAAAATGTAATGAGTATAATAACATATCCATTGACGTACGTATAACAAACAAACAAACAAAATAAGCTTTATTGTCATCAGAAAAACATGTCCCTTAAAAATAGAAATGTTCTCTAATACCTTGAGGAATTACTTACAGTATGTTAAAAAAAGTAAACTATACATTGAAAGGCTTAAAAACATACAAATAAAACATATATAATAATAACAAAACAATAGACAACAATCAATAATTAATATAAAAACTATACGTTTGTATAATAACAAATGTGAGTCAGTAATATAAGGAATTAAAAAAAGAAAACAAATGTTGACTCAGAAATATTTAAAATGTTATACCCTACTATCATAGAGGGTTATCATAAAATTCCTGCAGGTTGTAGTATGGCTTTAACTTAAGAATGTTTTTGAAAGTCTGTAAACTTAACTTTATATATGTAGCGCAGTGCCCTTTTTTGGAGAACAAAGATGGAATTTAACAATTGATGGTTACAAAATTCCCAAAAAACAATCACAAATCTTATGTGACATTCGATTGAAGAATAATCTTAATCGCAGATGAACCTAATTCATTAGAAATTACTCTCACAGCAAAGCACCCAGAAGCAGCTTTTTTACTAAGTAGGATTATGTGAGTAGAGAATTTTAATTCATTATCAATATGAATACCAAAAGTTTTGTGACAGATTGTTTTTTTATTTGAATACTATTTAGATCTATGTTATTCAATGTAAACTTAAAAGTAAGAATCGATGATTTATCACAGTTAGTTCCCCTCCTTGAAAACTGTCAGGTACTACTAATACTTCTACTACACAAGTATTCTTACTCGTCAGTAAACAGATGCAAGAAAAGACAGATGGTCAAGTTAATGAGAAAAAAGCAGCTGTCTTCTATGAGGGCATGATGGAAAAGAGTACTTGAGAAAGTTTTAAAAAAGAATAAAACGACAATCAATAGGAGTGTCGAACTGACATGGGCTTAGAAATGAATAGAACACGTTCAAGGCTTTGATATTGAAATATATGCTATATTGTGCTGAATGATAGCTGATATTATACGCACTTCACACAAAGACCAGAAACATTACGAATATCAATCAAGTAAAATACTGTATCTTATGAATCAAACCCAAAGAAATATGAAGATAAAATCAGAGTAACAAATAATTGTATACTTAAAAAAAACATAACTATTGCGATGGATAGAGAGCAATATTTACTGCAAATATACTCACTTGAGCAAATCATTTTTCTAAATATCACCATTATAAAATATGATGACATAGACATAACTAGAGAACTTTTGGGGGCTACGAGTCAACATATTAATTTGCAAAAAATAAAATGTACTATAAAAGGGTGGCTAATGTTTGCAGAAGCAAACAATCTTTCGGCAACTTAAATCTACTATTGAACAGAATTATCCGCTGATGTATTTTAACCACACAATAACTTAAGTAATTAGAAGCACACTATTCTTTCACTCTCCCATATACAAGTTTCAAACCTGCACATAATCATTTTTGAAAGTTATTAACCAAATGAAGATAAAAAAATACAGATTTGTTTTCTGCAAATAACTCGGAAACTACTAACATTTTAGAAATTAAAATAAACAGGTTCTTAGAGAGGAAGACATTTTCAACAAAAAAGTCCCGACTCCCCGGAACTTAATCTCTATTAATAATAATTTTAACTTAATGCTGAAAAGAAAGCCGTTACCATGCCCCAAAATCGGCCGTAACAAGTGAAAAAAATTATTGTATTAAATATTAATTTAATTTTTTTTAAAAGTATGGTATTATCTAAACACTTAAGGGAAAAATATTCCTCTGAAAATTTTTTTTTTCATAAAATGAGAACAAATTTTGTCCACACTAGTGCGCAAAAGATGTTGTTCAATATTTTTAACATTTTTCCGGAGGCTAAACAGTTCAAAAATTCTGCAAACATTTTCCGCCATAAATAGTCAACATTTTTTTAACCAATAGAAGCCATTCCTTAATACAAATCTGATATGTGTGTGTATATTTGTGTTTTATGGCTCTGGAAGAACTAACTGGTCGACATCTTTCTTTGTTTTTTTTTTTTGGAGTTTCTTTTTTTCTATTTTACCGATATTATTTTACAATACCCAGTCCAGGTAATATTTTTTTCTCATTATGTTGTATTTTCTCTTTTTATATTATAGTATTTAAGATATAATATATATTTTTTTATATTTTGAGTGTTTTTTTTTTCGTTTTTCGTTTTTTTTTTAATTTTTCTTTTAAATTATTTTGTTTTTTTAATTCGGTTTTTTTTTTCATTTATTTTTATTTTTTTTTATTAAATTACAATGTAATGTTTTCAACTAAAATATATTTGTCCAACTTATGCTTCCATTTTTCAATCAAGCTTGGAACGAAGAAACAAGGTTAACAAAACTATTGAACAGTGTGTTAATATGTTGTTTTACTAATTTTAGGAAATTAATTTTTATATGTATAACCTTTCTCGGACTGAGTAAATAAATTTTGCCAGTTCTTATACAATTTTTTTTGCAACACTAAAAATATCTGTATGCGTAACATAAAAGTTTTTTGAAAAATTAGTCATTTCAGTAGCCTCTTTAACTAAGCGGTCCACAGATTCATTTCCCAAAATTCCCACATGAGCTAATCCAGATCATGATAACAACTTTATCTTTATTTTCTATGTCCATATATGTGTTAATAACTTTTTTAACAATATAATTCTCAATGTTATTTTTAGAACAATTAGCAATAGTTTAAAGCAAACTTTTACTCTCAGTAAATATTACAAAAGTATTGTCATACACTAAGCGATATAGCAGTAATTCCCAGGGAGCCCAAAGTTCAGCAGAATATACCGAAGTGTTATTTAATAATCTAAATTTTCTATAGTAGCTTTTATTTTTATGATAAAATGCATAACCTGTTTTGCCATTGCCTATAGATCCGTTTGTGTACATGTGCTCAGCACTTGTACTATTTTTTATAAACATACTTTTTAAAATGCGGTGTTTCTGATTTTCATATTTGAATATGATTTTTAGAATATTTTTAAGGTAATTTTCTCTAAATTGAAAAGTAGGCTGGATTGATGAAGGATAAATATTTTCTTTAGTCTGGCGAGCCATGAATAACTTGCTACTACCATAGAGCTTTTTTTATTGTCCAGTATGGGTGTGTAAACTTTAAAAGTTTCATTCTTCATTTCTATAAATATTTATGTTCGTAGAAAAAGTACGGTTCCTAACTTCTGCGCAAAGTGTTTTGTTGGTATTCCACTATTACCGGTCAACTGCTGCCAGCATCCGAACAAGACTTACTTTGCGCACTAGCTAGAAAATATACTACTTCCTGCCCGAGACCAAAAATGTTGCTCCCTCTAAGCTCCTGTAATGTGTGTATTGCCAAAATTGTCATAAAATCAAAGCGTTGTTAACACGGTCATCACGGTGCAACAGCTTCTCAATATTTTGTCATATAGCTGCATAGAATTGCACAACTCTATACAGTCGTTGTTAACCAATTTTCAAAAAGCTCTGAGTTGAACAATACTTTACAACAAGTGATTTTCTTTTTGTTTCGAATTTAATATTAAAATTTAAATCGCTGATATTTCTTTCCTTAAAAGTAAACCTTAAAAATTATCATAAGTGGGTGGCATATGAAATGGGATAATTACATATGTATGAGAGAACAGGGTTAATTTTGGGATTAAACAAAAAAATTACAAATTGGTAATTTTACATGAGAAAGTGTAATAAGATTTAAGATCATAGATAATCCAACATCTTAAATTATAAGTAAACTATAGGATTATATGACGCATATTTTTAAACAAAATTATCCTGTGGGTATAGGACACTTTTTTGTACCGAATATAGCTTTAATTGTAGTTACTGTTACCCTAGAATAACAGTTATCAGATTGTTACACACTTCTTTTGTCCCTTAGTATCTAAATATCTTGGATAAGTATAATGTTAAGGTAACTATCTTTATTGCTAAAGTGAAATTGTTTTTTAGTGTTATCAGTTGACCTACAAAGTAAGTTGGGATGAGTAAAATTTGTATAAAGCATCTTTTATAAAATATATAGGAAAGGTCATCAAGTTCTTGGTGTAGTTTTTCGTTATCATGTCTCACGGATTACTACCTGGTTTTGATAAGTGTCAACCTACTTTAACTACCTAATCAAAAAAATGAAAATAAATACAATATTACATTGGATGATGTTTGTCTGACTCGAATTATTGAAGATCACAATTGGGATGATCTGTGCACTCTTCCTTGCCCTAATGAATCAGCTGGCTTTTTGTTAATATAAAAAGCATTGTACAGATTTAGCAACTAAAAAAATGTAGCAACAAAAAAAAATTTAAATGTAAAAATAGGAGCGGCGTCAATTCTTGAATTACTGCAGGTCTTCTTGCATTAATAAGGTATCGTGATAAATTAAAAAACGTAATGGCTAAACATTGTTGCGATGAGCAAGCTTGTGATACTTTTAAAAACTGCAAGAAATATCTTACTAATTTGATCAATTCTGCTAAAGTCTCATATTAGAATAATTAATTTAAACAATACAAAAATGGTCCAAAAAGTTTTAGCAGCTTATAAATGGTTCAATTAAGACTCTTAACTAAAAAACTAAAACATTATAAATGAAATGGAACAGAAATTCATCGGGAGAAAGAAAAGGCAGATTTCTTTAACAGGTTCTTCGGCAGGATAGGAATATGGCGGAGATAATACCTCCATCCATCTTCTCCCTTACAGGTTTTTTAACTCACTTTTCTTAACTCCATGTTAGAAGCATGAAGTAATTAAAATATTTATTTTACTAAATACTATTTCTAGTTTAGAGCCTTATAATATTTTTGTAAAATTTTTAAAGCAGTTTCATCAATTTCTTCTGAAATCTTGCCTACATCTAAGAAACGTGTGCCTCTCTAATAAAATATCTTGTTAATTATCGACACATTAAAGATGCTTGGTAATATTGCCAAAATATTAGGAACGGTATCGAATGGTATTTTATTAGGCAATCTTTCTCAAGTCGGACTGAGAGGTGTGTTACTTCGACAAACGTATCCAACAAGGCACGTGACACACTGAGATTTATCTAGTAGAGTACGGTGTGCCACAAGGCACAGCGCTTGGGCCTTTACTTTTTTCTATTTATACAGCCCATCATCACTTCTTCCCAAATGACACGTTTTGTCTTATGCTGATGTTCTGTTGAGAGAGCTGTCAGTAAAAAGTCTCCTTAAATGTCAAGAAATCTGCGTGTATGTGCTTTTCCTTAACTGATAGGAACCTTTCAAAAAAAAACTACTGAAACATTCATTATTATTCTTGTACTTTAAACAACAATTATTGTGACTTCCGATTAATTTTATGGCATCACATTGAATATATTGTGCCTAAGTCAAGAAATACGTGCTAGAAATTTTATTTCAAATGTTTACCGAGATCTTCTGTTATGAATGTATATGGAGCGTTTCTCTGGTCTGTGATTGACTAACCAGTAAAGTTTGAATCATATGAGACTTTTTAAAATTTAAAATTTAGTTGGCTAAAAGTTTGTGCTTGAAAAATAGTGCCAAATTACAATAAAAAAGTTAGTCACGTAATTTATTCTACCTGCCAAGTTTAACATCTTTTTTTAAATGGTAGGAAACTGCATTTTTCAAATTTGTATTAAATTTATGGCTTTTTCATTTTAGCGAATGTAATCAAACTAAATTAAACTATTTATTTTTAAGAAATTCATTACACTTGATGCAAAGTTTAACCAGTTTTCACAATTCAATAAAAAAATATGTTTAAATTGCATTATTTTCATTCTCATTATTCACTTTCTAAAATAATTAGAATATTTTTATTAAGTTATTAAAATAATCAAATAAAGCCTAAATTATAAGTAGCCTATGAAAATAATTGAATGAATTCTTCATTCAATGATTTTATTTGTAATAGCGCAGTGAGAGTTTAATTCAGATTTGCTTATATTCGGTTAACTAGGTGAAAAGAATTAGGTTAAAAAAAGGGAGAAAAGTTTTAAACCTATAGAGTTGATAATTTGGTATATGGGTACGAAATCAAAAAAGAAACAAATTTTTCTTTATCATTGTTCAAAATTTTGACAAAAATGTAGTTTTACCATTTTTTGAAAAAAGGAATATATGAAATACTCAACAAGAGTTTTAATCTCATAGATATGGGCATTCACGTTTCTAACCTTATATTTTTGCAATATTCGTGATCGCTCAATGTTTTGCACAGTTTGGAGCAGCGCCAGAGGTTAAAATTAATTAAAATATCCAATATTATCAGATGAACTTACTATGGACATTGCAAGAACATAAATTAAAAATAAGAATAAATAACTCAAAACCAGGATTTGTAGAATACGGTTAAAAGTTCATTAAAATTTTCAATTTAAATAATACTGGTGATTCCGTCCATTACTGTTGAACTTTTATTTTTTTTATATTTTAGCGCTATTAACGCCCAGGGAAGATTTATTTCAAGTGAACAATGTGACGTAGATATCTTTTGTATCAGTTAAGAAGGCCACGGTAATAGAAATTGCACGGTTAAAATATTTAGCTTGAGATGTAAGTAAAGGTGTACTCTCATTAACCCTGGGCACCAGAACCGTTGTTGTAGTATTGGAGCTAATTCTAATTCTACTATAACAAAATAGCTTGAATAATAACTTTGCATGATACTCAGTAAATGCAGTGCAACGTTTCGTTCCAGCACCACCAGACAGCTCTTCCGCGGTCCTTCGTTGTGTTTGGTAAACCTTGAAGCCAACAAGATGCTTTATTTGATCTTTGTTAGAAATACCGTATATAATCCTTTCTTTTATATTCAGCATGGTTCAAAAATGGCACTTTTTACACTAATGTTCAAATGTGACAGTTTAAGTCGTTGGAGAGTAGCTAAGTGACATGGGGTGACTGTACGTTTTCTACGACTGAATTTGGTGGAGTGTATTTAAACACACTGTTAGTTTACATTCTTCTACAAAACAATGTTAACTTTTAATGACAGAAAAATATTTCAAATGTTTTTGCATATTGACATTGAAAAGTAGAATACAAACGAATATTGACAGACAACCCGTCAAGCGTCGACGAATGAGTCGATGTAGGAATACAATATAAAGGATGCTGTGTTTTATTTACGAGAGTTAACCAATGATGAACACATCTGAGCCGTGGGAAATGATTTCGTACGATATAACCAAGTAGTCATTTTTAGATATTGCTGCAATACTTTGAAAAACTAATTTTAATTTTTTTATCGCCAACATATTATAAAGGTAGTTGACAGTGAGGACAGTAAAAAGAATTTTTAAGTATTCTAATTTTTTTATATATATATATATATATATATATATATATATATATATATATATATATATATATATATATATATATATATATATATATATATATATATATATATATATATATATATATATATATATATATATATATGTATGCAGTATAGTCTAAGACTTTCAAGAGATTTATGCTAAAAAGTTATAAACTTATGTACCATCATTATGATTCCGGAGTTGTATCCGGTTAATTGGGAAGTGGAATTTAAAAAAGGGAGAAAATCTACGTCCAAGCTCAATTATGAAATTAATGAGTAAACTACTTAACAATACGCTGGGTAAACATCCACCGCCTTAACTTATTTATTTTTAACAATACAAAAACAAATAAAAATATGGCAGGCTGATGAGCCCTAAAAAGAGCGAAATCGAGATCGTAGTTTAACTATCATTGCGCCTGTATCACTGCAAAACATGATACGGAGAAGGATGCTATCCTTGCTATGAGGTTCATATAACGTGAAATAAAATATATTAACATTTGGTATATTAAATAGTTTCCTAAAATTTTAAATTCTAATAGTATGGGTCCTAACACTGGAACCTGTGGTGGAAGATAGATCAAAATACAAGAGTTCTAACCACACTACACCACAACTTGTTACGTTCTGGAAGCGCGTTTCGCTAACCAAGTTAGCATCATCAGCAGATGATATAAACTGTTTATTTCATCATATATATCATCATATCATCTGCTGCTTATATCATCTGCTGATGATGCTAACTTGGTTAGCGAAACGCGCTTCCAGAACGTAACAAGTTGTGGTGTAGTGTGGATAGAACTCTTGTATTTTGTTCTAATAGTATATCAAAAAATGTTAGGTTGGTGGTCTCAACGAAAGTCAGGTTTCGAGAGTGTAATTCAATTCCGGTCATGATATTAGCGTGCGGAGTTGTTATTTGTGTGATTCCATTTTGTGTCTTTGCTCTATACGGGGCTCGCTAGTTTATGGCAGCCTGATGAGCTCTAAAAAGAGCGAAATCGCGATCATCGTTTAACTAAAATTTATCCTTGAGCATGCGGCATTGCAGGACATGTTCCAGACAAGGATCATAGTGTCCTAGTTATAATATCGGTGTAACATAAAATAGATTAGATATATTAAATAGTTTCCTAAAATTTTAAATGCTAATAGCAGATCGAGAATTGTTGGGTTGGTGGTTATATAAAATACGTATAGAATTTAGGAATGTATCTAAAAGTAAATTCCTATATAAAACGGCAATTTAAAAAATGTAATCTTTTCGATTAGCTCCATTTACTATTCTGTTTACATGATTTTATTATATCACCGTGTATATAAAGTCGAATTTTTAAAAATCTGCTGTTACTAGTTCACCCGTACAAAATAGAGTGTGTGAAACATTGATTAAAAAGTAGATTTTTAATTGCATACGTCAAGATCTGATTATACTAATTAAACCAAGAACAAAGATCATTTAATATATTTTAAATGGTTAAAAAAGATGTTCGACAAAAACGATTAGGGAGGTCGTAATCCAGTAACTTATTTTAAAATTTAAGTGAATATTATATTTTATTGTGTCCACTTTTTTCAATCAACTGTTTAATAATTTAACACATGTTAAATTATTAAAAAGGAGTTTTTTGGGTCCTCATCCTCATGATCTGATTACAGTTTTACCCTATGTATAATTTAAACTTTTTTCTGCCTTGCCGCTATGTTGTATTATATTACAAAATGTTTAACAGAAGAAACTTGTAAAATAATGCGGGAATCATCGTTATAGATATCCTAAGCACTTGACAATCTGTAAGAAATATCATAAGTAATAGGTGCGATACCAGACTGTTTTTTATTATTGTTAATAAGTAATAATAAGGGATATTGTTTTATTTGAGAAAAGCGATTTATTAGTCATACTACTGTAGGTATTAGTTGTTATAAAATTAGCATCAGTTTTTTAATAAAAGGTCAAGCTATTTCTGGAGATATCAGGTTTGATTGCATTAACGTGTATCCATACAACTGTCAAAATTGTTCTAACTTTTCAAAGTTTTGCTTTCCTTCATTATTAAAGGTAAATTAAAACGAACTGTGAATGTTTTTGTAAATTGCAAAATGTTAAAATGAGTGCGAAATATTTTAATATGTTCTTTTCTAGTTCTAGAAAGTTTGGTTCAAATAAATTATAAACATATCATTCAAGATTATGAAAGAATATAAACATAGGCAAAATTATGTTAAAGAATACTTATGGAGTATCCTTGATTGTAAATGTTTAATTGTTAACTTCGTGTTTCAAGTATTTCTGGGTTTCTCGCAAAATTTAAAGATTAATCGACTTACCTGTAAGGACGATTAATCGTAATTTTCCTAGCTTGTCCGTAGATATAATTATTACAGTGTAGTTTCCGAAAATCCACCCATCAGCACGAATTTTCGAATTTTACAATCACAATGACTCATCTTCTCGCCTTATATTCTCAACTGTCAATCGCTTGAGTCATTCCGTTGAATTGCGACGATAAATAGGGTACTTATATCAGGGTGGGATGGGTAATAATTATATCTACAGACAAGCTAGGAGAATTTTGATTAATCATTCTTACAGGTAAGTCGATTAATACTTAGATTTTCTGTCGCTTGTCCTTGATACAATTATTACAGTGTAGATGTTCAGAGTAAAAAGCGATTTTCCTAATAACTTCTCTGTTAATATAATCAAGGAACTCAGACAAGTTACTTATGTAGTTACAGGAGCTAATTAACTTCCTAATTCTGAAAAAAAATCTATAATATAAAAATTATAATATAGTTTACATAATAATACTTACTACCATATGTTTTAGTTACAAGTTGATTTAATCGACCTACTGAAAAGATTATAGCTTTACGTCTCTTGCAAATTAGAATAGTGCTAGCGAATATGTCGTTTGGATCTTTTACCGGTCTATTGTAAAATTTAAAAAATGTATTAGAGGTGGGTGTCCAGCCATACTATATTCTTTATTTGTTATACACTTACACATGTTCTGTAAGCTACAGAAGTTGATACATGGCGCATGCTATGGGATGAGAATATGGATGTGTCTATGCCTCCTATAGATAATGTTTTGTTGATCCAACAGCTAATAGTCAGTGAAGAGGCAGCGTGAATTGGCTTTTTAAAAGTAAATATAAGATTTTTTTAACGAGAAGCCTCTGATTTTTTAAAGTAATTCTCTATAGTGGATACCACACGTAACTCTGGTCTTACTGTAAAGTAAGTAAAAATGAGTCTAGGTTGTATTCTACTGGATCCAGATATTTTCAACCTCTCTGAAATTTTAATTTCAATCTTATCTTCTAATATTCTAACATTTCTCAATTTTTATGAGAGAAATAGGCTACACTCTACTAGTAGAAGTTAACGCCATAAGAGTACCAAGCTTGTATGATAAATTCTCTATACTTAACGTCTCTATGGAATACCGTTTTTCTAAATGTCTTAAAATTGGATCGGAATTCGATGTGAATGCATATTTAAGGTTTGGTAGACGAATTTTAGAAACACCTTTAAGAAATCTATTTATTATTTTTACGTCACTAGGGTCTATGGAAGTAAATATCAAATTTAAAGTTGATCTGTAGGAATTTAATACTGAGAAGGCATTTCCATTGCTTCAAATTACATTTTGGACCCAAAGGAAAACAGTGCCGATTTTAGGCAGTAACTGGTGAAAAGCAGCTAATTCTAGAATCTAAGAGATAAAAACCAGATAAGACAGCACATCCCAGGAAAATCCGGTGACTTCATATCAGTGGTTCCTAGACACTATTTTTTGGAAGAATGGGTGATTGACTGAATATCACCAAAACTTCGCGGAAAACTGGTGGTAACTAGACTAAGGAGAAATGAAGATTCTCAAAATTGTGGAACTGTAAACGACACCTGTCAGTGCACTGTTCAGTTTTTTAATTTTTACGTCTATTTTTCAAAATTTGTGAAAAATGTTTTTCCTGAAATCATTATGTAATAATTAAGAATGAGTTCCTCTCTCCTTTAACATCCTTCTTGGTTTGTAGCCGCCGAAAGCTGCAATGCCGTAACGTCTACTAACACAACATAACATACGAAGAGGAGATTTTGTTTTATATAATTTACTTTAGAATAAAAATGTTCGTTCTCGCTGTCGAGGTAAAATCTTGCTTTTAATTTCACTTAGAACGCAGAGGCAAATTATTTGCGTAATTCTATATGTTCCAGACATATACATATTACGTGTATTCTGTAGACTGAGACCAATATATTGATTTCCTTTTTAATAATTCACAAATCAGGTAAAATCGTTAAGCAAACATATTAAGTGTTAAAATAATTAGCTGTCTAGGAACTTTTATCATACTATCATATTTTTCGAGTATATTTACATCAACTTCAGTATTTGCTAATAAAGTTGCCGACGTTCTTCTAAAAGAGTGTCCAGTATACATTTTGAAGTTCTCAAACTTTAGAAATTTTGCAATTTTACTTGGAATTAACGAAAACGTATTTTTGCCGACAGGCTGGTTTAAGTATTTTCCATTTTGATATCGCATAAAGAAGCGCGGATTAATAGACTTTTGGATTATTTTGATATGACAAACCTGAGAGTCGTCACTTTTTGTCACTGTAAATGTACGTGACATTCCATTTTTGGAGTGAGGAATGGTCACATTTATGACTTCTTGACTTATTTTAACGTTGTTCATTTTCATTTCACAGAGTTCGTTAGAACGGCACGCTCCAGCAACTCCCATTACCATTACGACCTTCATCAATAAGTATATATCGTCGGAGGCTTCAAGCATGAACTTATTCACATCTTCCCTGTTAAACGCATTCAATTTTTTGGGTCTATAACCATCATTTTTTCTTTTCAAAAATGCTCGAAGTTTTGGATACTTAGAAATATCTATATTTTCCTCTATAAAAAGGGTGGACTTGAACACCGAATACTCACACTATAAGCTTGATGGGGACTTCAATATAGCAGTTTTTTCGTGGAAATACGCCAAAAACAAGGTTTCTGAGACTGCAGTAGCCGTCTTGCTTTGGCACCACTTCTTACAGGATTTATATACTGCTTCATACCTTTTTTTCGACTTTTCCGGTAGTAGAGACAAACAAGCAATATTCGCTGATTCTTCTATGTCTGAAACATCCATTTTGTCCACACAGAATCAAACAATTCGACTTCTTCAAACTTTTCGCTATGAATTGTCAACTTGACGTTGTTGATAAAATAAAAACTGCTTATGTTGCTCTGGCGATGGATCACTGCTGCCTTCATAATTTAATGGGAATGCTTTCGAATGTAATGATAATGAAAATGCAAAAATTTATCCAGCATTTTCTTGTAAACATACAATACAGAGAGGAGGAAAAATGTTATATACTATATGGGATGTAAGTACGTTAACCAGTCCTGGGGAGGTAGAACTTACTTACCTCACCCAAATCAGTGTCACAACGAGGTATTTACCGAATATGGAGTAGAAACATATTCATTTCGTCTTTGCCATATCAACTATATACTGATCGGGTAAATTGCCATCGTCGTCGTCATATAATACTTTAATTATGCTATAAACACTCAAGGGTAAAAAAGATTGTTTAGATTAAATGTTACTTATAATTATTAAAGTTTTTAATCACAATGAAACAAATATTCTACAGCCTATGAAACCACAAAAAAATTGCAGTATGTAAAAACTCCTCAACAATCTGATAATAAGGCGTAAATTTTGAATTACAATATTTTTGAAGCTAATGGGAATAAAAAATTGAAATTTGAGAATTCTTTTTGATAAGGAACCTACAGATTATTAATAATGATATAGTAGTAGGAATTACTGAGTCAAAACTGCACTGAGATATATCAGAATAGATTATGTCGCGCATGATAAGATAAACCTTATTCCATATTCGGTAAGTACTACTTTGTGACACTGATTTGAGAGAGGTAAAAAATTATTTGGGGGTGGTAAGTACGACCCCAGGGAGGTAAGTAAAGTGACTGACAAAATTTGACAATGACAAAGCGATTCTCCAAATCTGTCTTTTAAACAAATTTTTCGAATATTGGAAATCCGGAAGTAAAAAAATATAACAGCAGTCTCAGACTTTTTTGTCAGTTCTCGCTATCGCTTAGGCGCAAGCTACATCCTCGACTGGTAAGTGTTACCTACCACCCTTGTCGCGTAAATAACTATTAGATATCAATAGACACGCATATAAAATTGTTTATTAAAAATTAATATGCCAAAAGTAACGAAGCACTACGCCCCAGTCTTCTTAGCCTTTTGATTGTATTCTAAACATATTTCAATAAAAACGCTTTTGTAGACGTCTGAAGCACAATTGATGAAGGAGTCTGTAACCTCAGAGTAAAAATTGACTACTTACTAGAATACACAGTGTGTCTCACTTAAAAGCCGGATACTTCGATAATATTTTTGTTTAACGTCTAATTATGATGCATTTCTTCTTCTCAATAATGCTAGTGATAACAATTGCACCTTTAAGGCATAATATCACTATTTTAGTACATGTCAGGCCTATTGTGTATTATTTTATCTGTAAAAATTCAAGAAATCATCAGTAACAACATTTAATGAAAATTCTCCAGAAAGTAAAATAAATGTTTGCAGCTTGCACCAACAGGTCGTTTATTTCAGTGCACTTATCAAACCTTTTTCATATATTCTTGTTTACTTTCCTGAATTGTTCTGTATTGTAATATCATGCATATATACACAAAGAAGTTATTCTAGAGAGTAGTTGGGCCAATGTCATTTAATGTAAAACGTATTAGTCACAGTAATTAAAATGTTATCTATTTCTTTTTGCGTTTGTATCTAAAAGAAGCATGAAGAGCTACTTTAACTAGCCCCATTGGAGTATCCAGGATTTTGGTTTGGGGGGAGGCTGTCATAGTTTATATTTTTATATGTTTATAGTCCTTAAAGCAACCGTCGCCACTACAAATGTTTGCCAAGGAATGCGATGCGGTAGGCTTTGAATAGCCAGTGGGCATTGCCCAGACACTCGCTTTATGTCGCTCCCACATAGGTATATAGCCCATAGCATATTGTTTTCTCTCCCGCTGGCTTGTTAAAATAACTTTACCGCGTTATGGCGATCGCTACCTAATTTTCGGATATTGCTCGGTTTTGCCCATACCTCTGTGTATTCCGGGTTAAAAAGTAATAGATGCATATCACACGAAAATATTACAAAATAAGGTATAATGTTTAAGCGAATTTTGTTCATTAAAATATACCTTTGGTAATCGTTTTTGTTAATTTATAATGTGTATTTTTGGAGGGGCAATGCCCATTTGCCCTTATGATAAAACCGCCACTGGCACAGTGGCTTTCTATTTACAAGAAATCTTTGCTAATCTAAGTTAGTCAAAAAAGTATAGGATAAATTAACTCAAATCAGCCAATATTTCGTCTAAAAGGAAAACCACTATTAATTTAGTTCAAGATTTTACGACATTTTCTAACTTTTAAACATCTGCAAATTAATAACTCAATAACAAAATAATTACCCGTAAGGTAATTCTCCAATGTTCTTCAAAACAAACTACTAATTAGAAAACGTCCAGCGCAAAAAAAAATACAATAAAAAAACTGTAAACTTCCAGGGTTTTAGATACTGTAAAGTTAGTTAGGTTAGCTTGACGATGTAAAAAATACGCAGAATAACAGAATTTAAGTAATTCAAGGGCTTCGCGAGTGTATTTGCGAGATTTTTCTCGCGACATCTTTGGGTATTCGACGATTCGCAAAGGTTCAAATTCAAGCGGGGTTGTTGTCGAATAAATAAGCAAAAAATAATAAGTAGAAAGTAATATATAAAATTGAGTCGTAAAAACATACTTTAAACTAGCCTTTAGGTGGGCTTCAGCCCGGCAGCTTCCCCCCTGGATACGCCTATGACCAGGCCACATGCCACATGTTAAACTTAGGAAAGGGTTTAACCATTAAGTTTCACTTAACACAAATGGCAATTTTATAGTTGGATTCAAACATTATTTTAAAACAAAGCAAAAAATTGTCTCCTTTCTGTAAAATAAGAACATCCGGTTACAGAAATTGACATCAGATTCGCTATTGCTGATAATTGTCGTGTTATTCTTTAGATAGAGCCAGTTCATATTGGTTTAATTATAGTATTTTGCTCTTCCAACGTTCTGCTTTGTGTGTGTAAAAGTAAAATAATAAAGAATTTTATTTCTATGAAACAGGTCCATACATTTTTTCTTTATCATATTCGCTACCTGAAATGAAATAATAAATAATATCTGTTGGCTAATTTAAAGGAAGTAATTTCAACAAAATTATTTGTTGTTTTAATCTTTGAAAATGCCTGTTAAATATACCTAAAGCGTTTTTTGTAGAAATAAAGTGAATTTCGTCCGGTTTCTCTACCGTCAGATTAACTACTGTCAAAAAGTAAAGAATCTGTTTTATTGGTAGCGAAATTGAGTTATTGGTCTAGATTACTAATTATTTTTTGGGCTATTCTAGTTCTGAGAAGCATGAACTGAAATATTTGCTAAAAATATGAAAAGTATTTTAAAATTTTTTCTCTTCAATCATATGCCAATGTATTTTTGATGATTTTCGGTTACGCTAGTAAAATAAAGCAAAGTCAAAAAAAAAATAAATCTATACCTCAAAAAATTATATTAAATTAGATTGACTCAATTTTTCTAATCCAAAGGCGACAACATCGGGGATCTTAGAGGTCACTCAGCGAAAAGACTGTTTCATCCTACTTACCGATTTTCAATATTTTCTTGTAACCAATTCCTTACCACTGCAGCGTTATGCACAGGAGATCCGTACAAATAATTTCTTAAAAACTCCAAAAACTGATTTCTATTCAAATTGCCTTCAAATAATAGAAACCTAATAATCCAAAAATCAATTATTCCTCATAACACGTTTATTTTATGTGAGTGCCGACTCCGTGCGTTTATGACCCAGTCAGGATTTTTCAATACACTAGTATCGTGAGATAACACTATTCCATTTCTAGAAAGGGTAGCTTCATCACCAAATAGAATTTCCCTTACATAAGTCCTTTTGTTCGAAAATTCTCTGGAGGCTCACAAATAAAATTATTTCGATTCTCCTTCCTTCATCTCCCGTTCAGAATATTTAGGCCTAAACTAGCCATTCTTAAACTCGAAGGAGGATTGTTGTTAAAATATGTCAATATTGCTCGTTATTTGTGACTTCAATCATTTCGCTTACATAAATTTGTTTTAATACGGTACCCGTTTAATCAAATATTTTATTTATACGGTCCTGCTGCTTACTGATCTAGTATAACGTATGATCGTTTATTTGTGGTTAAACTCTTAAGGCCGTTTTACATGCTGCAATTCTTCTTTGCAATATGCAATAGTCTTGAAGAAAAGGCCGTTTTACATGCTGCAATTCTTCTTTGCAATATCCAATAGTCTTGAACCACGGCATGCGCAGTTTGACAAAAGGTGCAAATGTCTTGCCACTGCACTGCGTATGCCTTTGCTCAAGGCTATTGCATATTGTAAGAAAAATTGCAGCATGTAAAACGGCCTAAAGGCATGCGCAGTTTGACAAAAGTTACAAATATCTTGCCATTGCGCATGCTTTGGTTCAAGACTATTGCAACTTGCAAGAAAGAATTGCAGCATGTAAAACGGCCTTTAGGCAGCATTTCTTGTCGAAAGAATATTATCGCTAACAAAACGCACAATTTCAATTTTATCTCTCAGGCTTAATTGTTCCCTAATTTGTAATTACAAAACTATTTTTTTTTACATTTCCGAAACTCTAATTTGACAAAAGTATTTTTTTTCTTCAACATTGACTTTATTACTTTTATTCCATGGGTTACTTGATTAGAATAAATAAAGGACCCCGCACATTTCTTATAGAAAATGGGTTTCAGTCAATTTCTCTGAAATTAAATGTTATAGTTATCGACCTCCTGATCAAAAGCTCTCAAGGCCACAACTTACTCTAATCTTTTATATACAGGGAGCCAAAGTTGGAATTTTGCATTTTCATATCCGGCTGAACCTATAATACAAAAATTTACTAAAACAAACATCCATATTTTGGTGAATTTTTGGCATGTTTATCAAACTAAATAATTGTAACAAAAGTTTTTGTATATAGCTGTCATTAGATTGGCCATGAATTTTAATACAAAAGTTTTGTAACACATTATATGATCTGAAAATCAGGATTATCACTTTATAGCTGGAATATTTAAATACTCACTAAAATTGACACATTTAAATTATTGAACGAATATTATTATTAAATACAGGTTTAATAATTTAATTAAGAATAAAATAATGCAAGGGATTTCATAAAATTCGAGACTAACTCTGCTGTTATGGTTACGTCAGATTCACCTAATTTTTCATAATTATTCCTCAGAGCGTGATAATATAAGGAAACACAAAATGGAAAGGGCGATCGGATGGTATATCTTTTGAAAAGTCTTTTTAACAATAATTTATCTTCATAAAATTATAATTACAGCTCGAAGTGGCGGTAACTCGTTAATAAATGTATATATACAGGGTGCTTTATAAAAATATAAAAAGTACAATATTTATCACCCTTATTCATGTGAAAATATTAATTAAGAACCATGTGATGGATAAAATATATTTTTTTTAGGTTTTGAAATATTTATAAATGGCCGCCATTTTAAATTGTGTGATTGTGATGTCTCCATAATTTGAGAAAAATTAGAATTGCAAAAGCCTTTCAAAAGATGTGCTACTCGACCCTTTTTTCAATTAATTTTTTTAAATGTTTAATCACGAAACACACATGCATCACAAAGGAGCATTAGTTTGGTATTAAGGTTTGCAAATTTTAATTTTTTTATCTTAACTTGTTCAAATAATAAGAGGAGACCCATTCAAGTGACACACTGTATATGTATTAACCAAGTATAAGAATATTAACAATAGGTTCTAGATGTAGGCAACTAATTTTTAATTTTAGAGTTATAATTCACACTTATTTTACAGTTTTCTTTATTGTAAATATAATCAATATTATTGAAATTATTAGAACAAAAATGGGGAACTATTTATCAAACACCTTGTGTATTAGTATTATATTATATGAAATATATGAGTCTTTGAGGACTTATTATTAAAAATCGGGTGAATCTGACATAACAATAATCGCATAGTTTTTCTCGAATTTTATTTTCAATTATTTTTCATTATATTATTAGATCTGTATCTATTGACAATATGCAAAATGTGTCAATTTTACAGGCTATTTAAATAGCCTAGCTATAAACAGAATAGGATATTAATATTCATGGCCAATGTAATGCCAGCAATTTACAAAAATGTCCGATAAAATTCTTTAATTTAGATTTAAATTTGTTAAGAATATCACAAATCCAGCAAAATCTGACTGCTTGTTTTAGTGTAATAAAGGTTTTAGCGTTGATTGAAGGACAAAGGAAGATGCGCAATCTTATGGGCGTATTCGTGGCACAAAAGGTGCCCGAGATGTAGCAGGCGACATCGTCGCCGCCAGGAAAGGTGTCCGAGATTTGCTTGGCGCTGCGGGCTGCCAGTCGTTTACAGCGAAACAGCGGATAGATCGGATAATCGGCGGAGATGTACGAATCGCTTACCTGTATTGCTTGTTTACATCATAGTGGTTATTGTTTTTTGCTCGTTTTCGAGTCAAATTCGTGAATTGTTAACTCTACCAAACTGGAATTCGTTTCAATCTGTTAATTAAAGCAAGTATGTCTGCCAGAAAAATAGAGTGTGCGTATGTTGGATGCAACAATAAAAGAAAAAATAAAAATATTTTGGTGAACTTTTTTAAATTCCCCGTGTCGAGGCCCGACATTCTTTGTCAATGGGTACGAAACTGTGGCAATGTTGAATAAATAAACGTGTATGTGAAAATCATTTTTCTAAACACGATATGTATTAAAGTGGCGAAAGACAATTACTGAAGAAAAATGCCGTTCCTATATTTTGGAAAGATAAGTGTTTTTTATTTTCAATCTTATTTTTGGAATGTCCTTACTAAAATTAAATTGAAATAAAGAATAAACTACGCAGGGTCCTAATATTCTTCCCTATCACGGGAATTTAATGTTTTTTGAAACTCTGAGTATTGGAACTTTCTTCTCTTGATTGGTTCTGTTTTTAAAATAAATTAGATGGGCCATGAACTTATGGCGCCTAATAAATACATGTGCTTGTAGGTAACGGCCGTATACTACCAACAGTATAAAGAAATAACGGGGATTCTGCCAAAAAATTAATAATACATTTTTTTTCTAATAGCCAAGCTTTCCAAATAACTCATTTCTTCTTTAGGGCTCTATAATAACCTAATTATCAGAAGATTTAGGACTTTTTTTACTATAATATAAATAAATAAATAACGCAAAATCAATTGTTTTTCTATTAAATAATAATGACAGAAATACGTTAAATATGTTAAATATATAATTTTATATTTTCTGAAAATTCCGTCAAAATTGTCTTTTCATTTTAATTACTATAAGTACTTTTTAATATATATATATATATATATATATATATATATATATATATATATATATATATATATATATATTATAAACAAGTGCAATAGATGATTAAAGGGGTTTGAAAGATTATAAAAATCAAAATAAATCTATATCGCGATATACATCCATCACCATTTTCAAACACACTGTATACACCATGGGCCCAAATTTAACTGATTTTAAAATATTGAGGAAAATTTTCATTTTATAATTTTGACAACCTGTAAAATCCAAACGGTTTGACTTAGCGAAAGCCCAGAGCAAAACGCTTGGCACATTCCTATTTTGTTTGTACTTCCCTCGTAAAAGGGAGATACTGAAATCGTGAAAAAATCACCCTCCGAGGTTTTTTCAGATCTTCAGGTTTCAAGGTCCCTAGATGCCGAAAAACATGTTTTGCCTGTTCGTGGCATAGCTAAAAAAGTACTTACCCGATTGACTTTATATTTTGATCAAAAATTAAGGGTTATCTGGGGATGACATGGTAACATTTTGGTAAAAATCCAATATGGCAAAAAAAATGGTGGCCTACTGAAATGTTATAAAAAATTTTACTATAAAATTACTTAACCAATTTATCTAAAATTGTGTAGCTACAGAAATCAAGTAATATGTAGGAATCAACTAGTAAAATTTTGGTACGAATACAAGATGGCGGAACAAAATGGCGGTTTAATAAAATATTCTAAAATTCAGCCTGAAAAAGTACTTAATGGAGGGATTTCAAACTGTGTTTCATAACTAATTGTGGTATAGAGTAGAACTAGTAAAGCTGTGGTACTAATTCAAAATAGCGAAACACCATGGAGGCCAAATAAAATATTTATATTCACGAAAAAATCACCGTTTCAGATTTTACATATTTTCAGGTTTTAGCGTCCCTAGATTCCAAAAAATATATTATCAATTTCCTCGGTCCGTCTGTCGGTTTGCCTGTCTGTCTTTCAGTTCGAGGCATAAACTACTCATTAGATCGACTTCAAATTTTAGTCAACAATTGATGTGGGTGACTTGGTAATGTTTTGATAAAAGTCCGATATGCCGGAACCAGATGGCGACCTAGTGAAACATTAAAAAAATTACTACTAAAAAACTAATTATCCAATTTCTTCAAATTTTGCCCAAAAATCATGAGAATGAACTCGGTAACATTTTGGTATAAATATAAGAAGAAAAACAAAATGACATTAATTTAAAATTTTATGCAAGCATTAAGTGTGACATAGAGATAAACTGGTAAATTTGTGTTACGAATTCAAGATGGCGAAACAAAATAGCGGCCAAATAATCTTTACTTCCCTCGTAAAAGGAAAGTATTGTCATCGTGAAAAAACATCCTACGAGATTTATTCAGATTTTTACGTTTCTGGGTCCCAAGATGCCGAAAAACATGTTTTCTTAATTCTGTCCGATTGACTAAAAATTATGGTCAAAAATTAAGGCACAGTTTAATTCTGTGATTAAGGGTCATATGGGAATGACCTGGTAATATTTTGGTAAAAATCCAATGTCAAAACAAAATGGCGGCCTAGTGAAGTTATTACTAAAAACTACTTAACCAACTTATTTTAAATGTTGCACAAAAATCAAGAATTATGTAGAAATCAACTGGTAAAATTGTAGTGCGAATTCAAAATGGCGGCTTAATGGAATATTTATAAATTCAGCCTGAAAGAGACTACTTAATGGACTGATTTCACACTGTGTGCCATAACTAATTGGGGTATAATTCAAGATAGGGGAACAAAATAGCGACCAAATAAAATATTCATAATCGTGAAAAAAATTATCCTCCCAGGTTTTAAATATTTTCAGGTTTTAGCGTCCCTAGATGTCGAAAAATGTTTATATTGCCATCGGTTCGTCTGTCTGGTTTAAGAGTCATATGGGGATGACCTAGCAATATTATGGCAAAAATTCAATATGCCGGAACAAGATGGCGACCTTAAGAAACTTTAAAAAAAGTATTATTTAAAAAACTAGTTATCCAATTTCCTCAAATGTTGCAAAAAAACAAGTGTTACGTAGGAATAAACTGGTAATATATTGGTATGAATATAAGATAGTAAAACAAAATACCGGCCTAGCAAAATATTTAAAAAATCAACCCGAAAGAACTACTTATTAGATTAATTTCAAAATGTTGCATGCATTAAAAGTGATATAGAGATAAATTGGTAAAGTTGTGGTACGAATTCAAGATGGCGGAACAAATATTTCTTTTTAAATGGACGCAAAAAAAAATCTATTTTACTGAATGTGATATATGGATAAACTGGTACGAGTTCAACATGACGTAACAAAATGGCGGTATGTATCAATGTAAGGAATAAAAAACGCATAGTCACGAAAATAAAGTTTTGGAAAATAAACTACATAGAGAAATAAGAATTTTGTCGAATATATAATTTTTTCAGTTTCCTTTCCTGACCGTGATAGTAAGTTTAATATTTACTATTTCAATTCAGTGAAATAATTCAAAACAACAAAACAATGGTTTACTATTTAAAAAAAACGTGTTAATGCTTTTTAATATTTGTTGTAAAATCTATATATTTAAAACACTGAGCTAAAGTTTTCAGCAAGTTCGTGAGAGAGTTAAATGATCGTCTGGTAACCGAGACCTTTCACATCTATTTGTTATATTGTATACAGGGTGCTTCAAAAAAATCGGGTCATGGATTGATCACGATTCTGCTCAAACTGCTTGACGAAAAAACATGCATTTTGGTTGGTAGTAAGAATGTAGAAGTTGAATAAGAAGGAATTTTTCAAAACTCGGCGGAGAAACTGCCCCTTAAATATTACAATATTTTTTATTTAAACAAACGGTTGGTTTTTTGGCAAAACGCTTAAGCTCGTGTATTTTATTTGGTTATTTAACATATTTTAAGGCTTCTTATAAATTTATACAGAGTGTTTCAAAAAATTGGACCACTGATTAATCACGATTCTGCTCAAAAATCAAATTTTAAGGGGATGAAACCGCCCCTTAAATAATAAAATATTTTTTATTTAAAAACGGTTAATTTTTCAAAACAACGCTTGACCAGGAATATTTCATTTTATTTTTTACATTTTTTTTTAAATGTATACAGGGTGGTCCAAAAAATCGGAAATAATATATAAACAAAAATCTCTCAAGCCCATGTTGACAAAAATTGAGCGAAAATGTAACGTCTTTTTTTTACTGGATCCTAACTCCAAATAATACAACACTCTAAAATAACAACAAGAGAATCGTTACTCAAAACCATTTAGAAATTTAATATCTGGTAAATATCTGCGAACAAACGGAATACGTAAAGACTGATAATATGTGTTTCATACTGGATATAGAATCTACATATGTATCCTGAAGATGCAACAATACAGTTGCGAAACGTCAACTATTTAAAAATAGACTTTTGTTTTTTTTACTAGATCCTTACCCCAAATAATACACCACTCTAACATAAAAACAAAAGGATTGTTAACGAAAACCATTTAAAAACTTAATATCTGGGAAATATATGCGGAACAACAGAGTAAAATATCTGATAATATGGGTTTCATGTCCGATATTAGATCTATATATGTGTCCTGAGGATGCAACAATTAAATTGCGAAACATCGACAATTTATAAAAACTTGTTTTTTTTTTAATGAATCTTAACTACAAAAAATACAGCACTCTAACAAAATTTTTTTCACATTTTTCTGCCATATTGGATTTTTATTATAATATTATCAGGCTCTCCTCATATGACCCTTAATTTTTGGTCAAAATTTGAAGGCAATCGGGTAAGTAGTATTTAAGCTATGTCGCGAACTGACACACAGATCGACAGATGCACCGACGGAATTGATAAAACATGTTTTATCACATCTAGAGACACTAAATCGTGAAGATATGTAAACCCTGAGACGGTGATCTTCTTCATGATTACAGAAAAATTATTTGGCCGCAATTTTGTTTCGCCATCGTGAATTAGTAACACAATTTTACTAGTGGAGACCTATACCACAATTAGTTATGGCACACAATTTGAAATCAATCTATTAAGTAGTTTTTTCTGGCTGCAGTTTTAAATAATTTATTATACCGCCATTTTGTTTCGTCATTTTGGTTTCGTACCAAAATTTTGTCAGTTGATTCCAACATAATACTTGATGTTTATGCAAAATTTGAAATAAATTGAATAACCAGTTTTTTCAAAATCATTCTTTTAACATTTCACTAGGCCGCCATTTTGGATTTTTACCAAAATATTACCAAGTCATACCCATATGACCCGTAATTTTAGACCAAAATTTGAAGCAAATCGGGTAAGTAGTCTTTAAGCTATGCCGCGAACTGACAGACATATCGACACAATTTATAAAACATATTTTTTGGCATCTAGCGACGCTAAAACGTAAAGATGTGCAAAACCTGAGAGGGTGATTTTTTCAAACATTTTATTTGACCGACATTTTGTTCCGCCATCTTGAATTAATACCACTATTTTACTAGTTGATCCCTATACCACAATTAGTTATGGTACACAATTTGAAATCAAACCATTAAGTAGTTTTTTCAGGCTGAATTTTTAAATACTTTATTATGCAGGCATTTTGTTCCACCATCTTGGATTTCTACCAAAATGTTACCACTTGTTTTCAACATAATACTTGATGTTTTTGCAAAATTTAAAATAAATTGGATGAATAGTTTTTTAATACTAATTTCTTTAATACTTCACTAGGCCGCCATTTTGTTTCGCCATATTGGATTTACCAAAATGTTACCAGGTCATCCCCATATGACCCTTAATTTTTGACCAAAATTTGAAGTCAATCGGATAAGTAGTTTTTTAACTACGCCGAGAATAGACAGACAGACAGACCGATGGAATTGAGAAAATATGTTTTTCTTCATCTAGAAACCCTAGTGAAGATACGAAAAAATCTCATCATTTTCCGATCAACGCCGCAGCCGACGGTCGTCATAGCGAGAGCCGAATGACTGCGAATGGGTGTTTTATGCGTTTGCCGTACAGCAGCGGCTCCACCGTACAGCAGCTGAAATGTAAGTGTAATGAAATCAGCACTGCCACGAATTCGCCCATAAGGTTGCGCATCTTCTTTTTTCCTTCAATCAACGCTTTTAGTAAAAATTTTTTAATACTAATTTCTTTAATACTTCACTAGGCCGCCATTTTGTTTCGCCATATTGGATTTACCAAAATGTTACCAGGTCATCCCCATATGACCCTTAATTTTTGACCAAAATTTGAAGTCAATCGGATAAGTAGTTTTTTAACTACGCCGAGAATAGACAGACAGACAGACCGATGGAATTGAGAAAATATGTTTTTCTTCATCTAGAAACCCTAGTGAAGATACGAAAAAATCTTGGAGAGTGATTTTTTCACGATTACAATACTTCCGTTTTACGAGGGAAGTAAAAAGAACACCAGTTGCGTAAATTGTATGTATTCAATATTTATAGATAGTACCTATTTAGTAGTTAAATGTAAGTTTATTTTCACATTTTTTCTAAATTTTCATTATCTTTTTAATACAAACATTGCCTATTTATTTACCTACTGTTTTGAGTATGTATTATTTCTAAATTAGGTTTTGTTTGAAAATTTTGAAATATAGTCATTGTAAAAAAAATTAAAATCTTTTACGAACAATATTTTTCTTTAATTTTTAATTTAAAAAAACGTATGGAAAATCGCTCGCATGGTGTACAGGGTATTCCAATTTCTAGGGTGACCATTGGGAGAAGCTATAGGAGATATAAAAAAGTTTAAATTGTGGCAAAGTTGCCCAGTTTTGTGCTCAATCAAATGCCGTTTTGAAATTCAGGATATTTCCTCTACCAAAATATGTTATTTAATTTTACGATTTTAAGTTTACGATTCGACGATTCATCCCCGAAAGTTCATTATAAACTTTGCCTTTTAAATAGTCAAAAATTTTATGTTCTTTATAAACAGTAACTTTAATTCTAAATCCAACAGCGTATCACACTTAACATTTTTCCGATATTTCGGACCAAAAAAACATCATCAATGCTAGTTAATAATAATTGCCGAGGAACGGAAAGCCCGCGTCGAGTCAAAAATTCATTAATCTACGTTATCTTGAAGCCAAAAATGTGGTAATGCAAATATTAAATTTATTTCTCTCTACTTCTTTTATTAGAATCAAATAAGAAGTACCTAATTCAAAAATATTTCACTTTTTTGTTCTACTCCGGAAGTTATTTAAAAATTCATTCTCATTTTTTTTCCTCGACAATATGACGCGATTATATTTTTGACCCGATGTTTCGGTCCTCATCATAAATTAGCATTGATGACGGGCTTTATTTGTCAGAAACATTGGAAAAACACTCAATTTTGGGACACATTTACTAGTTCAGAATAATGTAAAGAGTAAATTTTGTCTTAAAAAAAGGTAAGTAACAATAATTTGTAAATTAAAATTTTGATATAATCGTATATCTAAAATAATCTCCTTTATTTTGTAATCATAAAATAACACAAAGTTTTTTTCTTATTGTCAAGACATATAATTACTACGGCCCCGTTAACGGCTAAAGCGATAGAATTTTTGTTGTTTTAAAAAATAACGTTGGGTGATCAATAAACCATAATAATATTGCGCGGCACCGTCTTCCACGAATCTCATCATTTTCCGATCAACGCCGCAGCCGACGGTCGTCATAGCGAGAGCCGAATGACTGCGAATGGGTGTTTTATGCGTTTGCCGTACAGCAGCGGCTCCACCGTACAGCAGCTGAAATGTAAGTGTAATGAAATCAGCACTGCCACGAATTCGCCCATAAGGTTGCGCATCTTCTTTTTTCCTTCAATCAACGCTTTTAGTAAAAATTGGAAATTTTCATTTTTTCGAATTTCGTCGTCACCCTGTATATCAAAAACTAGCTCAGAGTTTAGTTGTGGCCATGAAAGATTTTAATAAGTTATAGTTGAGAACTACAACAACTATACGAACTTGTATGATTCTTAATATGGCCACGAAATTATTAATATAAAACATTTTTTATGAAATTTGGTACACTTTTATTTAAGAGGGTGCGTAATCCATTGCAAAAAAAAATCGTTAATAAACTTTCATGAATTTTCACAAAAGAAACAATGTCTACTACTACAAACAATAAATTATTATTATTATACAATATTTTTTATACAATTTGGTATAATAGTATTTAAGGGAGTGTTTACTACAGAGACGTCTTCAAATTATTGTAAAAAATCGCTAACTTGACTTCCTGAATTTTCACATAGAAATAATGCATTATAATAATAATAGCAATAAGTAATTGTTATTACCTACGTAATATTTTGTATTAAATTTGGTACAAATATTGCTTAATACAGTGGAAAAATCACTAATATATTTTTATAGGAAAAACAATACACAATAGGCCTTGATTTTTGTAAGAAAATAGTGACAATATATCTTAAAGGTACAGCTTTTTGTATTCTGTTAATAAAAAAATAATAATAAAATCGGACGGTAAACAAAAATTTTATGAGGGGTGTCTCACTTTTAAAATGGCCACACTGTATAAAACAAAAAAATTCCGGCGCCAAAAATTGCCACGCACAAAATAATACATAAAATAATTAATCAAATAATTCAGAACATCCATCTTCAATTATTACCAATATGTCTAAAAGTTAAAACGTAGCTGCATTGCTATTTAACTAATTGCCTTGTTCCCTATTTCCCGAAATAATAAAGTTGCTGATACAACAGTGACAAATACTAATGTAGCAGCATCAATCACTCTAGAAATCCAGATGTTCCTTTTATTTGTAGTATGTCGACTATTCAAATGATACAGCACATATAACGTTTATTGTGATACTAATTTTTCTTTTTACATGATCGTTTTAAAATAAACTGTTTACATATACTTTATTTATCAAACAAATGTTAGAATAAAGAACGGTATGCTATACTAGGAAGATATAAGAAAATTGCCTTTACTTAGATTGACAATAACTTCAAGTGTTTAAATAATTTGAATTTGTGCTTTAATTCGGCGTTGTGTTCATTTCTCACAGTAGGAGGCTGGGTAACGTCCCAAAAAACAGTTATCAAATAGTAAGTAGGAAAAAGGACACGTAAATGGATAGTTACACGCTATACGGACACGTAATTAAAAAGAAAGAAATGGTAACAATTATAACCGTTAAAGGAAACAATTGAAATTAAATGTTAATAACCACTATGTCCACCACAAACTTCTTTTACAAGTTGATCCCTTCTCGGCATGATTTGAAGTCTGTCACGAAATTCACCATAATTTTTCGTGACATACTGTTTCACAAATTCGGTGAAATTTACTGTTGATAAAATTTTATAGGAGGCCGCTGCTGATGATCAATTATAACACGATGTAATATTTTTCGAATATGTTCAATAAGGTTTAAATCTGGAGAAAGTTCTGAAAGCCTCAGGTAACCGTCAATAAAAATAAACTCTTCTTCAATTCCCTGCGATGTGGCTGCTACTACTCCACTATTCCACATACAGCGTGTCCAAAAAGTCTTAGTATGGGCAAATATCTCAAGTACTAGTAAAGATAAGAAAATTAAAATTTGTAAGTTGCATGTCTACCACCAAATTAGTTTTTTTGGTTTTTAACTTTTTTTCGCCACTTCTAGGGGTAGCGAGAGGGGGTTGGACTGTTGAATTTTAGATGCTGCTTTATACCGAATTTGACCTTATTTTGGAGATCTCATTTTATATTTATGAAAATGACCATCATTAAATTATTGGCAATAATTAAGGCTAGTTTTGGAGCATTTGGGCATCACACTAAGGCAAACTTTAGAAGTTTTTTGTTCTAGTTCTTGTAAAATACTGAGTTTTGTAAGAAACACTCGCTCTTTTAAGTAACCCCAAAGAAATAAATCAAGTAGAGCAAGATTCGGAGACTGTGCTGGCCATTCAACAACTCCACGACATTCAATACAGCGTCAAAGAAATTAATAAAAAAAAATAATTTTTAGCGATTAAATAAAAGTGAGGGAGTGCTACAGCCTGCTGAAAAGCTGGGCACCGAACATAAATTTTGTCCTGTTTACGTTCGGTGAGCTTGGTAATATGCAATATCATCGTCTTCTATACTTGCCACAGTTCCAAGTATAACAGTTTCTTCCAAAAGTTGCAAGTATAAAGATCCGGTAAAAGTTCTACTAATAAAATACGAACCAATTACCTTGTCTGTCATAATTCCAACACGTACTTTAAACTGTATATGCTGATATGAGTCTCTTCAAATCAATAAGGATTTTCATCAGTCCAGTAACGATAGTTATGTCTATTGACTGCGCCGTTTAAAAAAAAGTTGTTTCATCACTAAAACAAGTCAGATAGAAGTCATTTGGTTGCGTTTAAATTAAATATAACCGTTCTTTATAAAACTGTAATCTGCGATCTGGGTCATCTTCATTAGGTTTTTGTATTAGGTGAACTTTGTAGGGGAGACATTTAGGTTTTGCTCAAATTTGGTACGATTCGTTGAGGCTTCTTAGTGCTTTATTTGGTTTCGTTAGAGGTTTCTTAATTTCGCAAATATTTTTTTTATTTCAAGGTCAGCCTTAATTTTTTCTGATCGACTCAAACTAGACATCGTTCATTAGTTTTTCGTTAGTGCTTTTCGGTGCTTCGATTAGTTTCGTTAGTGCTTGCTTAATTTTGGAAATATTCGTTTATTTTGTTTGAAGGTCAACCGTCAAAGTATATCCGATTCACTCAGATTTGGTTTTATTCATTAGTGCTTCTTTAGTTTCGCAATTTTTTTTTTATTTCAAGGTCAGTTCCCTTAGTTTTTCTGATCGACCCAAACTATAGTCTACTTATCGAGAAAAGATATTAAACCAAAACAATGTTCAGTGCACAATCAGCATGTGAGCATTTTGTAAAAATCGGGGAATATCACTGTTATTGGTCCGAATCGACGAGCTATAATACCCCACCAATGAAAAGCCAGGTGGCGATGGAGAGCGACATGCATATATACTAAACTTTGTTTTGGTTTAATGTCTTTCTTCAAAAAATAGACTAGGTATCAATCGTTAGTGCTTCAAGTAGTTTCGTTAAGGCTTGCTTAATTTTGGAAATATTGGTTTAATTTGTTTCAAGGTCAGTCTCCAAAGTTTTTCTGTTCGACTCAAACTGGGCGTCGTTCGTTAGTACTTTGCGGTGCTTCGACTAGTTTTGTTAGTGCATTCTTATCTTCATGAATATATCTTATAATCTTATTCTTTATTTTAAGTGAGTATATTAGTGAGTAGTTTCGTTATTGCCTGTTGAATTTTAAATTGGTTTATTTTGATTTCAACATCAGCTGCTAAAATATTTACGTGGTATCAACTAATGTTCTAAACAAACAGAATTTTTTTGGTAAGTTAAAGCAACATATTTCGAAGAATAAAAAAGATATGGACATGTGCAAAGCAGCATTTATGTAAATCATTTGGTGTCATCCTTTCTTCCATCAAAAGTCATAATATTATATAGCATATGTAGATTTGCCCCAAAATATTAATGAATATCAGGTTCCAATATAAATATTTTGATTTTATTTCCTAACATATTTTTGAGAGTGTAACTCAGTTTTTGGATATCTTGCTTTTTTTTGAGATAACTTTTTTTAATCTCAATTTTTAAGAATTTTTCTATAGGAAGGCGAAACTAAATTAATCACGAAAAAGCACTAACGAATGAGACCAAATTTGAGCGAATTGGAAATACTTTGGAGGTTGACCCTCAAATAAAATAAACGAATATTTCCAAAATTAAATAAGCACTAGTCCGTCATTTTGTTTCGCCATATTGGATTTTTACGAAAATGTTATCAAAGTTGAAGTTAATCGGTTAGTTTTTTAGCTATGCCACGAACAGGCAGACCGACAGACCGACCGATAGAATTGAGAAAACATGTTTTTCAGCATCTAGGGACACTGAAACGTAAAGATCTGAAAAAATCTCGGAGGGTTATTTTTTTCACGATTACAATACCCTTTATTTATTGATGAACACTGTCACTTTTCAATTTAATATATAATTTAAACCATGTACTACAAATTTGAGCGAATTGAAAATACTTTCGAGGCTGACCTTCAAACAAAATAATGAATAATTTTCAAAATAAAGCAAGCAATAACAAAACTACTTGAGACACTAAAAAGCACTAATGAACAACACCTAGTTTGGGCAGATCAGGAAAACTTTGGGGCTGACCTTGAAACAAAATAAACGAATATTTCCAAAATTAAGCTCTTTCTTTCTCATCTACCTTTAGTGATACTATCTCTGTCGCATTGACCTCTGGTTTGCCATCTCCACTGTATAAAGGCTACCTTTGTGCCTAGGCCCCTTCGTTAATCTAAAGGGTGGCGCCCGAGATTTAACAGTTGGATATTTCAAGTGATGGATCGTCAGATTACCGAGGGAACGATCTTTGCCGATCCTTTCCAACAAAGTACTGGATTGCGCTACAAGGTGTTTTACCCCCTAGAATCACCTGTGTTGCTAAATAAATTTTATATTCAAATATGAAAGAAAATTTGACGTCACCCGCCATTAAAAAAGCCTAACTAAATTCAATCTTAAGTACTATTTCACCCCCTTGAAAAAAAATTTGTTTTTATATGCAAAAAGAAAATAAATTTGCCTAAAATGGTCGTAATTTACACGTGCTAAGCGTTATGGAAATAAGGGACTCTTTTATCTTTTAGGGCTACCTATATTTAAATAGTGTATAATAAAGAGAAATACGTACAAAATGATAAAATAAATTCTGACGTGTTTTACCGTTCTTTTTTAACTAACCGCTTTAAGATAAAAATCATATTTTTTTGGGGCAGATTCATGTTCATGTATAGTAAAGGGACAATGTATTTATATGCAAAAAAAGAAGTTAGACATGTTTGGCTATTTGTTTAAAAAAATGTTTTGAGTTTTTTTAAGGGCTACCTTATATAGTGAAAAAAAAATTCATTTCAAATTTGGTGTTCGGTAACAAAAGGTTAAGGGGTAATAAATAAAAGATATCATATGGAATATTTTTGACCACACAATATTTTATATTTTTTTTAATAGGAATTCAGATGAAAAATAATAGAACATTATTAATAGGTTTTATCATATAATATTTAAATTTTATGGTAAAAAGAGTACCGTTAATTAATATAATATAAGATCCCAAAAAGTCAAACAGAATAAAGCAAAGTTAAAAAATACGAGAGCGTTTTCGTACAACATAAATTATGACTAGCATTTAAAAACAATCAGCAAGTGACAATATCAATCAAATCATTTTAAATATTATTTACTTACTATTCTTTACAAACATGTATGAGCATACTGTATTCATGAAACTAAATACTAGTGAAATTTTTAACTTTCTCCAGAATATTAAAATTGATTATAACTCGGAATCTATGAGATAAAAAAAAGATGCCATACGACATCTTTTATCGCAATCTAACATATCTATATCGTCCTATCAAACATCCTGTATATAATCGAAAAAAAAACTGTCACATGGCATATAAAGGATGCTATATTGCAAACGTTTTTCGCCCGATATCTTGGGAAAAAAGCTTTTTCGAGCATGTTCATATAAAACTCTTCCTTATTTTGGGAAGTACTATACGTTAAAAACACTTATTGCGTGTCATCATGCTTTCCTTATGTATTTTTTTTATCGGAACAAATACCTTGTTTCTCAAAAACTGCTCGACAATGGATACTTTGCTCAGACCGCAAACTATAACATACATTTTAATGGAGTTGACGGAAGCCACTTTTCCATAAGATTCGGGCGCCGTCCTTTGTAAAAATAAAATACCGACAAATGAGAAATTAATACCTTTCTCCTTTCATGCCATATGCGTCCGTAGGGGGGGGGGGGGGGGGCAAGAGTATGTTATATATGTATTATAATAAAGCCACTCAAAATTGAAAGTATATTGTATTTGTCCGAGAAATAATCAATTATATAATGCTTTGTTTTTAAATAAACTGCTTTTTCACATCTCCCAAAATTTTTAACCCACTTGTCGAAATGAAGAAAGAATTTTTGCAAAAAAAATATAATTGTCTACGAAATATCTTAAAATGAAGATTTTCTTTAAAAAAATTATTTAATTTTAATTAATTTATTTAATTATTAACAAGGGACGCTGAATTGCTTCGTAACATTTTATTTTCCCGATAGAAATACATTATACGAAAATATACTATAAAAATATAAATATTAATATTATTTATAATAATGATAATAATAATAAAAAGATTCCTTATTGTTTATGTTTTAATTAATAATATTATGCAAAAAAATTTTTTCGGAAATTTATTAAATTACCCGTTTTAATTAAAAGAAAGACTAAGTAAATAACTTTATTTTTCGAAAAGGGCCTGGTATTAACGAAAAAAATCTTAAATAAAAGGAGATACGAATAGAGGTACCCAAGTGGCAAGAATACTTTGAATTAACCATGGAATTACCGTTTAACAAACGTCAGCCTTGACACCTAATTAACGTCAGATAGACGCTGATATTTAAGTTAAATGTCAGTGTTGAATTGATTTTAAAATATAACGTCAGGAGACGTCAAAATAACGTTTAGGCAACGTTAAAAGAACGTTGATTTAAATATGTAATCAAATAATTGTAAAGATGGCTTCCTGTATCATGTCATTTTTTTAATCTTTTAATTTTTGTGCAGTAGTAATAAAGACAGGTTTAGTTCTGTTTTAGTGCTTTTCTTAATCTTTCAAATTAACTTTAATGTTCACTGCTAAACATTATAAACGTTTTTAAGATTCCGAACTCACGACTTAACCCGACTTTTATTTATCGGGGCCCACTTAATTTTTAGATATTTATTTGTTAGCGTATGATCCCGTAAAGTATGTGCAGTAAAATAAGTAAAATTGAGGTATTATGGAAAAAAAATTGCTAAATATTATGGAAAAATATAAAGAAAAGGTTATGGTACATAAATCCACCTGATTGCAGCGTCAAATCGTCCAAAGCTTGTTTATGGTCATTGGGAGATTTATAAGAGAGTTAGGTTACCCAAAATAAATTTAATATAGAGTTATTCCACTAAACTCAAAGCGATAACACAACACAACCTATCTTTTCGACGAACCCGAAAGAAGGATAAAGTCATGTGACGTACGAGATTGATGACATCCGCTAGGAACCCTGATTGGTTTATTGTGAACACGTGCATTCAAAACAATAATGTATAGCGTTATTTTTGTCATACACATTGTTAAACCATTCCGTTAATTGAAGTACATACATCTCTTATAATACGCATTGAACTTAGAGGGTTTTCTTTTCGCCTGCACTAAACTCTACTTAGTGTATATTTCTTGACACCAACGTAAATGAGAATCCTTAAAAGAGTACACTGAATCAAAAAAAATTCAAATATAAGTTGACGTCAAAAACGTTGATATAACGTTATTTCTTTCGCGCAATTTCGAAGGTTTAAAATTTGACGTCACATTGACGTTAGTTACATTGAAAATGTAACGTTTCAATATGGTAGAATCATAGGTCATTAACCTTTCGGACCTAAAAAACCTTGTATCATCCTCAAATTAAAATCATCTTGCTGGGTAATTAAAGAACTGATCCAGAACTGTCTCCAGAACTTTTTCCTGAAGATAATCGTCCTTTGAAGCGCTGTAAAATCCAAAATACAAAGATAACGCAAGTCCGACAGAACGAGTTAACTGGTGGATTATGTCATCAAAAGCTCTTAAGAAGTTTACAAAAACTAAGATGTTATTTTTTTTTATTAGTTGCTGGTATAATGCTGTCAATAACGTTTATTAGTACCAAATTTCTACCTAAGACGTCTGTTTATCAGGTATGATTTAATTTTTCTTAAAAAAGTATATTCAGTAAATAAATTTTTTTGAACAAATGTTAAAGCTGAAAGAAAAATTCTATTTGTTAAAATTTATTATTTATAGGATATTCTTGTTTTTCATTGCTTCAACATATAATGCATGCTATTTAAGAGGATAGCGGGTAACTTTAAAATGCGATTTGTTTTCCGGGCCTTATTTATTGACGAGGAGAAAATGACGCAGGTAAATTACCTTCGAATATTGAACGACTAGAATTAGCAATAAACACATTTGTTTGTGTCTATAATAATCAAAGTAAACATAAGGGGTGAAGGGAAATTTTCCCACTGGCTTGCCAGATTGCGCGATAAATGTAGGGTTCAAACATATTTAATTTGTTTTTAAATCAAATTCTGCTTTAAATTTTAGCATAGTAAAAATAAACATCACGTATGTCCATTTTTAAAAGTTGAATATATTTAGTCTATTATCAACATTTATATCAAACCCGCAACATCCCGATTCTGAAGTATAACCTTAGTTTGACATTTGAATTTGATTTGAATAGCTTGGTTCTTGAGGGACGCTGTGTTTCAAACGTTTCAAATTTGTTATTGGCTTGTGTTTTAGCGTGTAAAAACTTGAGCGATTTCTTTCTGAACATTAACATGCCCAAAAAGTGTGACGTGTGTGGGATTTATCTTCTAGAAGTGAAAAATCGAGATCGTTTCACCATAAATACAAAATATAACCTAGATTGTATCAAAACATTGGCATACAATCATTAGCAGATGGTTCCAAATCAATAAAACAATTCATTCCTTTTTCAAATACTTATTCTGATTGTAATATAGATGCATATTATAGATTTATTTATCAACATGCCATATAAATATACACATATCAATTGATCTCCTTAAGTTCACCATATGAAAAATTTGGTTTAGGATTCTGTTTACATCTAATTTATTATCCCAAGTTATGCGTTCTACAAGATTCAGTTTATTCATCAGATAAGTCTGTAGCTGTAAAATTATTTTTTATTAATTGAGAGTTATTTAAGATTAATAATATTTAACGGTACACATGTTGGGCACCCTATACCAAAATAACGTAAATATTGAATAATATAAATAATTAGTTTTGTTTAAGAGAATAAATTAAAATTAAATATTCCTTATTGTTTGGTCGTGCTTTTTCTTCTGTCATTCTCTCAGGAAATTATCTCAGAAACTATTTGAGATATAAAGTTAAAATTTGCAGTTATAATTTTTTTTGGACCTTTATATTTTGCAGTATTTGCTGAAAAATGTGTGCCCAGTAAGGCAAAACAGGCAAATATTGGTTGTTAAAATTTGGTGGGCTGGTGCCTATTTTGAAACGTCTTTATTTCAGGATTCAAGAACTATGAACTAAGTATAGTTAATGATATAATAAACGATTTTAATAATGTGTAATATGTATTATTGAATAGGTATATAAAATAAAGGGGTCGTTTATTTTATTTTTATTTTTATTTTATTTATTTATTTTATTGTATTTTACCACATTCTACAGAATATAACCAATTAGTGAATGGGAAAAACTACCTAATTTACGTACAAACATATTTTAATTAATTTAAATAAGTAAAATATAATATTTAATATGTTTATAGAAAAAATAAAACAATATGTCAAAAAATCAGCCGATTAATCGAGGCCACGCTGCAACTAAATATATACAAGTTGATTTTGTACACTATTGTTTTTGTTACACAATTGAAATAGCGGGGAAAATTTTAGCACATTTGTTCTTGGGGTGGGTAAGAAAAAGGTAGAGAAATTACGCGTCGTAGGTCTGGGTACTTGGAATTTCAGAGACTGCGAAATTTTGTTGGCATTTATTTTCCCAGAAATTATATTATGTAAAAAGATAAGTTGAGCTTTATCTCGGCGAATTTCTAGACTCTCCATTGAAAACCTAGTTAAAAGTTGATCATGTGGAAAGCCTATTTCAGGATAAACCCCATCAAGTTTAAAACAAATATATTTCAAAAAACGTCTTTGAACTTTTTCTAGGCTTGTGATATGCGCCTGGTAAAACGGACACCAAACAACTGTAGAATATTCTAACCGAGATCTGACAAAACCATTAAAAAGCAACTTAAGAGTTTCACTATTGACGAAGTCACGAGTATTTCGTATAATAAATCCCAGCAATTTAAAAATATCTGCAACAACTTTAGAGACGTGGCCACGAAATGAAAGACTTGCATCCAGAACTACACCCAAATCATTCACCGATTCAGACCTATCTAATATTTGCCCATTTATAGTATAATTATAGGTTATAGGCCGAAGTTTTTTAGTGAAAGTGACAACGTTGCACTTAGAGACATTTAGAAGCAATTTATTTTCTTCGCACCACATGTTCATTCGGTCAAAATTATTTTGTAGTTTAACACAATTAATTAAATTTTTAATTTTGAGGTATAGCTTAACATCATCTGCGTAAAGAAGATAATCAACGTCTAGAGTATAAATAAGGTCATTAAGAAATAAAAGAAAAAGCAAAGGCCCTAGGTGGGTGCCTTGTGGCACACCAGATGTAGCGACAAATTCTTTGGAGTTGTGACCATGACATTGAACGAATTGAACTCGGTTTTTTAAGTAAGACTCAAAAAATAAAAGTAACTTATTTGAAATACCATAGGAAGCTAGTTCATTTAACAAAATGCCATGATCAAGACGATCGAAAGCTTTTGAGCAATCGGTATAAATGACGTCAGTTTGATCTCTAGCATCGGTAGATTCTGCAAGATCTTGAACGAGACAAAATAAATTTGAAACTGTAGATCGACCCTTCATGAAGCCGTGCTGCTGGGGTGATATATGCATACTTACCGAATTGTATAAATAGCCATGCAGAATAATTTCAAATATCTTCGAAAAGTTATTTATAATACTTATTGGACGATAGTTTGTGACAGAATTATTGTCTCCTTTTTTAAAGACAGGAGTTATTCGTGATATTTTCCATAGGTCTGGGAAAACTGAAGTATTAAGTGATATATTAAATAATATTGAAAGTGGTCTAGCAAAAATAGAAGCACAGTCCCTTAAGAGAAACGCAGGTATTTTATCCGACCCTATAGTAGCCTTAGGTTTAATTCTTTTTAAGCTAATTAAAACCTCATCCTCGGTAATCACGCCAACGTCAAGTGGTTTTGATAAGGATAATTATCAGTTGCGACATCCTGCATAGAAGATGATGCAACATAGGAGTCTTGGAAAAAAGATGCAAAACCATCTGCTATATGCTGGGGATTACCAAGGATAGAGTTATTATAAGACATAACATTTGGCAAATTATGTGAGTTTCTTTTGTTATTAACAAAATGCCAGAATTGTTTAGAATAATTTTTAAAATTGTTTTCCATATTTGTACAGTATATTCTGTAGGAATTATTTATATCATGTTTGATTATTCTACGTAAATCTTTAAATTTTTCTAATTCGACAAGACTTTTTGTTTTTTTGTATTTTCTCCAATGTTTGTGTTTATCTTTAATATTTTTTAAAATATGACTTGAAAACCACGGCGGATAATTTTGATTTCTTTTCTTTGTCAGTGGAACGTGGATATTCAGCGTTTGATAAATAACTTCGTAAAATTGTGCACAAGCTTTATTGGGGTCAGTATATTCAGCGAGAAATTCCCAATTAATATATGAGAGGTTCTGATAAAGATTTACTAGGTTTACTTTTCTAAAATTGTAAAAATTTAAATTGTTTTTCAGTTTGTTATTTTTTGACTCGCGGCATATATTAAACGATGCCACTATGGCGGGATGATAATTATCTTCAGGAGTTAAGACATCCATAGTTCCACAAACATGCCTAACATTATTAGTGAGCACAAGGTCAAGAAGTTTATAATAGGTATTTTTAACCAGATTAATTTGATTGAGGTTGGCAAAATTCAAAAAATTAATCAACGATAATGTTTTATTACTACCCTGCAACGTATTTACAAAATCACTATAGTCGGGTAAATTAAAATCACCAAGTATTATGAGTTTATTGTTTAAAAAGTATGGCAGTGAAGAGAATATTTCAAAAAAGGATTCATACATTTCTGCAGACGCACTTGGAGGTATATATAAGCCGAAGATGTAAAAACCACGTTATTTGAAAGAACCTTAGCGCCGACTATATCAACGCACTGTAGACAGTCAAACATTGACGTATCGATTCTTACCACCGAAAGAGTATTTCTAAAAATTATACACGTACCGCCTGATGGGTGTGAATAGGGGTTCACACCCATCAGTTCAAAATTTCTATCACTTCTTAGTGCTAAAAAATTTACAGAAAATCGCCTTGTAGCCAAATCCATATCGGGTTCTAAAATCAAAAATTTAAATTAAACTAATTTGTGGCATTAAATTTTAGGCAGTTGGAGATTTTACCCACACATTTTTCATCTTCATCAACAAGAATTGATATTCATGCAATACCATTTGATACCCCTTCACCATTAAGGAAGAAGAAGGTTTTATTTATAGCTATATTTATATTGTAATTAATAATACTTTTTAGTAATAACAGTACATAGTTGTAGATATTCATAAATAAGTACATAACCATACTTTATTAAATCATTATATTGAATATTTACGTACTTTAGGAGAAAACTTTTAGTATCTACCACTTTTTCGTTTGTTTATAGAAGTTACCTCTTCATTTCCGCAATATTAAAATTCACGATTCAGTTTAGTTCAGCTAGATAACTCTTAAATACATTAAAATTTATAAGGGATTTATGAGATATTTTATGTTGCAGGGATAAGTGTAAATACACTTAAGAATGGTTTGATAAAAGTCTAGAGTTCTTAAGAGCATTTGGCTTTATGACTTATTTAAAAAATGTACTTAAAGATCTCTTAAGATTTGTATCTTTAAGACGCAAAAGTTCCTTCTTTAAAGTTAAGAAGATTTATGAAAATGTTTTCTCAGTTTTCTAAAGACCTTCGCAAAAATTAAATTGTTTCTTGGGCAATATGTTAACGAAGTCTTATATTCTCGTATTATTTGGCATAATGTAAAACAGTTTGTAATATTTGTTATTTTACTTCTTAATGTACAATTTGACTTTAAGTTAACTTTTAGTTTCCTTACAAAATAAGTAAAGCTTTCCAGCTTTCGAAAACACCAGTTATCGCAAAAATGTAATTTAGAAACGTGGTGTGCGGTGTGAAATGATTTTAAACTCTCCTAGTATAATTTGAAAACACGATTAAATACTAGGTTTTCGATTTAAAAAAATAATTTTACTTCATAAAATCGCCATATATATATACTAAGAATATTTCCAAAAAATTTTGTTACAAAAGCCGGATACCCTTAAGCATATTACATTTTGTAATCTATTTATTTATTATTGAACTTTTAAAGTTTTAAATTTACCTCACATTATTATCATATTTTCTGTTCTCCAATATGTTACAATTAAAAATTGTAACGCTTTTTTATCTTACATTATTTTTATTGCATTTAAACACTTATTTGTAATATCGTCAAAATCTTGTATATTGTATTTATACTATTTTAATAACCAATATCTGTATAAACATTTCTGTGTTTGATTATAGAATTTCTGTACTTAAAAAAAATAAAATGAACTATTTTCCAGTGCAAATAAAACAAATATAATTATTAACCAGTTCAAGTAATTTCATAATATTTGACTTGTAATATATTCCGAAATATATCCAAATTGATTGATTTTAATAAGGCTATAAAAATTAAAGTAAAATTTTCTTATGCAATTTTGTATTACGCTCTTAAACGTCTAAAAATTATATGCATTATCCTATTTCGATTTTATCATTTATTGGCCCAATAAGAATCATAGACGGTTGTATAAAATTCAAACAGGGCTTAACAAAATGGTTAATGTTCTCTTAGTATTCTAAATATCCAATTTAGGTATGAAATCTTTTATGCAACCGTAGGAATCAAATAAGCGCTCAAATTTATTGTCATATTAAAAGTACCTAATATAAAAAAAAACTCATCATTTTGATATGCATTGCTGAATCTGAGCAAAAAGTGGGCATCCGCTCGCAATAAATTACTACCTTAAGTGACTCGAATTAAAGTATATTTTTTTCTATACTATAGTTTGTAACCACCCGTCGTAAATGAATGTTCTTGTACGCGTATCCAAATTTCTGTATATTTCTTCTATCTAATATATGATATACCGATTTACCAAAAACAGTTCCGTTCAAATATCACACAAAATGTTTTCTATTGTATTTCTCGTTGTTCTTCAACAATAATCAATCTAAACATATCAGTTTTTGAGATGAATGAAAACAATTTAATATTTTTTTAAGGGCTTATTCTTTCTTTTACTATTTTTTTTTAATTCCGCCTATTTCAAATCGGAATAAGTAACTCGTACCTACGCCTCTGATTGTATATCAACCTTATATCGACTCGCAGCTAATCAAAATTTGGGGAATATTGTAAACACACCGCGGCGATACACTATCAGCGTTGCCGTTTGTAGTAAAACTTATAAAATTTATGGATATCTGACATGACACAGATTTCTATGTTTTACATAGATAGCTTTTTCCAATACTTATCCGCGTTACAAAGAATCTTAGTATTACCTTATGACCTTATTTGGAATTAGGAAAATATGTAAGTAATACTTGACCTAGCACCCAATGAGACGAAATACTGAAAATGTCAATAGAGGTGTCCGGCAACACGAGACGATTGCTTCAAAATAAACAAAAAGTATATTGGATACAAACAATTTGCCTATAATATAGTTTAATGCTAATTCTAGTTATTAAATATTCGAAATAAATTACATATTATTATTCTACAACCGTGCAGTAACGTGAACTTTTTATTATGGTAGATAGTATACATTACTGCATGGTTGTAGAAAAAAATAAAAACTTACACCATATGCGACAAAAGCGTACTTACCAAACTAAACTGCTGACCATTTGCTTTAGACATCTCAAAATTTTTACCCAAATGTAAAGCGGAATTTTTCCAAAATACTAAAATAGTTACAGGGATAAGGTTTAAAGGCTCTCTCTATTTAGAATTGGTCACCGCTGCCTCGGTTCATCAAAATGGTCTTCCGCATAATATATAACGTGTTATATAAAATCTTGCATATTTTACAAAAGTTTGTAAATCCCGAGTTACGGCAATTTTTAGTTTTGTTTAATTTAGGACATGTTATGATATTCTATGAGCCATTATTGAAAATCAGTTATTTTTAATTATTCTCTTATTATTTAAAATTCAAAATGTTTACATAATATTATCTTAGTTAAGATTGCGTTAATCAAAAAACTACAGCTGTATTATATAGGGTGTTACACAATTTTTGAATCAGTGAGATAACAAAGTTGTAATATTTTTAAAGATCCTCATCAATATAAGATAAGCTAATTTTCATAGATTAAAGAAATAATTGTCATTGACGCTGATATAATTTTTATAAACTATAGTCATATTTACCCAAACGGTTTTTACCTTTTGACAAACACCTTCAAGTTACTATAGAAACGTTTGTTATATAGGCTTTTCTTTTAAATTTAACTTAATTACCTGTATGAGCAAAATTTTATACACATTGATAGAGCTAACATTATAAATATATAATGGACGAGGCTTAAAATTTTACGATTAGATTGAAATTTGACATATGGGAGTTTTAGCAGTTGTTGGTCATTTGCTTTGCATATTATTTCAAATTTCTTAAACCATTTTAAATTGATATTGGTTGAAAATTAAAAAAGTTATAAGAATGCGGTTTTCTATGTTTTAAGGCTTTATATGTCTGGAGTTGGCCAAAGTTGTGCTGGTTTGCCAAGATCATCCTCCGCATTATATATAGAGTGTTATATAACATCGCGCTAATTTTAGTAAAATTTGTGTCTCGAGTTCTTGAATTTTTTGATTTTGCTTAATTTTATGCGTAAAAACGAGGTAAAAAATCGTTTGGATAATAATAACTATATTTGCCAATGCCAATTCATTCTTTGGTCTCTGAAAGTTAGCTTAACTTATGTTGATGAGTATCTTTAAAAAAATTGCAAAAACTTTGTTATGTTACTGAATCAAAAATTGTGTAACACCCTGTATAATACAGCTGTAGTTTTAAAAATAATAATTTTAAATAACAAGAGAATAGTTAAAAATAATTTTCTTTTGGAAGTTCAAAATTAAACATAACTAAAAATTGCAGAAACTCGGAACTTACGAACTTTAGTAAAATTTGCACGATTTTTTATAACACCCTATATATTATGCGAAGGATCATTTTGATGAACCGAGGCTGCATTGACCAATTTTTAGATAGATAGAGCCTTTAAACCTCGAAAACCGCATCTCTGTAACTTTTTTTTTTAGTTTTTGAAAAATTCCTCTTTAAATTTAGGTACAAATTTTGAGATGTGCAAAGCAAATGGCCAGCAGTTTAGTACCGGAATAATAATCATGTTTCGGGCTCTGTGCCCGAACATATTTATGAGCGCCAAGGTCGTGGGAAAAATGACGACCAAAAATAAATGGTCATTTTCATAACAAAACCTTGTACTTTTTTCAAATATAATAAGGTATACAAATTACATACTTTACTGATAAAATAAAACAAGAACAATTATATTAACGATTTTTGATGTAGCCGGCCTAATGGATAACGCGGCCCTGTACCGAACTTATAACTTAATATACTATTTTCTTTTAAATCGATTTCTGTTCAAAAAAGTTGATCCGTCTGTATATTCAAATGGCTGAAGATTTGACGCTCACTATGTCAATTTTCTTTCTCTCGATATCGACTTGTACTTGCATCGATTATCCTGTAACAACAATCAGGTTATCGATATGATTCAATAATCATTTGCAATGTTAACCATCACTACGTCGATATCATCAAACATTACAATTTAACGTCATAAACGCAAACATTTTGCGAAAAAGTAATAGGAAAGTGGTTTGTTTATATTCAGAGTCGCCAAATATTTTTGAAATGGTTACATTTTTTTCTTAACTAAGCAAATACACACATTTAAGGTGCTAAAATTCTATAATGCCTTGTTTCCTTATAAACACTAGTGTTTTTGGAAACTGCTAATCCTTGGAACTGTCAATAAAATTCACGTATAACACACTGAGGAAATAAAAACAACACAAAAGCAAAAATCTAGGGGGAACGATCCTTTGCTTACTCAGGAGTGTTCAAAGAAATAAAGTTTATCTTTAGGGAATTTAGCTTTTATTGAAGCCAGGTAGTATCAAATTGCTCAGGGATTTGTACAGTCCAACCTTATAGAAATATCTTGGAATTTCGTTGATTAGAACTTGTAAACTAACCTTCTATTAATTTCTTCAATTTACAAGTCTTAGAAAATTAACGCTTTTGAACTCAAAAGAGTCAAATTATTTTACAGTTGTGAATAATTTTCTCAAGTAATTTGTATATTATAAACTTGGAATCGTCTTAAAATAGTTGTGTAGTTATTTACGGAGAATATTTAATTAAATACGACAATAATGAAAAACACATTATACAGGTAACATACACTACTGTGCTATTGACGTAAATTATTTCTAAATTTAACCTAAATTTAAATTACTATAACTTGTAAACAAAATGGTTTGTTTGAAAACGGTTTTTTTTTTCACATTTTGTAATCTTATGTTTTGTTAATATTTATGTGGTATTTAATTTTTAGGAAATTTCAAGCGGTTTTAGGATCAAGAGATAGATCTCTTACATTAGTTATTAGGAGTTTTTGAGATAGTGCCAAAGCAGTAAAATGATCAGGATGTCGGAGTGAAATTAGAATCTCCAAGGGCTTCCTTAGGCTATAACTGTTGAGAAGTAGGGACACAAAAAACCAACTGATAAAAAAAGTTATGCTTTTTGTATTACAGCTATTTCGATATAGATGCCGATTGTGTTTGTTACTAGTTTGTAATTTGCAAACTCAACCATAATTTAGCCATTTTAGCCAAATGTATTGAGGCAGCACTCTTAGCGACGCCTTTGAAAATCTCGATTCTGCTGTTTCACACACATCATGATATCTGTGGTGTGACAAATCAGTGTGGGCCTTTGAGAGAAACCTAATTAGTCTAACCTACAGATTAGCGAAATTTAAGATATGGCAGTTGAAAATACATCGAATTTTCAAGATCTCATTTTCTGACAAAGAAAAAAATAACTCGCGTAAAAAATATGTTGGTTTTTCGTTAAGATTATCGAAAAGTGCACAGTTTTTCATTAAACAAAAACAAACTTTTTTTGAACATAAAAATATTAACTTCCGATAATCTTAACGAAAAAAACTTATTCGGAACATTTATTTCATCCTGGAAAAATAAAATCTTGGAAAGGCAACGCGTTTTAGAGTTATTCCAATATCCTTGTAAAAATGGTATTAATAAACTATTAAGTCTGGTGGAAGGCACTATAAAAATCTTATTTTTGAATATTGAACAGATTATTATTTAGAACTTAATTCAAATATCCATAATTACCAATAATGCAGTAATATTGGTCACTTTTAACTTTCCTCCCTTCATCTAGACTTAGAGCTGGTCCAAACTCTGTCACAACCACCGAAGTTTGGAGCGTATTTAGGGGTCAATAAGCCAAAGCAGCAACAACATAGAGTCAATGAAACAGCAGTTTTAATTTCTGCCTTTAAATAAAAATCCAAACAAGTTAAATCTAGACACCTAGCCGGCCAATGAAATCCAATCCAACGAAGTTGGACAATATGCTGATACCACATTTCATTCTAATAGCGTTTGTATATATATATATATATATATATATATATATATATGTATATTTATATTTGATGACGTATTTTATTTAATTTGTATATCATTATTATTTGTACAAGGAATACTAAATTGACAATTAACATTGGCTTTCTCTGATGGAAATTAATTTACGGGAATGTGGGCCAATTCTGATAAATGCTTCCCGCGCAGTGGCGGCTCGTCAGGGTAGGCCTCTGAGGCCGCACCTCACCCCCAAAATAAAGGAAAAGAGAATTTTTTTATATAACTTTTTATCTATTACCAATTAGAAATATACTTTTTAACAGTTTTACAACATAATAACATTAAAAAAAAAAACAAAATATAATCCCATAATAAATATTTTAGAAAATAAATTCTGACCACATCAAAAAACCGACCGTGCAATTCGTGCAAACCCATTCCTAAAGAAAGTGCTCTCGAATGAGGCGAAATAATTTTAGCTTGGAAAGTTTCGACTTCTGACCTATTTATCAACGGCCGGTGCCGATGCCGGCGAGTCACCTGATTACGACAGAGCGGGATGGCGATTGCCGATGCACGCGTTTTCTATTGCATTCTTGAGGCGATAAATCTGTAGCTTGGATATGCTTTTATTGGTTATTTAAATCACATGACTAGCGAAATATTCCAACGGCTTTTTTTTACGTGGTGCGTGCGGCTGAGAAAGAAATAGGAAATAGATTGCGATAATCGCTGATTGAGGGCGTTCTGTCTTTTAAGGTTAATAAATACGCGTGAGTAAGTTTTTGTTTTGTTTTGATTTGGTAAGTTGGACCGTTCCATTTTTTGTATTTGCTTTTTGCTTTTGAAATGAATCCTATTCACGACATTATTGCTTCATTAATTGAAACGCCTTTTTTAAGAAGAAGCGAAACTGAAAAGAAACAGATATTAGGTAGCCGTCCGACGCCGAAAATTTTAGCAATATTTAACGATAAGAGGCAAGGTAAAAAATATTCAAGAACTTTTCAAATATCTTGGTATGAAACTTATAGGTGGCTATGCGGAAGTATTTATAAAAAAAGCTTATATTGTTGGCCTTGTATTTTATTAGGTTGCGTCAAAAATAATTGGAGTTCAGGGGGCGGATATTCGGATTTAAAAAATTTTTCACGAGCAGTAAAATCGCATGAAAGTTCAAGAGAGCATATTAAAAATTCGGTAGCACTTACAAGACTGGAGCAAAATAGGGCGACTATTGCGGATGCACTACAAGAAAATGCAAGTCTTAATAAAATTGTTTATAATGAAAATGTTCGAAAAAACCGTTTATTATTAAATTATTTAATTGATGTTACTATTACTTTGGGTAAACAGGACTTGACATTTCGAGGTCATAATGAAACAACAGATTCTTTTAACCGTGGCAATTTTAAGGAAATATTTGCATGCTTAATAAAAAGAAATGCCGAACTTACTGAACATTGTGCTAAATTTAGTAATATTTTTACGGGACAATCTAAGACTATACAAAATGAACTAATTGGTTGCATACATGAATATATTCAAGAATATATAAAAAAAAGAAATCAATGACACCGATTGTTGTTTTTTTGGCGTAATTGCGGATGATAGTACTGATATAACAGAAAAATCACAGTGTTCGATAACAGTTAGGTATGTGACCAACGGATCTTTAAAAGAAAGATTTTTAGGATTTTTTGACGTTAGCGATAATAGAACAGCAGAGAGCCTTTTTCATTTAATACAAAACAGCTTAGAGCCTTATGACTTTAAAAATAAATTGGTCGCGCAGTGTTACGATGGGGCTAGTGTTATGGCAGGTGAAATAAATGGGCTTCAAACAAAAGTTAGATCTATTGCTCCTTTAGCTATGTTTACTCATTGTTGCGCCCACAGATTAAATCTAGTTTTACAACAGGGAACAAAACTGATTACCCAAAGTCGTATATTTCTTGCCACTTTATTAGGAATACCAAATTATTTCCACCAATCACCAAAACGGTCTTTTGTGCTTAATCAGATAGTAGGTAAAAGAATTCCGCGAGCTGTAGAAACGCGATGGTATACACGGTCTAAAATTTTAAACTTAGTGGCTAATGAATGGGACAATTTAATTATAGTATTTGAAACTATTATTAATGACTTAAGTTCTGAAACAGAATCTATTAATGGTGCAAAAGGATTTCTAAAGCATTTTCATGATTTCGAATTTTGCCTTTTAACGCATATTTATAAACAAATTTTTAGTTGTACTGATGTACTGTTTCAAATATTACAGTTAAAGAATTTAGATATAAATTACTGCATTTCGCAAATAAACCTTGCCAAGCAACGAATTATTGAATTTAGAAACGAGGACCATTTCAAAGAACTTTTCAATATTGCTAAAAAAGCCACTATTCTGCCAACTAACACACGTCGAGGGCAATGTTCTAGCGACTTTGAAATTTTTACTAAATATAAAATATTATATTTCGAAATAATAGATTGTATAATTCTTCAATTAGGGACGCGGTTTGAAAATTTAAATAATTTAAATTTCTTTGCTTTAGTCGATTGCACAAAATATTCGGAATATGTTAAATGCTTTCCAGACGACTTATTAAATAATTTATTAAAAAATTATCCAAACATTTTTGACAGAGTAGATTAAAGAATGAGCTTTCTGTATAGTATAGGGATGAACAATTTTCAAATTTAGATGTCGAAAAAAGTCTAGCTTTGTTATTTAAAGATTTTAAAGCAATTTTTGCGGAAGCATATAACCTTTTTAATTTAGTTTTAACTATTCCCGCAACAAGTGTATCGGCCGAACGAAATTTTTCATGTCTTAAACGGATCAAAACCTACCTAAGAAACACAATGACACAAGAACGGCTTTCGGGTTTAGCAATGATGTCAATAGAGCAGGAATTACTGTCAGAACTTAGTGAAGACCAAAACTTTTACGACCAAATTATAGATAAATTTGCAACCTTAAAAGACAGACGTATAGATTTAATGTACAAAAAGTAGTTTTTTTATCTTATTTCATACAACTATTTATTTTAAGTTTTAATAAACTAAATTATGTTTTTATTATCGCAATCACCGCTATATTTTAGTGATAGGTGTACATATTTTACTTGTTTTGTTTACTTTTTATTTACTTTTTTAGAGTTTATTTTTTTAGTTTTTAATGGTTTAGTAGGGCTATTGGCGATGACCTCCATTAAAAAAAAAGGTCAACGCGTCGCAGAATAATACCTCATGGGTGACGTGGAAATTTATTCACATTTAAACAAAATTAACCTCATGTAGCCTCACCCTTCAATATACTCACGAGCCGCCACTGTTCCCGCGTCTAGGTCATTTTTCAGGGATCTAGAGATTCTTTGCCTTTCGTTGATAGCATCTGGTAAATGCACAGTTTCTTAACATTTGTTAAATTACCTCATTTCATTAAGGTCTTAAAAAAACTCTGATATTTGTTTCGTTTTTGCCTTGCTCTCGACTAACGCCATTTGAGTAATAGTCAGCATTAGGACTGTAACGTTTTAAAAGAGTGTATGGAGTAAAAATAAAAAAGAACGAAAAGTGCCTCTTGTGTAAAAATGAAGAAGTTTTAATATATTTTTTTATACTTTAACATCAGGATGACGTCGATGGAATCTGCAACTTCCCGCTATATAACATAGGGACGGGGGTGTATCACGGTATAATGTCACACTACGTTAAACTTTGAACTCACACCTTTGTGATGTGCCCAAACATAAAAAACGATCAAGTAAATTTTAAAAACAATTATAGTAGATTGGGATTCTTAAAGCTTTAGCTTACTTATTGTTAACTAACTAACAAAACTCTTTTTTGGCTTTTTCGCAACTGAATAAAATATTTAACTTTAAATTAATTGAAGCAATATTATTATATTAAATATGTGCTTCAATTAATTTAAAGTTAAATATTTTTATTCAGTTGCGAAAAAGCCAAAAAGAGTTTTTGTTTGTCAATCTAAACGCAAGAAATAATCTGAACACATTTAAAAATTAACTAACTAGTTGGCTACTGTGAAAAACAATGAAATGCATTAGTTCTTGCAGCTAACAAAAGGCAAAGTATAATCAAGAGTATTCCCAACATTAGCAGCATAATTTAATAAATATTTACTCTTGTTAGAAAAAAACTATGAATTATAAAGTAATAAAATAGTTTTAATTTCGGGGAGGGGGGTGAGCTAGCTGATGTTTATAGAAGATGTCGGTTTTCTGTACTATAATTCGAAATTGCCCGAAAAACAGTTTTATAACTCATAGCTTTTGAAGCGCTTCGCTTATGGGAAGAGTTTCTCTTAATGTGTAATAAAGTTACTGAAGTTTTTTGGGAATGGCTCACCCCGCCATGTCGACGTTATTACTGGACCTATATTCCAAAATCTCATAATAAAGAAAATTATTATTACATTCATTTCCATTGAAAATGAAAAATTTATTATCTGTCGGGGTCTTACACCAAAACCTATAATCTATTTTATGCACGTACCAAGTGCAGGTGTTAACGCCTGTCTTTTGTCGAATTTCTGGATGAGATCGTTGTGACAGCGACCATGAAGAGGCTCTTTTTGGTCGGTCTTGCCTCTGCAGATTTTGCCATATTAATCGCCTAGGTATTGATTCGCCTACTTTAGAGACTGTATTATGTGGTAAGAACTCTTCAGCCTCCACGAAATAGTTCAGAGATACTATCTCTTACAATCCTTTTCCTCTCAGGTGACGTGCAAGCGCTGTTTGTTTTATTGCACAACTGGGTTAATATTTTTCTGCCTTAGTTAATAATATTCCTATCTTCAAATGAAGATTTTTAAAATTTGCCTTATTCTATCCTATAACACCGTAAAATGTTTATTCTTAATACAGGGCCTTGCTCAAGTTTTCGCAGTTTCACTATCTTTGTAAATTCATTTATTAATCCGGTATTTACAGCTTGATAGTTTATTCTTTATATAGACAGAATAACACATTCCATTTTTAGTGTGAGACATTACACAGCCATAATGTTGTTTTGCTCGGAGTGTCTATACGTTCAAGTATTATACAGTATGTGTTTAGATTGTAAAGCGTTGGCAGATAAGCGATTGGTTAATAATTAATAATTTCTTGAGTATTTTATTGACCTTTTAACAGAAGTTTTGTTGCTGTCCATAGTTTCTCTAACATAAGATTAACATTTGTTATTTCTTTCTAGACATTATTTAATTCTTTAGTAGCGTTATTTATTTTGATGTTATAATTATCTATAACACCTCGCAGGTAACCCTGTTCCTTTTTGGTTGAGTTCTGGATCCAGTCCTGCCTTTGTTGTAATTTCCCCTGTGTTCTTGCCTAATCTTTTCTCTATTTTATTTTTGTTTTTTTAGGAAAATTAGATTTTAATAAATTGACATTTTCGCAAGGATCGCCTGCTCCACCTATAATTTGTTTAGTCGTTCTGCAATCCTCTTTAATCGCCCCCCCCCCCCCTATTTTAGTTGGTTGTTCTCCGGTATAGGGCATGATTATTCCTTGTCGAGGATTCCTTTCCTTTTTAAAATACACCGGCAATATAAAATTTTACAAATCTTACGTAGTTTGAAAACAGAAACTTTTAGAACTGTTTTGAGCTGTCTCCTCTTCAGGTGTATGGTGGTATTATGCGCCAAATGAACCAAAAGCTAAAGGGTCAAAAGTACCATACTCATTTTTATCTCTCGAAGGTAATAAAACAACTTCGTCATTATAAGCATGACCTCGAGAATTAGCAGCCCAATAAACAGCACTTTCTACATTATATTCAACTATCATATCACATTTAACACTCCAATAAGCACAATAATTTTGAAAATTAGTATTATCCGTTGAAGGATTTAACGCTGGAGTAGGTAATAATCCAAAACGAATTAGAGGAACTTGTTTATGAACACCTTTTACTTTTTTATCAAAAGACGCAAATACAGCCATCAATAGTGTAATACATAACATCAGTTTTTCTTGTTTGCGCCGTAGTATGTGTCAGCATTATTTGATACTTTTAATGCTGTCGTATCTTCTTTATTACAAACAACTTGATTTTTTTGTGAAATGGGCGAAAATAAATTATTTACATATACTATATCACTATCTTGGGAAATACACGGTAATTGATGCGCTTTAATATCAATACATCCAAATTGTGGACAATATTCCCAATCTAAAATGTTTTCTCCAATAGTAGGGACAAAATTAAATCGGTCTAAAAATTTCTCTAAAATAGGGGACCCATTTGAATGTGTAGCATAATTAGCAACAGCTCTATTACTATTTAAAATACAAATCATATAAAAATCAACATGTCGTGGTACTTCTATGCACATGGGTGCTTGTTCTTTTAAGTCTTGATCCCCATAGTATTTTTTGATTCTATCAAATAGGGAAACATATTTTAGGCTCTTCGGTGTCATAGGAGTTGTTGATTCACATTCATATATATTACAGCGACAATAATATTTTTGATTTAATCCAATATTACTTATACCTATTGCACAATGTTTACTTGTTGCCGTTACAGATAAAGTTGTACCAGTGTCAAACGCTGTTGGCAATCCTTGTGGAACAACAGAAACTGAACATTTTTTTACTTTTATACAGCCATAATTTGCCATTATGCCTAGGTCATAAGGACTAATATAAAACCCTAACATATCATTCGGTAACATAGCTAAACTTGTAAAATATACTTGATCGTCTAAATCTAAATTATTCGCTCCAGTTTTTTTTTTACTAAATTTTGAAAGGCATAACAATAACTATAAAAAATACGACTTTTAAAATTTAGTGTAAAGGTCTTTAATTTTATATTACGAGGTATACGTAAATGTTTCGTATTTGACGTACTCGTTGGTACATTCACTGCGTGCGCACCGCTACCAATCATGCCAGTTGTCTAATCAGTATCCACTAAATTTGCTGTTTCTAAAATTTCCGCTTCTTCTCGCATACCGCCTAAACTTTCTGGACTATCTAATGATGTTTTCAATGGTTGTGAACTAGTAAATGGTTTGGTGGATGTTGTCAAACCGGATGTACCTGGTTGTTCTTGAGTACGTTATTGTTTTAAAAAATCTCTCTACGTTAGTTCTTCTCCACGTTTTCGACGTTGATATTCTTCACCTAATCGTTTCATAGAACCATAGAACTTGAAATTACAGGATAAAGTAAGCCTACTTGTGACTCTAAATATTGTTTCACTGTTAAGCCTACCCAACCACATTAATCACGAAAGTTTAAGTTTGTTATAAATTGATCATAAAATTCTTGTATTGCTTGTCAATCCGCTTCAATAATATCACTTATTAATATATATATATATATATATATATGTATATATATATATATATATATATATATATATATATATATATATATATTAACCATATTGTCTAAATTGTTTTTATTGTCTGGTGTTCTAGCTATAGTTAGTATCCGAACAATAGAATTCCAGTGTAGAATACACGACAAAATTTCTATGTGATACTCAAAAAACAGACATTTTAAACGAAGCATCCCATAGATCACCAGTAAACGCATTTAGATATTCGAACAAAATATTAAACTACATTTTCTGAATCAGAACTTGACCTTAAAATATTTAGTACATTAATTTTGAATTTAGTAAAACACATAGCATCTTATGCTTATATTCTGTAGTTTGTTATTCTAAAATATTTTGCCGCTGTAGATAATAAAAACAAAATTTTACAACTCGGTTTTCGCTTTTATTTAAAATGGTAATACATAATCAAAATACTTTTATAACATAAATCGCTTGATGTTTGTATGCGGTTTTATTTTGTTATCTTAGTTAAATTCAATAATTTCAATTAATCTTCTCGCTCACTAATTATCTCGCTCACCCGAAGAACAAAAGTTTTTGCTTTTAATGATCAAAACGAGCTTGACATCTTTACACAGTTCCTAATATACCCTACAAAGCAAATTATATTGCCGTCAAATATGCTGCAACATCTGTTGACTATCATGCCACTGATAGTTTCGATATAACGTGAAATGATGGTCATTTATTTTCTCCCAAACCGACCAAAAAATTAACTAGTAATGAGGTAGAAAACATAAAGAGAATTAGCTACAAACCTCGATTAGAGGTTAACTGAGAAGGATTTTTTACGTAACTGACTTGGAAGGAAAATATAAGTTTGCTTTATCGCAGAATCCGTTACGAGGGGCGCAAATCTTCCAATATGGTGTACATCTCATTCTTAAATACCTTTAAATACTTTTTAAATAATATTAAGTACGTATATAATATTTTTAATATGCTTTACTTTCTTTAAATTCCGTTCAATACATTTAATTGTTTTTAATATATTTTTAATTTCTTTAAATACCCTTGAGTGTACATTTTTGTCTCTTCGGAACGGAATGCAAAACACCCTTGTTTTTTTGTAGGAGAGTACCCTAAACTCGGATAAATAGTGTTTGGCATACAGAACGACATTTTTTTTCATTGCAGGGAATAGTTCTAAAATGTTCGATATAAGTAATAGATAACAAATAAAATATTATAATTGTTTTTTTTTTTTGACAACGGGGACAATAATTAAAAAACAAATATACATGTACTAAAAATAGGAGGTGTTAACAATATTAATAATCCTGCTACCGTTTTTCTTAAACGTTGGTACTATAACAAATTAATTACATTTTGATATTTTTTTTTAAGAAAAAAAGAACAACGTCGTTAGGAAAGCCTATGTAAACGTATACACACAAGATCATAAGGAAATATGTAGTAAATTAAACAAAATAAAAAATGTAAAATTAAATAACAATGTGCTGAATTTGTTGATTTAGCTGTATCTTAAAATGAGAGGTGCTGGTTTATTGTATAGCATTTGCTATCCTTTAAAAACTACCATACATACCAAAAAAATCTACAATTATTTTTATTTTTCTTCGAAAAAATTATTAATAATATTAAAATAAATAAACATTCGGGAAAATAGGAAAATTTTAAGAAATGTTGGATATTATGCTTTGGCGGATGTTTTGGGGGACATTTTTAAATGGGGACACGCTTGATAAAAATAAGGAATTATCTCCCTTAATAGTGGAGGACGAATGCTCACTTTATATCAATATAATATATGCACCATATACAGGCAAGTATTTATTAAGATGTAAATGCAGAACATTTTCTGCTCTTGCACCGTAACCGCTCACGCACTCCTGCGTTATTTTAAGAACAACAGCGGTTGCAGTGCCGGAACTGATTCTGCAAATAACAAAAGAGATTTTTTCTTATCTTCTTCTTCTTCTTCTTCAAGTGCCGTACTCATATTCGGGATTTGGCGATGGTCAGTAAGTGCCTTGAAACCTATCTTATATCAAGATGTATATGATTTCTTGAATGCACTAAATTAAACCATTATACTAGGGAATGCGTTCTATGTAGTGGTTTCCCGTTGCCTTCTACGCAGTTGTGTCGTGTAGTGTATGTGTTGAGTAAGAGGCCTTGTTACTGTTCGCAGTCGACCTCAAGTCTACGAACAGAGTCGTTATTTTATTATCCCAACGACCAAAGGCACCTCGGGAAGGTACCGGACCAGGCATATCGAGCAGTCTAAAAAGTGCCGGCTACGCCAAGTCTCGAACCCGCGCCTTCCGGGTGGAAGCCAGTTCTCTTACCACTGAGCCACTGAGGTGTGATGATGTTTATTATCTGATGAAGATTAATTATTATACGTTATCCAAAAAAATATTTGTATTAATATGCAGCGCTTAATTACTAAAAAATGCATAGCAGCTTTTCGTTGCCGCTCCTCAACGTCTTCCGCCGTCCCACGTTAGTTTGTTCTACTCAAACTAACGCGAGAAGGCATGAACCTGAGAGGTTACGGTGCAGGAACTAATAATTATACATGATTCGAACAAACACTTGACATTAATATGCAACTTTTCCTAAATACGTCAGTAAATGTAGAGCAACTTCCTGTTATCGCACGGCAACGGCTCCTGCGGTTCCGATTTTTTTTTAATTAGAGCGAAGTTATAATGCAGAGCACCGACAATTAGTCAGATATCTTCTTTATAGCGTACTATCAATTTTTTGGTAAGAACGATTCAATTAAGAGTTGATTTTTGGTTCTTTTTCCGACTTGGTTCTAAAAAAGATGGTTAGTGCGGATTTGAAATACGTCTTATGACAACATGGCAAATTTAAATATAATATCTCGGGAGTTTCTTTCCGAATATATTGATTTAATATAGGAAAAATAAATGTTTTTGGAAATGTATAATACAGAATTTCTTACTTTACTACTAATAATATTTTAAGTACAAACTAAAACAAGCTTATCAAAAAGCAAATAAAGATATAGTTCACTAAAACCTTCAGATATTCAGGAGTCAAGCTTAGTGTATTTTCATCTCTTTTTGTCAATGTATGAAGTTAACAATTTTATATAATGACATTATTAAGTCCTCAGATTTTAGCTTATACTATGGTGATAATCATCTGCTCTAACTTTTAAGTACTTGCACTACTGGTACTACTGGTTAAGAACTTACATAGAAAAAAAAAGATGACATGGAAAACTTACAAACTATGGAAGCTGCATTGTCCCAGAGTCTTAAACATGCTCTTTACTAATGTAAAGGTGTTTATGCGAATAGTGTGTGTGCATCACCATTGTAAAAAAAATTTGTTTTTGTAAAGAGTATGAATAAATTATATTTTAAAACTAAATAAAACTTGAGTTGAGTGAGTTGTTTATATTAAATATATCTTAAGTATACATCGCTGGAAAATTTTCCAAAATTGTTTAACAAATTATAACTTCAAACTAACAATTCCGAGTTTCAAACTTGTTCTTTATTAATACATAATATATTTGTAGGCATATATATTTGTTTTATTACCACCACCCTATAATTCCAAAACCGTTACAGTAAATTAGTGGTTTAAATAAATGACAAATACTTAAAGGAAACGATTTTTTTAAACATTCTTTTAAAAATTTACAATATGACAATTCATAAGTAATCATACGTCATGAAATGCACTATCTGTTGGAAATACTTTAGGATTACTTAAAACTATAATAAGCGTACGAAAAACTATGCTATCACTAAAATATTTTACTTTAATATGTAAAGAATCTCCTCCAAATAACATTTTTAATGTATCAAAAGACCCTGGTTCATAATTACCTAGGCTCATTCCATAATAGAATTCTTCGGTTAACACACTCTTGCTGTAACAAACTTTTCCGTTCGTTACAATGTTTGGTTCAAAATTCAATTTAAACTAAATAATATTAACAATTTTCTAATTAATAGCATCAAATCACAATTTTACTGGATTAACAATTGCTTGGACTATTAAGTACCGCACGCATGGCACCGAAGTTATTATATCGATCCCGAATCAACAGATCGCAAATTCTCGCTTTGTAAAACACGTTCGAAGGAAATTTCTAGATTCAGATTTCGTCCGCCACATTTAAAATAAAATTTATACATATGCTTTTCAATTTCATGAATATTATTATAAAATGGTCCCTAATTGATTCTTTATTAGGTGTATCACATAGATAGTTGTATTGAGAAAATTTCCTGAGTTTTAGATTGATCAAATATTAACTATTAATTGGGTTTTTCATTATTAAAAATCTTAACTGCCAAAAATACATTCTGAATTGGCGCCATGTTTTGGTGAGACATACGGATGTACTGTTTTTATGTAGTCCGATTCCATAAAACCGAGTTTCGAGCCTCTTTTGCAAAATTTCTATTGTTGAAAGCAAACTTGAGATAAGTTAGTTAAAATTTAGTTAATATTTTAACTTAGTCAGCCTAGATGCTGGATTAAATCCAATAAAATCTCAATTCAGTAATGTATTTCTGCTTTCTTAAGCCATAACATCTGGCAAGTTAATTTTGAGTGTTTTCTGGCAAGAAAAATTACATTTTTGTGCATTGTGAACATGTTGACTCATTTCGCCATTTTGTTTCAGGTTTTTTTTTCTTTTAACATTTTTCCTCTTCTCTACAATTTTTTCCCTACCACTTTCAATTGTTTTAATTATTAATGGAAAATGGAATATTAAAAGTAAATAATCAATAAAATGAAGAATTTATTGCATAATTCAAATTAAAAGTGATTCCTGGGCGAGGAAAATTTAATGGTTACTGTTTTGTGGTAAATCTTCTCAATTCCTGGAGGAAGAAGTCCTTTTTTAGTACCGTGTGGTCATTTTTTTTGGACAAGTGCTGTGTGGCCAGTTCCAGGGTGTCATTGTTCCTGTTTTGGACTTGGGTAGTCTACAAGGAACGACACAATAGCAAGGATATACTCCCGGACATATGTTGAAAAGATAAGTGATTTATAATTTTCTTATTTTCGCTTCTTTGGATTGATGTAGTGGCCATGCATTAATTCATTAGGAATTACTTAATGCTTATTTGAAAACTACATACCGAAACATCTCTTCAGTCTTCAATTCCTTCTTTTTATTAATTAATAATTATTTTCAAAAAATATATAAATGATATAAATTATAAATTATTGTAAAAAAAATATATATATATATAAATTTTCGTCTCGATTTACGTAAAATTTAAATATATCTTCTTGATTTAAATATATCAAATTTAATGTAGGTATAAATTAATACTTACACTGTGTATAAATATTGTCTATGTGGCATTGGTATATTTACTTGTAAAAATTATTATCTGTACTAAAATATTAATTTCTTAAAGATTTTTGGACATTTATATTCATCCTAATTAGGTATAAAATTTTTCTTTCTTATAAATTATGTGAGTGTATATTAAATCAAGGTATCATACTAGTGAGTAATACCATTGATATTTCACTAATTTAAATTTAAGATTGTGGCATTTTATTTCATGGTACTGAAATTTTGATTTTCTTTTCTATTGTAATTTTCCTCTAATATCAAATTGGACTTTTTGAATTAAAATTTCTTTTATTCTATCTTAATTTCAATTTATAATAACTTGCCTATTTATGATTAAATTTTTTCTACTTAAGAAATTTGCTTCAAAGTGTCTAGAATTATCTAGAGTCATGTTGTCATTTTAGAAATTTTGCATAAGGTCAAATATCAGCCGATCATAAAATTGAGTTTCATTGTTTGTTCAAAAAAAACTTCATAATATCAACTAATTAAATTAAATCAAACTGATTTAAGATCAGCTGTTTTACTAATTAATATTCAACAACCGAACAAATAATTGAGTTTCATTGATTGTTTGTTCGAAAAGAACTTCATATTATCTACTAATTAAATTAGATCAAACTGATAAAAGATCAGTTGCTTAACTAATTGATAATCAACAACCGAACACATAATTGAGTTTCATTGTTTGTTTGTTCACAAAGAACTTCACATAAATAAAATTCAATCATACTGATAAACGATCAGCTGCTTAAAAAATATTAAAAAAATCTAATTACCAACTAAATTTATTTAACCCATTTAATTTCTTTAGATCTATATGATTTTCTTATCCTTGCTGACTTAAATCGTAATTTATTATCTTTGTTAAATTGAATCGTTTGAATGTTTTAACTTAATTTTATGAGAAAATGTACTTTCTAACCTTAATTTAATAATTAATTGATTTTTATGCATATATTGAGAAAAAATAAATAACCAAATCTTTTCCAAAATATAAAATATAATCATTTCAATTGTAAGAGAAATTTAATTTCACTTCCACTTCTAAATTGTTATTAATCTATATATGTGGAAATTTATAAACTGACGTATGTCAGGTACTTATATTGTAAAAATTGAAAACAATATTCAAAAAAAAAACACAGTCCAAGAAAAAATAAATTGGTAGTTACGTGATTTTGTTTTTCATTTATTTAATTTAGGTCACATTAGCATATATTTTATCTTTATTTTTTATTAAATACCTAAATCTAATTATTTTAAGTTGCTCTCTTCCTTTATTTTATATCTGTATATCTTTCTTCTTCGAGCTCTTATAGCTTTGGCGCCCATAGCCAAATTATAAAAAAACTTTTCCAACGTTTGCTAAGTTCAATTAACCGGAGTATTTTACATTAAAATTATAATCTTATTAAGTTGCTCTAAAATATCAACTAGCCGAGTCGAACTTACGATTTTATAATAGTTTTTCTTAGTGATCTTAAGAGTCACTTAACAAACATAAAAATATAAAAAAGCACTAAAGAAAACTTTATATTGCAAAGGAAAATTATTATATTTATTAAAATTACCAATTTGACCAAAATTAATACAATAATGAATAACACAATCAAAAAAAAATTTGTCCACTACTAAGTGGACTAATGATTTGTAATGCATTAACCTTTGGAAGCTTTTATTTATAATATTTAATAAATCTCTTAAGAATTGTAAAGTCTTCTAAAATCGCTAATTCATTATCATTAAATTGAAAATGTAAAATATTAATTAAAATATCTACAGATTCCTCAATACAATAATAACATTCTTGCATTTCCAACATATAAAGCTAATTCTTCTACACTTTTTTCACATATTTCTAAATTTAAAATATCCATAATATTAATAACTAATGAATCATTTTTACGGATAAATTTAAATGAAGAATTAATCCATAATCGTGTATTTAATAAATTTAATAGGAGACTTGTTGGAAATTCCCTGAAAAAGGACAAGAGTTCTTTTTAGAATTTTTTATTTGGGATATATGTGTCGTTGCGTCGCGTATCACGCCGCGCACTGCCAGAAATAACGGATCCACGTTGCTTTGTGTTAAAAAGTTCGTCCGAATGTCCGCTGTTCTCCACCACTGATTCTTCGGAATTGCGAAATATTCTTTCTCGGGGGTGTTCCGACAAATACTTTGAGAGATTGTAAAGCTGGAGTCTGTCAAGATTGTAAATCCAAACAAATCTTCTTCTTCCTCGTTTAACTGGAAAACTTCTGATTCGGCTGCACTGGCAGTAAGCGGCACTCCAGCTACAGTCATGGATGATGTGCGCGTGATCTGTGTGGAAGAACCACATGTAGACTCCTCCTCGAAATTTTCATTCCATACTTTTGTTAAAATAAGTTTCAGCTTGTCCTCGAGTAATGTTTGGCAAAATATCGTGAATAAGTCTCTTGCCTTTAAGAGAGATTTGACATTCTCGTAAGAAATCGTTAATTCGTTACCTTTGAAACCCTCTTCTTTCTTCATTTATTTCATTATTTTCTGTAATGGAACTAAATAAGTCTTCAAACGCTTCTTCCCGTTCAGATAGTTCTTTTTCTGAGTTACTATTATCGACATTTCCAGCCACTGAAGAAGAATATGAAATATATAGAACTTCCTGTTGTACTGGCCATATCACTTCGATCAAATTCAAGAGACGATCCGGTTGACATTCTTGCCCATCTATTTCCGACATTGTTGCCGCTTCCATTCTAAAAAACCAAAAAAGTAACTGAAAAACCATTTCCTTATTATTAATTATTTTTTTATGAAGAATTGGTGTACCAAATTAGGGTTCTTTGACATAACTTGGTATATCGATATTTACGACATGTTTGATAATTCATTGTATTCTTGCCACAATTGTGGCAATGAAAATGACCTTACATATGTTGATGACTATCAATCAATTCATGCGATGATGAAGAAAGTAATTTTCAACATGGTGCCTTCTTCCTTGAGATTATCAAGACATGAGTAACGTAATATAGTATATTCTGTTAATATAGTGTTAACCAACAGATAAAAACGGTTACAACTAGGATAATCAGTACACTCATGATTATCAGAGTATAAGTCTTCCAAGTTAACTGCGGCAAAATCGGAAAATCCTCGAGCATGCCCATGGAGACTTTTAAATGGTTCAACATCTAAGACCTAATTTTGATAAAATTTTAACTACTTATGAGCGTAAGTATTGCTTACGTTCAGATCACATCGAACATCATCGAATATACTCTCATCGAAAATGCTCACATCTTGACTTGCTGGTGGAAAATTTTCAACACCCTCAGAGGTATTTGCAGCTAAATTTTCTGCAGTTTTGGCCAGGATGTTCTCACTGACGATACTTTGGGGTTCAATAAAATTCAGTCGTAAGTTTGGCGCATTATAAGAAATTTAAACTTCAACTTCGTCACTGACAAGATTAATTTCTGTGAATGCACTTTGAGAGAACTGTTGGTTAGTTATCTTGACGATTCAAACTAAATACGCTGGAAAACCGAAAGACCTAGGTAATTCAGATCCCCTAGGAGTGGAAATGCCGAGTTCGATTTGGTTAGGAAGTGACAGACATTATTCCACCATTCCAAAAACCTTTTAAACCCACAATACTGACTCTTTTGAAAGTATTTATTTCTTTTCTCTTCTGAATAAAACAATATACAAAACACGTTTCCACTAGAACGATTTTTTACTAACAAAAACTAAAAGGGCCATTAATAAATATCGTCCGCTATAAAACAGATTAAAGGGGCAATTTATCAAAGTCATTTCATAATGCTCAATTAATAACCTTTTTTAGCTTCACAACAGCATTATTTGGTCTCATGTCAATTTTCTTTGTCCGCGATGTTATATTTATAACCTGACCGAATTCTCGGCCTCGAAGCATAAGTTTATAATAGCATTAAACCGCAAAATGTAGCGAAAAAGGTAATATCGGAAAATAATTTTTAATCGAACGGCAACAGGGTACTTAACGCAGACATTGAGTTATAAACTTGTTTCCTAAAGACAAGTTAAAATATTACATTGTTATAACAGTAGGGCAATTTTCAATCCGTAATGTAATTAAAAAACACAAGTTGCTAGTTCTGCTATATGGAGTAAAATTAATCAATATCAAATGAGAATAAAATGACTTACTCTACTTACCTGAAAGGTTTTATCGCAAAACGAGCTTTAGTGATCATACCTAAAAAAAATAAAAATGTTAATGAAAAGTTACATATACAGAATGTGTGCATACAGAGATGATAAAAGGAGAAACAGCAAAAGATGTAATTTTTCTGAAGAAAGTCACTCTAACAGAAGTTTCCCATATGTAATAATAATAATAATAAACACGCTTATTATTCCAAAAGATAATTATAAATTAAAAAAAAAATAAACGTAGACATCTAAGATAGGAATAAAAGGCCACGTATCAGCTTCCTTCACAAGGGAAGGGTCTGTTGAAGCCTATTAAATAATTATAAAAAAAAATTATTAACTTTCATAAAGGAAGTTAGCTTGGAGTTTTTCTAAAAAAAAGAGTAGTGCAGGATGATTATACAAAAAAATATATATACATGAGAAAGTACGCGTCCAAGTTAATAGCGCTATGCTACTGATGCACAAGGCAGAAAGTGAGAGAGTTATTTTAGAAATATGCAAAATAGGAGGACGAGAAAATAAATATTAGTTGTTTCTTTAGCGAGGTTCGTTGTTATTGTAGTTGTTGGCCGAGCAATTTATTTTTCTTTGATTTTTTAAAGATGCAACTGACAATGATATTTGTTGATTAAGTTAGCAATTTGATAAGAATAATTTTTTTAAACTGTTCTTTGTTGTGTGAGGGTACTGATAGTAGGTACTGTCGTACTTGTGTACGTACGGTATTGAAGTTTATCGAGTAGATATGGAGGGCGGTGAAATTTTAAATTCTTGTGAAAAAAAGCAGCAGAGTGCAAGATACGGTGGTGTTGCATGTTAAGCCAGCCCACCTCAGGTAGCTTATGTGAAATCCTCTGCCTTCGTCTAATGCCATAAATAAAACGTATGCGTGAATTGTGTACCTTTTGAACCCGATTTTTAGCCCGTAAATCAAAAAAAGGACCACAAACTCTGCGAAATTGAATTGTGACAAAATGAGAGTGTCGGACAATAAGGCCTTGGTTTTTTTTATTAAGTACATGTCGATGAGAGGACAAAGGTTTTAATACTGAGAATGCTTTTTAAACATGAAGTTACGTGATCATTAAATTTTAGTTTATTGTCTACGAGAAGCCCGAAACTTTTAGACGAGTTTTTAAAAGCAAAAGGGTTGGTGCCGATTTCGATTTTAATGGTGGATTCAAGACGTAAGCGCTCAGTCTCGTTTAAAATAATAATGCTGCGGATTTACTAGAGAAAATATAGTTTAGGTCACGATTGATTTGATTTTTTGCTATTTAGGCTTGATTGGGATTAAAAGATAGGTAAATTTGAGTATCGTCTGCATAGAGTTGATACTTGCAGTGACGAAGTGATTTCATGAAATTAAGTTTGTAAATACTGTACAGAGGAGGGCCGAGAACGCTATCTTGGGGAACACCCGCTGTGAGATTGAGTAAATCGGCTTGTTTGCCATTCAGAATTACCCTCTGGCTTCTGACCGAGAGGAAAGATGCCAACATTGCCACCGCCGACTGGCCAAAGCCAATATATTTTAGAATAGAAAGCAATATATTATGATGAATTATGAAAGCTTTTGTGTAATCTAATAGAATAAGAACAGTTGCCTGGTTAAAATCTTGTGCTCTGACAATATCATCTACAATGTCGGATAAGGCAGTGGCGCAACTGTACCCGGTTCTAAACCCAGGTTGTTTATAAGGGATTATATTATTACTGGATACATATGAAGAAATTTGAGATTCCATTACTTTTCCAGAAGTTTGGAGAGCATAGGTAACAAAGAAATCGTCCTTAGTTGACTAAAGTCTGTAGGGTTTTTGACTTTAGCCAGTGGGACGACATGTGCTAACTTCCAAATTTTTGGAAAATATTGTTGCAAAATACAACTGTTGACAATGTGTGTTATGTATGGAATAATAATAGGACAGCACAAGGAAATTAGAGTAATATTTAGGTTATCTGCACCGAACGATTTATCCTAATACCGAGAATAATGTTAGCTAACAGTTCTTCTAAAATGGTATTAAAATTAAATGACATGTTTAATAGGAGATTATTGTTATAAAAATCAATTAAATCTTGGTTGGAGCCAGTACGATTTTTTGTTAATTCTGTAAAAAATATGTTCATTTGATTTATGTTTTGTAAAAACATTTGCAGATTTTAGGTTTTGTTATACATAATGAATAGAAATTACAAAAATATGAAACATTGTGGAGAGTAAACTACCATTATTTTTTATTTTAACGGATACAAGAAATAATATATAAAATTTTATAGATATAAATTCAATTGAGTTAACCGATACTTGATGGAAATCCATTATATGCACTCAATAAAACGTCTATAACTTTAATTTCCACAATATTACATGAAACCATGACAATGTTTGCGACACACAGAGCCTTCTTCGGATGGAATTTACAGTTTTAGTTTCTCTTACAATGAGGTATTTATTTATATATACATATTTCAAAAACAAGACGACACAAATATCGGAATTTACAAGTAATAAAACTAATAAAGCTTTAACAATGGGGAATTTTGCTAATATTTCTGACCGTTTAGTAATAGTTCAGATGTTTCAAATTTATTAATTTCCATACTTTCTAGAACATTTGAGAGAAAAATTGAGTTTCTTTGATTGTATTTCAGAATAAAGAATTTTAAAAATGTCATCGGATGTGTGTGATTCATTTAGTAGATGAATTGCGTAATGTGAATTATTTAAATTTTTTATGTAACTAGTTTTATGTTCTTTTATTTTTTTTTCAAAACATTTGCCGGTTTGACCAATATACATTTTAAGACACCAACCACACTTCAGTATGTAAACTCCAGATTTCTTCTTTTGTTTTGAGTGAGTTTTTTATTATTTCCCTAACATTTAAAACTAATCTTTAACCCGTTTCCAGAAAAGGGTTTAGAAATGTTTATACTAGATTTACCGATATGGGTTATACTTTTAAAAGTACTGTGGTTGACGTTTTTAACTGATGGAAAAACTAAATTGATTGCTTTTTTATATGATTTTTTGGCGATTATTTTATCTACAATATCTGTTTTGTATCCGTTGTTAACTGCTAGCTGTTTATTTACATTTAGCTCTTTTTTATTATTTTCATGTGATAAAGGTACATTTAGAAGCACGTTAATAAAGGAATTGAAAGCTGTTGTGAATAAGGATGGCATGAATTATTATAAATAACAATATCTGTGTGTCGATGATCTAACAGTTGTGACGAACAGTGATTCAACAGATGTTTTTCAAAAAATTACTAAAAACACAGTAAAAGAAATTTCTCTTTTTAATGACTATGAGCAATCTAAGTTACAAACTATGAACCAGCAAGCTCCAAAATTATATTCTTCAATTAAATTACATAAAAATTATTTACCGATAAGACATGTAATACCCTTTCTAACAGCTCCTTCCAGTAAATTATCTAACAAATTAATTTGTGTATTGAATTGAATTGAATTAAGTATTCGGCAGAAATAGAACAAAATAAATCTATTAATTTTCTTGATGTAACTATAAAACGTAAAAACGAAAAAACTGATTTTTCAATCTATCACAAACCATCACACACAGATATTGTTAGCCATAATCGTTCATGCCTCATCCTTATTCACAAAATTGTCAGCTTTTAAGTTCTTCACAAACTTCTAAACGTACCTTTATCTCATGGAAAATAATAAAAAATAACCAACTCACTCAAAACAAAAAGAAGAAATCAGCAGTTTGAATGCTGAAGTGTGGTTCGTTGTCACGTGATCTCTGGCTATAAATAAGACACCGAATTAGAATTTTCAAGAGACAGAGTTGAGACCTAGTGAAGTACAGATCTCTCTGCTCGAGGCGAAGACCTGGGGAACGTGACCTGGGCAAATTTAATAGTTTGGGTCTGGGGGCGAGCTATGCTATAATTATTTTTGGCCGGTTTCCTGATGATGTAGGAATAAAGCTGAGGTTGTTTGTTTATTTCTGATGCTGGGTTTATGCTCTTCCACTCTTGCTGATATTCGCCTGTTAGTTTGCCCTACGTACAACTTTTCACAGTCCTGGCACGGAATGCTGTGCATTAATAGCTTTCTCTATGGTGCGATTTGTGTAGCCATTTTTCTTTAAAGCACTAGATACTACCTTAAATTCGTTTTGTCTCGTCTGTGTTTCAGTTAGTCGCACGGATCTAGATATTAGAGTATTTGCCACAGCTTGAATTTGTGCTGGGTGATGATGTGCTTTTGCATTTAAATATCTGTCTGTATGTGTTGGTTTTCTATACACGGTGTATTCGAAATGTCCGTTATGTAGTTTTGTGACCAAAACATCTAAAAATGGTAGTTTGTTGTTTGCCTCTAGCTCTAGAGTAAATTGTATTCTGGGGTGGATTGAATTTACGTGAGTCAGAAATTTTTCGAGCTCTGCATGACCATGTTGCCATATAATAAATATGTCATCCACATAACGAATCCATAATTTGGGTTTTAAACTTGCTTTCTCAAGAGCTTCTTTCTCGAAGTATATCATAAATAAATTCGCGACTACTGGTGATAGCGAGGACCCCATTGGAGCAACATCCATTTGTTTATACATTTGCCCGTTGAAAGAAAAATAAGTACTTTTGAGGCAATGCTCCGAGAGTTCTATTATATGTGCCTGGAAATCCTCGTTCATAGCAATCTTGTCCAATGCTTCGACGATTGGAATACTGGGATATAACGATTTGACATCTAGGCTTGCTATGATATCGTTTTTTTCAAGGACGATATCTCGTATAATTCGAGTGAAATGCTCCGAGTTTTTACAAATGAATCAGCTTTTTCTACAGTTGGTTGCATAATTTCAGAAAGGTATTTCTCCAGTTTTTGTAGCGGCGAATTAACAGCACTAACAATAGGTCTGATAGGCGCCCCTGGTTTATGTATTTTTGGTAAACCATAGAGTTTAGGACATCTGCTCGACTTTTCCCGTGGTATGATTTTTTGTTGAATTTCGGGGTTTATTGGTGAACTTTTTATTTATTTTTAGTTGTTTTTTCTAGGTACGTTGTCGGGTCCCTTGGAACAGGCCTATAACAATTGTCTTGTAGGATATCCTGCACTTTTTGTACGTAATCTTGAGTATTTATAACCACAGTTGCGTTTCCTTTATCTGCTGGAAGGATTGTGATGTCTTTATTTTTTCGAAGGTTTATTAGGGCCCTTTGTTCAGTGGCATTTAGGTTTTGTTTTGGTGTTTTGCTTGATCTTAAAATTCTTGCCACCTCTTGTCGAATCTCCTCTGCTTTTGTTTCTTCAGAGGAGTCAAGAACAGCTTCCACTCCAGCTATTATTTCTTCTTTCGGGATTTCCTTAGGAGATATCGCAAAATTAAAACCCTTACTCAGTACGGATTTTTCACTTTCTGAGAGACTGTAGGATGATGTATTATGTACTAATTTATCGACGTCTACTGATGATTTTTGTGGCTGACTCGACTTTCGTAGAAGATTGTCATACTTTTTCGAAAGTTTATCTGTCTTAATATTCTTATTTGATTCTGTTCGCCAAAAAGCCAAAGTTTCTATGCGATTCCACAATAAAGGGTGAATGATATTACTTAGTTTAAGGTGTAACTTTAAAAGTTCTTTTTCTGTCTCGGCTAGTTGTTTTCTAGTTTGATGGATTTGTTCTTTTAATAACGCCTTACTAGCATTTTGAAGTATGGTGTTAGTTTTTCTAGTTTTAGTATGATAAGACAACCGTGTAAAACAGCGATTTACTTCCTACTTTTACACGGTTGTCTTATCATGCTAAAACTAGAAAAACTAACACCATACTTCAAAATGCTAGTAAGGTGTTATTAAAAGAACAAATCCATCAAACTAGAAAACAACTAGCCGAGACAGAAAAAGAACTTTTAAATTAAAGTTACACCTTAAACTAAGTAATATCATTCACCCTTTATTGTGGAATCGCATAGAAACTTTGGCTTTTTGGCGAACAGAATCAAATAAGAATATTAAGACAGATAAACTTTCGAAAAAGTATGACAATCTTCTACGAAAGTCGAGTCAGCCACAAAAATCATCAGTAGACGTCGATAAATTAGTACATAATATATCATCCTACAGTCTCTCAGAAAGTGAAAAATCCGTACTGAGTAAGGGTTTTAAATTTGCGATATCTCCTAAGGAAATCCCGAAAGAAGAAATAATAATAGCTGGAGTGGAAGCTGTCCTTGACTCCTCTGAAGAAACAAAAGCAGAGGAGATTCTACAAGAGGTGGCAAGAATTTTAAGAACAAGCAAAACACCAAAACAAAACCTAAATGCCACTGAACAAAGGGCCCTAATAAACCTTCGAAAAAATAAAGACATCACAATCCTTCCAGCAGATAAAGGAAACGCAACTGTGGTTATGAATACTCAAGATTACGTACAAAAAATGCAGGATATCCTACAAGACAATTGTTATAGGCCTGTTCCAAGGGACCCGACAACGTACCTAGAAAAAACAACTAAAAATAAAATAAAAAGTTCACCAATAAACCCCGAAATTCAACAAAAAATCATAACACGGGAAAAGTTCGAGCAGATGTCTTAAACTCTATGGTTTACCAAAAATACACAAACCAGGGGCGCCTATCAGACCTATTGTTAGTGCTGTTAATTCGCCGCTACAAAAACTGGAGAAATACTTTTCTGAAATTATGCAACCAACTGTAGAAAAAGCTGATTCATTTGTAAAAAACTCGGAGCATTTCACTCGAATTATACGAGATATCGTCCTTGAAAAAAACGATATCATAGCAAGCCTAGATGTCAAATCGTTATATCCCAGTATTCCAATCGACGAAGCATTGGACAAGATTGCTATGAACGAGGATTTCCAGGCACATATAATAGAACTCTCGGAGCATTGCCTCAAAAACACTTATTTTTCTTTCAACGGGCAAATGTATAAACAAATGGATGGTGCTCCAATGGGGTCCTCGCTATCACCAGTAGTCGCGAATTTATTTATGATATACTTCGAGAAAGAAGCTCTTGAGAAAGCAAGTTTAAAACCCAAATTATGGATTCGTTATGTGGATGACATATTTATTATATGGCAACATGGTCATGCAGAGCTCGAAAAATTTCTGACTCACGTAAATTCAATCCACCCCAGAATACAATTTACTCTAGAGCTAGAGGCAAACAATAAACTACCATTTTTAGATGTTTTAGTCACAAAACTACATAACGGACATTTAGAATACACGGTGTATAGAAAACCAACACATACAGACAGATATTTAAATGCAAAATCACATCATCACCCAGCACAAATTCAAGCTGTGGCAAATACTCTAATATCTAGATCCGAGCGACTAACTGAAACACAGACGAGACAAAACGAACTTAAGGTAGTATCTAGTGCTTTAAAGAAAAATGGCTACACAAATCGCACCATAGAGAAAGCTATTAATGCACAAGTTTCCCGAACGACGAACAACAAAAAATATGAGCCGGGAAAGCAACGAGTAGTCTTACCATATGTAAAAGGCACAACAGACAGAATCGGAAGAATTCTGAGGAAACGCAACAAACAATACACAAGCCACAAACAACTATAGGTAAACTACTCGGAAACCCAAAAGATAAAATCAAACTGGAAAACCACGGAGTGTACAGCATTCCGTGCCAGGACTGTGAAAAGTTGTACGTAGGGCAAACTAACAGGCGAATATCAGCAAGAGTGGAAGAGCATAAATTCAGCATCAGAAATAAACAAACAACCTCAGCTTTATTCCTACATCATCAGGAAACCGGCCATAAAATAAATTTCGATGGGTGTAGGGAGATTGCCAATATAGAACATTATAAGACCAGAATAATCCGAGAAGCCATAGAAATTGAAAAACAAGGTGATTTGAATAAAAGGGACGAATCATTAAAACTGCCAACAGTATGGAAGACAATAATCGACAAATCTAAAATCGCAAAAACTCAAGCGCAATTAGCGCAACAACAACAGCACCATCCGGAAAACATAAATAACGACCAACGCCTGCGCAGATATAACCTTCGGCCCCGAGTGGGGATATAAAAGGAAGCGTCGCAGTCACCAACACCAACGGCTCCACAGCTTACGGCTATGCGTCAAAAACAAACCTTCTAAAAATCAAGAGGACAGAAAACAAACTGATAAGGATAGCGGCAGATGCCCCGTGGTTCATCAGGAATGAGGACTTGCAGAGAGATCTTCAATGGACACAAATCGAAGACTTTATGCAACAAAAGGCTACCCGAGCCTTCAGAGCAGCCGAAATCCATCATAATGAAAATCTACGAGACCTGGTGAATTACGATCCACTAGCTCCAAACCACAACAATAGGACCAAACACAGAAGACCAAGACACGGACTTCTGCGTTAAAAGTGCTTGAGGATGGATGCAAGTGAATCAAAACTTCTGAGCCTCCGTGCTCCTCAGAAGCTAGATCTCACTTCCAAAAATTCTTAAGCAACTCATGTGGCCAAAAATCTCCAAGAAGAGGATTCCCAGGTACCTCAGCTGGCTCCGGCGTGAGCTGCAGCTGAACCTGAGGTAAAAGAAGAGGATACCAGGTACCTCAACTGGCTCCGGCGCGAGCTGCAGTTGAACCTGAGGTAAAAGAACACCCCTCCTCAGCTCCTCACTGCAAGGACACGGAACAGCAGTGACACTGAGGGCCCAGAAGAGGACACACCAAGAAGACCAACACACGGATGGACGGAGGAACCTGACATCGGCAAACTGGAAGGTCCAGTGAGACGCTGACAGTGGCAACCGGACAGACGGGAGGACGGATCAACAAGAGTAACTTCAACAGGTAAGACGACTACATTACTAATGATATTTTCCTTTTCAGATATACAGTAACGAGAGGCGACACAAAACACCGTGCCAAAGAGGCAACTCACCCCCCCCCCCCAGAGGACCATGTCTTTTAGAGGGTCACCCCCGGAAGGACGGCATCAACCCCATCGAAGGACCCTTGGGCTTGCCCAATGACGGTCCATCTGATGGGGGCCCGGTGGGGTTTAGTGGGTATGGCAATCTGTCAAGTGTAACAACCTGGCAGTAATGCGAGTCCCACACTGTCTCCATCCCAACCGGGATGGAGTCGTGCGTAAAAGCATTCCCCATCGACACAAAAAAAAAAAAAAAAAAAAAACCAACACTTCAGTTTCTATTTGGACGCGAGAAAAAAGCTTCGAAAATGCCAAATGTGATTTTGGCGAAACGTCAGCAAAACTGTTCTTTTCAGAACGACAGTAATGAACGGATGTACACCTGGAATGAAAACACATTGTATTTTTCCATCCGTGAAGGAGGAAAAATCAACACACATATATATATATATATATATATATATATATATATATATATATATATATATATATATATATATATATATATATATATATATATATATATCTATATACATATATATATATTTATATATATATATATATATATATATATATATATATATATATATATATATATATATATATATATATATATATATATATATATATATATATATATATATATATATATATATATATATATATATATATATATATATATATATATATATATATATATATATATATATATATATATATATATATATATATATATATATATATATATATATATATATATATATATATATATATATATATATATATATATATATATATATATATATATATATATATATATATATATATATATATATATATATATATATATATATATATATATATATATATATATATATATATATATATATATATATATATATATATATATATATATATATATATATATACATTATGCATTAATATGACAAAATCCAAAATTTGCAACGTGAATCGATATTTTGAACAACAAGAACATTTAATTAAGAGTAGCTTTTTTCACAAAAATAACATGTATTGATCGTTTTATCCTCTTATACGCAAAATTAAAGTTAAGAAACATGGGCAAGATTTGTTGAGCATTTAAAAAGATAAGAGGAAAGTGGCTTATTGAGATCACATCACTTAGGTCTTATTAACTTGTTGTAAATTTCGCTTGGTCAGTCATGGCTTATCTCCTAAAAGAAATAACCATGTCACCTAGAGGGATCTCTTTAAGCTGGAGATGGTACATTAGCAATTTCCTAAAATAACAAGTCTGATTAATAAGAGAGCTCCATCAGTACCGTCAAAAGGAATAATGATATTGTGTATTTTTTTAGCTCGCAGCCTCTGTAAAGAGATATCACCTAGTTTTATACTCTTTTTTTAGCTACCAGTCAGAATTCCTATTACAATTCACTGTTGACTGCCCTCTTCTTTATGGGTACCTTATTGTGTTCTTATTAACCTCGCAGGTAATAAAAATGAATATACTGGACTATTATCAAAATGGTATTCCTAAGAAAGAGGAGGGTAGAGTATTAACATAAAAAAATTAAAACGAAATAATAGTTAGCCGGTTACCCAGATGAAAAAAGAAGTTAGTGCGTTATTTTAACATATTCACTTCACTACTCAGTTTCCCAGAAATTAAGTCAATTATCAAAAAACTTTAAGAAACTTTTTGACTTGTATTTGCAGCTCTTTAATTTAACTATCTCAAAAGTTTGAGTTTCAATTTTTTTTTCTTTTGGAAATTTCTATTTTGTATTTATTTCGTACCCTGTATATAAAACGACATTTTAAATCGATCATATTTCTTAGACAAGCAAAACTTTATTATGAAGAATAACTGCTTCGTCTAAATCATAAATATATCATCATCATCATCATATATATTTATATATTTTTTTTCTTTTTTGCCAGTTTCACACAAACCAACAAAATTGTATTTACATTCACATGCAATCAGCCTAATTTTGAATTTGTTACGCATGGCACATAAAGATTTTGCCATATTACCCATTTATAGTTCTATTCATTAATACCATTAATTGAGAGTATTAAAAATGGGGAATTAAAACGCAAAATAAGTATTCTAGCACGGCTAACAACAAAACAACAACAAATTGTAAATATATCCTTAAATACAAACAATAGCAAACAGCGGAAGGTAATTTAATTATTTTTATTGTGAATACATTAGTTCAAATAAAATTTAGTTTCCAGTTATGTTCACAATATTTATTCGGGAAATACTCTAATACAATATAATGCGTGCAAAAAAATTTTTTCGGTAAAACTCCAAAAATTGTTTCGCATGTATTCTCTTTAAATTAATGCAATCGTGCAAATCGTCAATAATTTTTTCTGCTTATTGCCCATGCGAACCCTTGCCTTTATTAAAAAAATAATTGCTCAACATTTTTTCCGGAAATCTTCTTGCAAGATGAAATATCTGAGGAACCTACTGTGCAGGGAAACATACGACGCGCTGTTTAACAAATATAGCAGAAGTAACGTGTAAAAGCTATTTTTTTCAGTTTAAATTATATTAATATGGATTTCCACAGAGTATCGGTTTACCCATTCGTATTTTTTAATAGACTGACAATAGGCAAACGCAGTAATTGGTCTTAGTGTCAAGTAATTTAATATAGACCCAAAAATTCCTATTAAAGTGTAGTAAGTCTGCCTTTTTTTTTGGCGCAACATGTTAAAATAATATGTATATCATTATTCCTTTTACCATTATTTTTTTTCCTAAATAACGACAGAAGTACATATTTAAACAAATTTGTTGACTGTTTTTTTATTTCTGCCCAGGACGCCCATATATACATAAATGTTATATTTATCCAGACTAAAAACTTACTTCAGTCGGGTTTGTAAATGAAACTAGAGTTTTGTAATAGAAGGCTCGTGTTAATAAGCTGTCATTTCTATGCCCAGCTATAACCGTTTTATAATTTATATCCTCCATGAACATGCAAACTATTTAGTAATCACTGGAGGTAAAAAAAAATCGGTAAATTTCCTTTACCCGGAACTTTCTTGGTAATGATTTGTTTCCATTTGTTAGGATTAGTGAAGTGTAACCCAATTTAGTTCAGTACATAGTCACAGTATATATGTGTTACATACACTGTCTTGTCAAAATTTCTTATTGGACGCCATTTTATTTCATCATATTGGATTCCTATCAATATTTTACCAGTTTTTTTTCTACCTATGCCTCACTTGACTTTTGGGCATAATTCAAAATAAATTCATGTTACGTCATATTGAACTCGTACCAGTTTATCACATTTAATTTTTCTGCAAATTTTAAAGGGAACAATATTTTGTAACGTTGATTTTTTAAAAAATATTAGGCCGCTATTTTGTTAGATTCATATCAAAATGTTATCAATTTTTTCCTATGTAACACTTAATTTTTGTGAAAAATTTGAGGTAAATTGGATAATTAGTTGAATTAGTACCACAATTTTACTATTTGATCCCCATACCACAATAAGTTATGGCACACAATTTGGAATCAATCCATTAAGCAGTTTTTCCAGGCTGAATTTTTAAATAATTAGATTCGTATCAACATATTACCAGTTGAATCCAGCATAATATATGACGTTTGTGTAAAATTTCAAATAAATTCGTAGTAGTTTTTTAATAATAATTTTTTTAACATTTCAGTAGACCGCCATTTTGATTTTTCCAAGATATTACCAGGTCATAAGTAGTGTTTTTTAGCTATGCCTCGAACAGACAGACAGACCGATGGAATTGAAAAAAAGTTGTTTTTCGGTGTCTAGGGACCTTGAAACGTGAAAAATCTCGGAGGGGGATTTTTTCACGATTACGATCGGGAGAAGTAATAAAGACATACAATTTTTGTGATTTCTTGTACATCTATGAAACTCAAAAATAGTACAAATACTACCATTTGTCTAGTCTATTTTTTGGGTGAAAAGCTAAAAATAAACACTCATATTTACTGCAAACTGTTGAGGACAGCATGCGGTTGAGGTTTCGGAAAAGTATTAAAAAAATTATTTTATGACACCCTGCTAAAAGATTGTGGTAACGTCTTTCCAACACATAGTGAAATATTTGCCGAATAAATGAATTCAGGGATACTGGGTTAATATTGCTTTTAAGCCAATAGGCAAAGGGAAATAATAAAATATATATAGCCAATTGGCATTTTATCAAAATTTACTTTGCACTTAAGAGCGGATAAATCTCCCCCATATCGGGTGTACAAAATTTATTTAACCATTTTGTTTACTGCGTAATTCTCTGACAAGATAAACGCCAATCCTTTAAAGTCTACACCATGTGAAAACGTTTTGTAATTGGCTCACGTCAGGAGTCCCGTCACCCACAACACTCACAAAGTAATGATAAAGTAATTTACTTGGCGTTTTGGGTCTGGCCGGCTCTCTTCTTGTTTTAATCGTTTTAAATTTAGCTATTGTTGCTATAAATTAATATAACGTCAAATTGCCGCACAGATATTTATAAATAATCTAATAAAGTGCAAAACTTCGTGATTATGTCTTGAAATCCGCTTTGACATTATCCAAACGGTGAGTTTAAACTAATTTTAGAACGAAAAATCTAAAAAGGTATATAATTCGCTTTTAAGTTACTCAATAAACTCTAAATTAAACTGCGTCTTAAGAAAACAGATATTTCCTGAAAAATTGGGAACCTAAAACTTTTCGCTACGAATAAGTTTAACTATTCACTTCACATGTCCGTAACTACCTATATAAACCTGTCTCAGTCAGCACTTTACAAATCGAGGTGAAAAAGGTGCGAATAAAGCAAAACCGTAAACAATATGTGATATCGTTCTCCATAGGAGTTTGAATGCTAAAACGGAAATGTAAATATAGAGTGTATTCCGCTTATGTTCATGAACTATTTGAAAAAATTCAAACACATGTTTGTAACAATTTGTGAGTTTAAAAAAACTTTGGAATTCCAAAGATTATGTGATGTACCCGGCGAAATTACAAGAGTGCGGCTAGAACTAAACTAATTTGACATTAGTTATTAAAAAAGACCTAAAATCAAGCGTAAAAATACCCATGAACAAATCATAACCCATCGCAAATATGAACCACTTTAGTCTATTAAAATTCAAGATGCAGTACATGTAAACAAAAACAGTTGTGCGAGCAATACGCCTAAAAATATAGATGGCCGATTATGATATAAGTTTTTAGCAAACTTTTAAAGGCGTATTGCACTCACAATCACTTTTGTTTACATGGATTGCATCTTGAATTTGAATAGACTATAGACACGACAGAAAACAAACGGCAATATATCTATAGTTGACGGGAACGTTAAGGTGCGTACTCACTAGCGCGGTGCGGTCGCACGGTGAAAACCGCATGCGTTCGCCTAGTGCGGATGTGGATAACGAACGTATGCGTTTGCTTACGGGCACGCTTGCTCGCTCGTTTGTTATTCTGCCACGTACTCACTTGACGAACGAATACGACCGTACGACGACGAACGTATGCGTTCGCTTAGTGTGGACGTAAAGAATATGAACTAAGAACGTATACGTTTGCTTGCGGATATTTCCACTTGTCCGTCGGTGCATCAAAGAGAAAAATCGTTGTACGTGGTCAATTGTGTGTGTATTTTCACATATTTGGTCGGACGCTCAAAGAGGCAGCGTGGCTTAATATTCCATTTATTATTAAAATACATAGCACAAGATTATTACAAGAAAGTTTATGACTAAATTGAAGAATTTCTGTGCATCAAATAAATTTAGTTTTAGGTCGTAATAGTTAATGATTAATTTAATGAACGATGCGAAGGACGGATGGACTAATTTGGATGCAAAAAATAGCAACTTCTAGCAATAAGTGTACCTTTGTAAATGTATTTAAAAATGAAACCAATCTAAAAAAAATTTAAAAATGATCATTTAGTAGCTAACATAATATAATATATAAAACACATTCCGCATTTATTTAATACTATATTTATTTACTTTTTTATTTATAGGTAATCACTACTCTACAGAATATATCAATTTTAACTAATATACATAACAAGTATATATATAATAGAATATAGTTGGTAAATGTAAAATTTCAAGAAAATTTATATTTTGGTTTGACCAAATGGGATGACTTTTCATAAAAATGAATGGGGAATTTCTTATGCTGTTCGTGGCTAAAATTGCTGATTTTCTATGCATATGCTTCTATGTCTAGGATCTCTCCTCATAATTGGTCACTCCCAATATTGGTTTAATTGAACAATTGAACACAAATTTCTTGAATATAAACATGGTAGAGTTTAGTACGTAGTTTTGAATCAATTAATATTTATATACCTACACACGATATCTTAAAAATGTGTAGCAAATCCAACAAATATATTTTTTAATAGAACCCCATGTGTATTATTAGGCCCATCAAATGGGTCGTATCTCGCCGGGTATAAATTTACTGTGTCTGATACCCTTATCTTTAAAAAATCCGTTCAAATTTGACCAAAATCTTGCCATAAAATGTAACAAACGGAGAATTGTTTTCTACGTAGTGGAGTCAACAGAAACGCATTGCTTCTTATGGCAGCGATTGTCTCTTTCTTAAATTTCTCTGGTGTTTTTGAAGAGAAAAAGATGTTTTTAAAGATAAAGATATCAAGCCCATTATATTTATAATAAGTAAGAAGAGGTTCTTTTTATTAGCATGTAACACGCTGTTTCCATTAAAAAAAATATGTTAATGTAACATTATTGGAATATAATTTTCTATTAACTATGTAATAAATCCTGAAACTTATACAGAGGAAAGGCCCAGTACATCGTCTTCTCTGGAAAATTGCATGATTTTTTTCAGGAAGTATTTAGGATAGTGCTGAGGTCATCTTATAACGAGCAGAGTTTAAAAATATAAAAATTGGGTAACTGAGCCATTTTGATTTTTTTCCTGCGAGAAAATTGAATGCTTTAATATACATTGAAATATTGAAATTTGATGCATAAACTGTAATTAACCCAAAAAAGTAAAGAGGTAGATCCTCTCTCCTATGGGAGTAACTTTTTTCTGATCAAGCTAATTTGGTAGGAAATAATAAATCTTATGAAAACATATTTATTGTGTCAGTAAGTGGAAAGGAGGGATGAACCAAAATTTCGCATTTAATATATTTTCAGGAGTTTTTAGGGGCACCAAGTTCATTTCTGATTCTATTAATTATTTTAATTTTTAACAATTTCTATTATTGATTTTCCATGTAGATAGCTTTTTTTAATTATTGATTATTCAAGTAACGATAATATTATTTATCGCTATTCTAGCCAAATTTTAAGTGTAATAGATGGTTACCACCAAGACTTGGTGCTAACAAATAGACCCGAGTACCTGTTCTAGTTATTAGGTACGTCCAACATTTTAACCTAGGGTTAGCTCTCGAAAAGTTTGAGCCTGGTCTTTTTAGTAAAACTCCTTATAAATAAAACTAAAAAGAAGGAAATAAAATTTTGTATAAAATAAAAATACAACCAACATCAAAAGAAAACATAGAAATGTAAGAAATAATATTTTATAGTTATTATTATAGGTGTTGGTTGGGCGAAGACTTCATGAAGTAACATTTCCAAGATAATGAAATAAAATTTTATTTTTTATTTTTCAATTTTTTTTTAGTATGTCGTATGACGGTTTCTTCAGTAAAAATAGGATTACTTCTTTTATTATATTACATTTACATTACATACACACTCTCTATTTTATGTCCATCAGATAAATATCTTTCTGCTGATTATAACTATACCAGGTTTTATTTTTAAAAGTGTTCAGATTATTTGTTGCGTTTGGATTGACAAACAAAAATCTTTTTCGACTTTTTCGCACCCTAGAACGTTTAACAAACGCATTTCAGAGCATAAAAATAGTTTTTTGAATAATAAATCTGACTGAACCTTTGCAAATCATCTGTTACTCGAACAACATTAATTTAGTCATAATTTTGAAATTCTACATAACGAAAAAAATAAACAAATTAAATTCTCGGACTTTTTGCTAAATGACCAATTAGAATTAAATATTTTAATTAAACTTATTTCACTAAACCGTCCTTTTGTCGTAGATATTTAAGTCATAATTTTAAGTTTTTTCATTTATTGTAACACCACCTTCTTTGGGTTTTTCCCTATTTTTGTTACCTGTTGTTTACCTTTGGCATGTTAACATCGTTGTATTTTAGTTGTACCTCAACACCTCAAGAAATTATTGTATATGCGAAACAGGTAATGTTGACAACAAATTAAGTGAAAATCTTTAAAACTTTTCTAAAATTTTCATTTTCATCACGTAACGGCCAACAGTATTCAATTTTATATGGATTATATGGCGTGCACTTGCACCTCCTATAGGCATTCAGTTCCGAGGTCTTGCATTAGTTCTATACCCCTATATCTTATTAAATATAGATGTCATCTACCAGCGGCATTTTCTTTTGTACTTCCTCATTAAGAATTACAAACGATGCACTTGCAATGAAAATCATTGGTTCAATATTCGCTTGAATATTGACCGAATGTATGCGTATGGTGTTGTTCGTCCGCTTTTCGACAGTCAGTTGTTTCGCAGAAATTAAACTAACGCACGTTTACAGCGTATGCGTGCGGACTTGTTCGCTAAGGGAGTACGCACCTTAAAGCGCCCTCCTCGCCGCAAACCGGCGTTTTGGTTTAGAAGCGTGACCCAGCAAGTTTAGAAGCCTAAAGCAAGGGCAGTAATGGCGCGCGTTTTAGAATATTCCGTTCCGTTCAAAGGTAAATTTTCACACACAGGTGGAGTACTATAAAATTATCTTGTGAAACTACTGTGCATTACTGTAATTACAATAATAACAGTGTCTTTTGCTGGTACAGATATTATGAATAAGATGTCAAATATCTTTTAAAAACTATTTAGTTATCATTTAATACCTTTTTTATGTGTAGGTATCTAGCTACAGCCCATTGGGTAATACGAATAATAAGGCAAAAATTCTTTTAGCAATGCTTTTGCACATGTTGTTTACGTTATTATGTGTTTAATTTGTTTTTCGAATTAACACGCTTTTATTAGCTTCAATTGTATGTAAATAACTAACTAATTATGTATGTAAAAAAATCTAGAAAGTCTATTTTCACCTACTTCTAAATGTGATACCGATTTGAAATTTTGCAGATATAATGTAATTCAGATGATAATACAATAATTTGGTACCCGATGATATCAAATGGTATCGGTCGATTCTAACGTACTTCTAATTGTTGTATTGATTTGAATTTTTGTAGTTCGGATAACAATATAATAATCTGGTACCATCGAACTGATCAGGTTCGCCCGATGGTACCAAAGGGTACTGGTCGATTTTAACCAACTTTTAATTATCGTATCGGGTTCAAATTTTGAAAGGGATAATGCGGCTGACAATATAAAAATTTGATACTCGATGGGGCCAAATGATACCGTTCGATTTTAATCCACTTCTAATTGTCGAATCTGAAATTTTGCAAGTGTATATAATTCGGATAAAAATATAATACTTTGGTACTATCGTGTTGATCTGATGGAATTTATCCTCATTTGGATTGTTGTGACTAGTCCAATACAGCTGATCTAACTAGCTCGATGGTACCAAATGATACTGAGGGTACCAGCTAGTATACCCTGCGAATTTGGGCTTATTTGGTTTGGTTTGAGAAGTTTAATACTATGATAAGGATATTCTTATTACCACTACTACGATATTTTAAGACTAAAAAGTTAAAAATATATCATAGATTAAAAAGTGGAAGACCTGCTCTTGCAAGTAACTCACTAAAAAGTACGAAATAATATAATTTACTTAAAATATTTTGTTACGATATTTGCATTCTACCCTACGCACATAATCATTTATTAACACTTATATACTGTCTGTTTAAATATTTTTATTGGGCGACATTTTATTTGACCATATTAGATTCGCACTAAACAGTTTTACTTAAACCACACTAGATTTGTGGGCGTATTTTCAAATAACATGTATTTTTACAATGATTTTAAGACCGCCATGCCATTTTGTTTCGTCATATTGACTTACACCACTTTATCCCTATATAAGATTTAATTTTTGGGCAGAAAATTTGAAGTCAATTGAATAAGAAGACATATTTTAGGTTGATTTTTTAAACATTTTATTTGGCCGTCATTTTCTTCTGCCATCTTGAATTCGTACCACAATTTTACCAGTTTATCTTTATATCACACTTAATGCTTGCACATAATTTGAAATCAATTTTATAAGTACTTTTTTTCAGGCTGATTTTGTAACAATCATTTTGAAAATGATTATTACAACGGTCAAGTTCTTAATTATCACCTATTTATTCACAAAATATCTGATATTTTGTTTCTTTTAAGACAGTCAAATATATAAAATACAAACCAATAATTATCGTAAATAATAAAGCAACGACGCGACAAGTCCCTAATGTTAATAAAATCCGAGATCGTTGTTTGGCGACACCTTACTGCAGGCAACCAGTTATACCCTATGTTTTATTTCCAAATTATGTCAGGGGTTTCAAAGTCTGAGGTTATATCAGCTGATTTTCTCTCCTTAGTGGTGATCGGTGGTGGTGTTCCGTAGCAAAGGGAGATGTTTTGAGACTTTTCGGGATGATAAAGTGATTTTTCTAATGTCTGTCGAGGGTTTCTGTCATCGAGAGTACTAGGTTGGTACCATGTACCGGAACAGGATACATCATTTTTTTCGCTATGTTAGGACTATAAAACCTTTGGACCGAACAAAGAGATCCTCTCTTACTACCTCTCTGCAGAATAATAATGAAGTGTTAGTTCTCATAGTTTTTTTGTGCCGCCATTTTACACGACGTGTAAGAAGTTCTACTGATCGGCGAATTCTATGAAGCCTTAATTGGGATTGGAAAGCACTTCAAGACTACTCAAAGTCATAACATCAGGTAATTAGTCATTCAAAATTATTAGAAAATCTTGCTAGGGAGATGGTTCATGGAATAGTCGCCACGTGGGTTGGTACTCAGCACATTTCTCTATCTTTTCAGGCTTTTAACGTACTGCAAGAAGCTTTTATCCTACTACAAGGACCTTTTAACCTACAGCAGGAGCATATTTTAATTAATACCGCAATCACAATAAAATCAACATCACTCTTTTATTGTGGGAAGAACAGTGGCTTAGGCAGGTCAACTTAGGGACATCAGGCAGAAAGTTGGAAACTTAGATTCTGGTTGGACTACCGTGGCGTAGCTGGAACGGGGCATTTGAGGTTTTCCTTGTTGGCTTGTGCTGTTTTGGGGCCTCCGTTGCAGTCTGCTCGTCTAGAGGACCACCTCCTTTTGGTTGAGCTTATAGGCTAACAGCTGCTGTGAAGCGTTGAGGAAAGTCTTCATTTAGGGAACCAACCCAACACCGAGTCTAAAGATAAGTAACTTTCCTTGTTTTAGCTTATAAAAGGTAGCTTTACTACTGGTGTTCTACTTACCCTGAGCGTACATTAGAAATTTGATCTTTCGTTGCTAATTTTTCAATTATTCACCTTCTCGCACTATAATTACCTTTATAAAGTCACTTTAAGTCATTAACCAATTTAATTCTAAATAGTTTCTCATGAATTCATTTGCAATCAGTAACTTTTATTCTAATTTTGGTACCTATAACTCTCCAAAGTATTACTTATTTAATTAGTTGATTTTGAGTAAAGAATTCATTGCATCTTCTGGCTTATTTTATTAAATTTGAGTTTTGTAAAACACTCTTATTGTTTTTTTTTCAAATAATTGCTTTGTAAGTGCTCATAGCTTATAGGTAGTAAGAGACTTTATGTTTTTTGTAGTATAAGTTATATTAGGTATGTTGAGTGTATATTGGGTACCCATGTCTTAGTGTCATAAGTGTTAAGTTTTTTGTAATGGGCAGTACTTCCTAAAATTACCTGTGATGTTCAGCCACCTGTTATAGTTTTATGATTGTTTGAATATATTTTGCATTGCAGCCCATCTTCATATTATCGGTGATTTTCAGCCAATATCGGTATATGATACTAATATTTGCATCTCTCATATGAGGTTTTTATAAAATAATATTTATTAAATCTGGTTTTTGCAACATTCATGCTATGCTCTTTCAACAATATTTGGTAACAAAATTTAATTCAAGGTTGTATCCTTGCCCTCTCTCTTTCTTTTCAATTATCCATCTAATCATTCTACTTAATTTAAAATTTTAATACTTTAAATATTCACTCCAATCTTTCCACCTAATCAGTTTTGCATAATTTAAATTTTAATAATCAAAATATTTAATTACTGGTAGTTCATTTAACTTTTATGGTAAATTTATGTATCAAAATTTTTCAGTACTTTCAAGATATTAAACTTAAAGATATAAATATTATTTCATTTGGCACATTTAATTTCATGAATAGTGTAGTTATCGTTTTACCTCATATGTAGTGATTTGATTGTTACTGTTGATTGTGTTGAACAACATTTAATACGACTGTGATATTTATACTTATATTTTATATACAATTTACAATAAATTTCCTTGCATTAGTATTTCATTCTTTTATTTATAATCTGTCCATTGCAGGAATTAGAAGGTTTTGGGAAGCTACATTACAAGTTAACTTAAGTATTGTGTCTTAGCGTACATTAGTATCTATCTTGTTTTTTTCTTTTCTGCTCAACCTCTTTGGCCACTCTAGGCCTGGCGCCAACAATATTGTTTAAATTATTTGAACTCACGCCCTAACGCCTCCGAAATAAAAGAATCTGAGCAACGAGTAAAACAATGTAAAATAAAAAAAAAACAATAATAAAAAAAAAGGAGGTTGTAATTTATTAAATATTTTGTTTTGCCATCTTGGATTCGCACCAATTTGTTATGAGTTCAGTTCTATCTAACACCTAATTTTGTAGAAAATTTGAGGTAAATTGGATAAGTCGTTTTTTAATAATATTTTTTTTTTAATATTACTGTTTTGTTCCGCCATGTTGGATTTTTACCAAAATGTTAGCAAGTTATCCCCATACGAGCTCTAATTTTTGACCAAAATTTTGAAGTCAATCGGGTAAGCAAATTTTTAGCTATGCCGCGAAGTGAAATACAGACAGACCCACAAAATTGATAAAACATGTTTTTTTGGCATCTAGAAGCGCTAAACCGTGAGGATATGTAAAACCCTGGGAGGGTGATTTTTTTCACGATTGAAAATATTTTATTTGTTCATCTATCTCTATACCCCAATTAATCCCTGCACAAATACTTAAATATTTTATTAAGCGGCTATTTTGCTACGCCATATTGTATTCAAACCACGCCATTTTGTTACTCCATAAAGGATTTTTAACAAAATGTCAGAAGGTCATCCCCATATGACACTTAATTTCTGACAAAAATTTAAAGCTATGCCACGAAACGACAGACACACAGACCGACAGACAGACCGACGGAATTGAGAAAATATATTTTTTGGCATCTAGGTATGCTAAAACGTGAAGATATGTAAAACCTGGGACTGCAATTTTTTTCACGGTTGCATATATTTGAACGCCATGTTGATCCGCCATTTTAAATTCGTATCAAAATTTTACCAATTGATCTAGGTATCGCTATACCATAATTAATTATTGCACATTGTTTGAAATTCCTCGAATAAATCGTTTCTGCACGCTGGTTTTTTAAATATTTTATTAAGCCTCCATTTTGTTTTGCCATCTTGGATTCCTACCAAAATGTTGCCAGTCGATTCCTATGTAATACTTGATTTTTGTACAAAATGTGAGATAACGTGGAAAAGTAGTTTTTTTATTAATTATTGTTAAATATTTCGCTAAGCCTCTACAAGTTTACTTGTACCTACTTCTAATTTATTTTATTATGTATGTAAAGTGTTTAGTGTTCTAACTTAATTATTTTAAAAATAGAACACCCTTCAAATTATTACAGAACTAAACCGTACACTTCAGTACAAATTCAACTGTGTTGCTTATCTTCTAGAACTGGCTGGTATTCAAGCACAATTTTGTGAGTCACCTAAACACTAAACAATGAGAGAAGTAAACTAAATGTATTACCCTTAAAAAAAAATATAGAAAAATAATTATTTTAACTCTCTAAAATGAAACTTCACATATCTCGTTATCTCGTTATACAGGGTATTCTAGTCTCCTCTCGAGTTGCTCAAAAGGTCATTACAATAATTCCAGACAAAGAGGCTATTGCTTCCTGCAAATCAAATGCCTTTTTGAGCGACAGTCTTTCCAAGAAGGCTAAACATGTCCAAGAACTCGCTTTTGATTCAATGACTCCCCCAACAGTGAAGCTTACGTTGACCGAAAAAAGTTTTGATAACTGTTTCCTCACGTCAAGACTAAGAGAGCCTGCCATTTTAAAGGCTTTCAAGTTATATCTCGCCTTTCTACATGATCAACCTGCATCAGTTCACTTTGAAGGATTTACGTATACCAGCACCAGGCTGCTTTTGGCTTCTGAAGGCATTCCTCTAGATGATAAAACTCTGCATAAGATTTAATACCACTTCTACAACAGCCGATCTCGCTGCCTACAGATCCTATGTAACTACGAAGAGAACGATCCATCTTCAAAGGACGTGTCCTGAGGAACTAGATTCCTCAAAACCTCCTTTTGTTAAGGGTCTTAGTATGGTTCTAATTAATATCGCTTCCCTAAGAAATAAAACTGACGAGTTGAACCTATTTCTAGAAGAATTGAAGTTCCCCCAACATGTTGCAGTTACTGAGTGCTGGCTGAATCTAAACGAACTGATAGCCTTTTCTTAAACCCTTTGGCAGCATGGAACTATTGAAAGAAATTAATAACATCACAAACAAATATACGTGTAGCACTGATGACCTATCAATTACAATATTTGTGAACCTGCCGCTCTCAGTCATAGAGGCCCGTACAACACTAATAAATGAATCCAAGGTATATTCCCTGAATGCCTTAAAACAGCTATAATTATTCCTCTTTATAAAGAGGGCAAAAAACTAACTCTTGCAATTATCGCCCAATTGCTCTAGTACCAGTGCTATCAAAAATCATTGAAAGGTTACTAAATAATCATCTCATGCCATTTCTCCTTAAACATCAGATAATATCCCTGGATCAGGCTGGATTTTTACCCAACAAGTGCACCAGTGACGCCATGTTCTCGTTGCTTAGCGACGTCTACTTATCCCTCAATAACAACCACCCCACCGCCTCAGTTTTTTGTGACTATACAAAAGCCTTTGACTGTGTTAGTCATGAAATAAGCAATGATAAGCAAGCTGAATTTTTATGCAATCCGGGGTATTTCTTTAAATTGGTTTAAATCTTATCTCGGGAATAGGCAAAAATTTGTAAGGGCAAATTGTTCTAATTCTGATTGTATATTAATTACAAGTGGAGTCCCTTAAGGTTAGGTCTTAGGACCTATTTTTTTTGTTATACATTAATGATATCATTAACCTAAAAATTAATAGAAAAATCTCTCTCTTTGCTGACGACACAAGCATAACATGGAGTAATGTTAACACAACGTCTTTACGTTCTAATATTTTCAACGACCTTGTTATGATTAAGGCTTGGTCCGATTCCAATCTGCTTTGCTTCAATGTAGATAAAACGGTGGCCTGATCTTATAAGGGGACTTTACAACCACTTCAGCTACTTAACAGCAATATTAAATACGTTGAATCTTTAAATATAAATAACAACCTAAAATGGTCTAAGCATATTGACACCTTAACTAAAAAACTTTCTACTGCCTGCTTTTCCATTCGATCAGTTTCAAAAGAACTGGACTTACCTTCTGCCAGACTTGCTTATTTCTCTCTATTCGAATCCCATCTCCGCCATGGCCTTCCCTTTTGGGGCTGCTGCACCCCCGAACAATTTCTTAGTATGTTTAGGCTACAAAAGAGAGCAATCCGCTATTTGTTTGGTCTAAATAATAGAGCGCACTGGCGCAAGGCATTTGAAAATATCTTATAAGGAATGAACTGTCTGATAGTCCGTTAACATTAATTATTTTTGTTACATATTAGATTAAAGTTATAAATTTTTTTTTCTAATACACTTTAATTACTATATTAGTTACACTTTTTATTTAACTTCACTTATTTTGCTTGTATAACGATAACAAAAGTTTAAGGTCGCGTAATTTTAATTTCAATGTCATTGAAATTATTCACCTCGCATATGTATTGTTTATTTCCTTTTGCTAGGTCACCTGGATTTGTTAACCGATTTATGGCAATGTTACGAATATAACGAATGTTATATTTGCAATTTATGTATTTGCATTGACCTATCGAAAAATGATTTTTTTTTTCGATCAATATTTCGTTTTTTCATTGTTTTTGTTTTTTTTTTGTTTTAAGGTAAATTTCGCCTTGTCCATAAAATTGTAACAATTTTCTTGCGACAATTAAGCATACTTTTGTTTGTTTGTAGTTTCTTTTACTGACATACAATCATTTTTTTCTGCAATTGGTTTAAAGTTTTATTTTTTATATACATGTGAAATAAGCAATGTTATTTTTTCACACGATATTAAACAATTTCCTGTTCATGACCGTTTTACGGCAATTAATTAAACTTGTTATACAGTTGACCCACACAATTACTTCACACTTGCACCGAGATATTCAAACATTGCCTATGCATATCGTTAACTGCAACCACAAACGTCCAGGCATAATCTATTATAACACTCGTGCAATTACTTCGAACCTAAAATAGCTTTGTAAATTCCGAGTAAAAACAATTTGTTTTAGGACGCCTTGTTAGAAAACCGTTACTACGTGGCTAATTTCAGCGAATAAATTTCGCATGTACAATGCTAGTGTATCCATGTAGAAAAAGGAATCATTAATTAATTTTGTAATTTAAATTGTCTTTTTTCAAAAAAGTTTTCGTGGAATATTTTACCATGTAAACTGTACAATATATGAACAAGAAGAACAAATAAAATAGGATTGCTTTTTTTGCGAATAAAAGTGTAAATTTTAAAAAATTATTTTTGTTTATACAAAATTTTCCGAAAAGGTGGCGTTCATTTTGTTTATAATACCTTAATTACATACAGATGTTACTGTATAACATATTTCCGTATAACATTATACACGTATCAAAATTCATTTTTTTTTTGAGATACTGACGTTTAGAAATTGACAACTATCAATTTTGACACATTGTTAAATCTGTAAAAGTTGATTGCAGAAGAAAGACAATAAGAGACTAAGAAATCTACAATTTTTAAGACATTAAAAATATTATCACTAAATGTATAATTTTCTCTTTAAAGTTCATTTATATTTGTAATAGCTAGTGAGATATGGAATAATTATACGCTAAATTAAAATAAATTTAGTGATGCCTACACTACAATGAATTTTGCGATATTATTAAAACAAACAGATCTAGCAACGTAACCGGTGATCGTAGATCTTAAATAAATTTTATTAGTTTATTTGCCGGTTTAAAATAACTCTATTATTAAAAATCTTATTTTATCAACATTTGTAGAATTCTGCGAGGGAGACTGGATCTCGCAAATGCCTTAGCTGATTTTTTTGAATCAGCGACGATCTTTAATAAAAAGTATTTATTTATTTAATTTACAGTATATACTGCACTTATCTACTGAGGACCACATAAGCAAGGGCTTTATACATACACAAATTTTAGCCCAACTAGGGCAGAGCCTGGGCTTCAAAAAACCTTATTTTTATTGCTCATGAGAATTGTTCCAAACTGGTTGTATCCATCCACATCTAGATCACTTGCATGTTTAGTATATAAGTCACACATACGATATACAGGGGAAGCTTTATATAAATTAGTTCTGGAGTAATCTATATCAGACATATTTTGTTTCTTCTAATTTCAAGAGAAAGTCTGCTGCAATAATTGTAAAAGATTAAAACCTTGATTAGGGTAGTAACCGAATTTCTTTAGGAACATATATTTTAAGAATTTACGTTGAACGCGCTCAATGTCTTTAATCCATACCTCATATTGTGGTGTCCAGATTACAATTCCATACTCCAGTTTGGGCAAAACAAGAGAATCAAATAGCTTAAGGCAAACGTCAATACTATTTTTTTTTGTCGAAATGGCAATAAACCACATTGTTTTGTGAGCATCATTAATTTTGGAAGCAATATGATCTGAATAACTTAATGTATTGTCAATCAGCACTTGAAAGTTTTTATGTCCTTCAGTGTGCTTCCATGTACCCTATATTCAGGGTTGATGAAATTCTTTTTTTGAGTGAAATTGACATGCATACACATTTCTTGGTATTTAATACAAAACCAAACACACCATTCACACACTTTATTCATATCTTCTTGCAAACATATACAATCATCACTAGTTAAAATGTCTGAAAACAGTTTAAAATCATTCACAAAAATTAGAACTTTAGCATTCTTCACAGCCTGGCATATACCATCAAAATTAAACCATAAAGGTCCCAAATTTGAACCCTTTGGGAACTCCAGAGTGACTTTCACGTATATTTGATTTTGCATCCTCTACCTCCACATATTGTGTAGATAAGATAGAACAATGCTCACTAGATTGTTGGGTACATGCATTTTTCTTAAACAAGATATAATTATGGTGTGTTTTATTTTATCAAATGCTTTCTCCATGTCAGTAAAGATCACATCAACCTGAGTCTTTCTATTAATTGCGTGCAGATATTGCACAAACGAGGCGAGGTTTTTTAATGCTGATTTTTTATTTGATTTGATTTTTTGAAAGAAACCCGTTTTTGTTTGAAGATAAAAAATTTGTTGTTTCATTATATATTCTATCAAATAAGATTATTTCATATAATTTAGATATTGCAATTACTATGCTAATTGGGCGATAATTATATATGCCCTACCGAGCACCACTTTTAAATACAGGTACTACGTTACCCACCTTCCAGGTGGTTGGAAACTTAGAAGTTGACACACTAAGATTAAAAACGTATAGTAGAGGTAGCATTAACAAATCACCACATCCCTTAATTACATATCCGGGAAGGCCGTCTGATCCAATGGCCTTATTACCCTTTAACCTTTTAATTGCTGCTCTCGCTTCGACTTCTGACGCTGGTCACAAAAGTATACATTAGATGGATATTGATTTTGTGCTATATTCTTTAGGAGAAAAAAACAAAACTAAAGAATAAAGAAAAACCATCAGCTATATTTTTAGTACCTTTAAAGATTTCCTAATTGTAATTAACTTCAAATGGAATATCTTCATATCTTCTTAACTTTTCTGACATTTTACATAAGAACAAAAACTTTTTGAATTTTCATACAAACTTCAAGCCATTCTAGCTATTTAATTATTAAATGTATTATTAATTTTTTATTTTAATAGATTCCTTGTTTATTTATACTTTTCAAACCAATCAATCGACCTTGTTTTTTATATTTTTTATAGTAAGTTTCTTTCTACTTTTTTTAGCATTATACAGGGTGTGGAAGAATGCAATATAAAAATGTAAGTGAGTAATTAAGTAAAAGAGTACCGTGGTTTTGCCTTCTTCCTATAGTTCTTTTCTAGAATTTTTAAGATAAACTAAGTATTGAAAAAAATTGTAAGGTTGCACTTATTCAATGTGTCAATGTCATTTATTACCATTATTAATTTTATTTCCAGGTTCCATTTATTTACATTTGCTTTTTTACACAGCCAACTAAGCGAATAAGTTCTAAAAGAGGGTTAAATGCAAATTGCAGCATATACAATGCTGGTGTATCCATGTAGGAAAAGAAATCTTTAATTTAATTTTGCAGTTTAAATTGTCTTTTCAAAAAAGTTTACGTTGAATATTTAACTATGTAAACTGTACAATATATCGGCAGCTATTACAAATAAAAGAAAACAATAAAAAGGACTGCCTTTTTGGCCAATAAAAGTGTATTTTGATAATTTTCTCTTTGATTATAAAAGATTGTTTGAAAACGCAGCGTTGAATTTTTTTTTATAATCTAATTATATACAAATTTTACTAGTAATTTTTAACATTTCTTTATAACATTATATATAAAAATTCAAATGTTTACGAGACATTGAGTTCGTAAAATAACAATTATAAATTTTGAGATATTATTAAATATTTAAAAGTTGATTCCAGAAGAAAGACAATAAGAGACTAAGAAATCTACAATTTTTAAGCCATTAAAAATAATATCACAAATTGTATAATTTTCTATTTAAAGTTCACTTATATTTGTAATAGTTAGCGAGATATGGAGTAATTATACGCTAAATGAATACCATGAGAAAAAAAAAAGAAAATTAAAAACTGGTTTTTAGGTGTTTTGTTAAAATAAATATAAATAATGCCTACACTACAATAAATTCTGCGATATTAACAAAACAGGGAGATCTAGCAACGTAACTGGTGATAGTAGATCTTAAATTTTTATTTTATTAGTTCATTTCTCAGTTTACAATAACTCTGTTATCAAAAATTAAATTCAGAAAAGTAAACTGCCTAGACCTATCCACTTGACCTTTTAGAATTTTGTTTCTCCCAAATTCAAGAGAAACTCTGTTAAAAATATGCAATAATTGTAAATGATTAAAACCTTAATTAGGGTAATAACCGAATTTCTTCACGAACATATATTTTAAGAATTTACGTTGAACTCATTCAATGTCTTTAATCTATACTGCACATTGTGGTGCCCAGATTATAATTCCATACTCCCGTTTATTACTAATTTTTTTTGTCGAAATGACAATAAACCCTATTGTTTTATGAGCAATATTAATTTTGGAAGCAATATAATCTAAGTAACTTAATGTATTATCGATCAGCACTCCCAGAAATTGACATGGATACACATTTCTTGGTATTTAATACAAAGCTTAATACACAATTCACACACTTTATTCATATCTTTTTGCAAACATATACAATCATCATTAGTTAAAATGTCTAAAAACAGTTTAAAATAATACGCAAAAATTACAGCTTTAGCAATCTTCACAGACTGGCATATACCATTAATAGCAACGATAAAGAATAAAGGTCCCAAATTTGAACCTCCAAGAACCCCAAAGTGACTTTCATATTTATTTGATTTTGCACACTTTACCTCCACATGTCTGTCAGACAATTAAGATAGAACAATGCTTACTATATTGTTGGATACATGCATTTTTATTAAAAAAAATATAATTATGGTATGTTTTATTTTATCAAATGTCTTCTCCATATTAGTAAAGATCACATCAACCTGAGTATTTCTATTAATTGCCTAGTGCAGATATTGTACAAACGAGGCAAGGTTGGTTAATGTGGATTTTTTGGAAGAAACCCATTTTGGGGTGAAGATCCAAAATTTTTTGTTTTATGATATATTCTATCAAATAAGATTATTTAACATAATTTAGATATTGCATTTACTCTATGTATTATTATTTTATTATTTTGATAGCTTTCTTGTTTATTTATACTTTTCAAACCAATCAATCGACCTTTTTTTTTATATTTTGTATAGTAGATTTCTGTAGAGACCTGTTGCAAAAATAATTCCAGAACTTTCACCGTAATGACATTTAGGAAATTTAGTCGATATCTCGGAATGTACTTGATGGTTCTCAATTTTTTTTTTAGAAAAAAAGTAACAGAGTATTTTCGGAAAGTCCGCATTTTAAAAATACAATTTCAGTTTAAATAAATTTTAAAATTCTAACCTTCAATAGAACGGTACAACCTTTAAATATTTAAGATATATTGCCAAGCCATAAAACAAATGTCTCGCAATTAAATGTTTAAAAAGAAAAGTAGATAATATTAATCAAAATTACCAAACCAGTATTTTCATTTCTCATCACTCCATCCAATACAGTCACATTTCTTCCAAATGCCACCATAGATTTCATATTTTCTTCGATATACCGTTCTATCCTTTCTCTGCACGCTAACATTTCTATCAGACGATCTACCTTGCCCAAACTTTTCTGTATCTATACTTTTTTATTCTACATACTCTTCTTTATACTCTAAGAGTACTGTGGTTTTGGCTTCTTTCTATCGTTCTTTAAACTGTGAATCTTGATGTATCCACTCCAGCAATATCGTGTAAATTTTTCCCACGTTTGGATTATCTTTTTAATGAGGTCCTTTTAAATGACATGCAGTAAGTAGAGAACTTAAACTATACTAAGTAATGAAAAAAATTGTAAGGTTATACTTATTTAATCTCTCAATATGTCATTTACTACCATTATTCTAAACTTTATTTTCAGGTTCCACTTATACATTTGTTTTTTACACAGCCAACTAAGCGAATAAGTTCTAAAAGAATGTTAAATGCAAATTGCGGCAACTAAAATGCTAGCGTATCCATATAGGAAAACAAATCATTAATTAATTTTGCAGTTTAAATTGTCTTTTTTCAAAAAAGTTTACATTGAATATTTTACTACGTAAACTGTACAATATATCGGCAGCTATTACAAATAGAAGAAAACATCAAGTAAGACTGCCCTTTTGGCGAATAAAGTGTATTTTGGAAAGTTATCTTGGTTTATACAAGATTGTTTCAAAACGTAGCGTTGAATATTTTTTATAATATAATCATATTCAATTTTACTAGTAATATTATATATAAAAATTCCAATTTTTACGAGACACTGACGATCGTAAATTAACAACTGTAAATTTTGAGACATTATTAAATATGTAAAAGTTGATTCCAGAAGAAAAACTATAGGAGACCAGGAAAATTACAATAGGTTTTGGTTTGGGTTAAACCGTTATATAATGTACAGAAGGTATGATATCTAGACGATCTCAGTTGCGTCCGGTTTGCGCAGTGACGTCATTGCATGAGTAGATTTTTAAATTCCTTATCGAAATGCATGTCGTTTCTAGCGTAAAAATGTTTTTCTAATGAAACATTAACATATAATTCACTAAAATAAAAAACTTATGACATGGTAGTTATATATTTTTTTAATAAAAATACAAAAAACGCGCTAAAGAAAGTGTTAAAGTTGTATAAAATCCGACATATTTAATTTTATACTGTTATTTTGTTATACATGTTTATATTTAGTTCAATTTAAAACTAAACAATGCTATAACATCTGTGTTTTTTTTGTAGTATAGGGACGTAACTAGGTCCCATTTGAGGGGAGGAGGTCTAATTTTCAAAAAATGCAGTTATGAGAGGGATTAAAACAACACACACTAAACAAGTTTAGCATTTATAAGATAACCAGATAAAATATAGGCTTATCTAGTTGAAAAACTCTTTTTTTTATTAAAAATGTCGACTATTTCGTCCAGATTTATATTGTTGTCTTTTTTTTATAAAGATTAATGATATATAGTCATCTTTAAGAAAATGCCTTGAGCATATCCGCGCCATATTTGTATTAAATTTAGCTTTGCGTTTACACAAGCATGTCCATTCACGTAAAAATTTTTTTGTCTTTAGAGAAAATAAAAAATCTTATATTCCTATCAAAATGTTTTGCCTGGTCACACCCGAGCACAGCACACCTCATATTTATTGTTGTTTAATTAACTAAATACAAAAAAAAAACACAAAAATCCGCAAACACTTTAAAACATCAACTGAAATCATATAGCAGAAGGTCAATGGACAATGACAGCCTAAGATAATCACGCGATGACGTAGCAGAGGAATGCGCGATATCATACCTTCGGTTTATTGTACCATGGAGTTAAACAGTTTAGATTCTAGAGTCTCTTGAATGCCGAAAAAGTATTGAATTACATAATAAATGAAAATAGGTTAGATACAATAATTCGGACTTCTATTAAACAAAATTAATTTGCACCGCACATCGAGTTTTGAAGACATTAAAAATAATATCACAAAATGTATAATTTTCCATAGAAAGAATGGTTTCACGGCTGTGGTTATTAAAGAAATGATGACTTTTGTCAAATTGGAATCACTTTCTGACGTTTCGCTTTCGATTACAGACATCTTCAGGGATCTTTACTACACGAAATCTGATTTATTTACTTCTACTGGAATGAGCTTGGAGAGACCTACACTGACTGCTTATAGTCGACTTAAGATTAAGAGACACTTAAGATCTAGACTGAAGCCCGTATCTTTATTAAAATGGTTAAGAAGCTTATAAATTTCACTAGATTCTCTAATTTTCTGTTTATAGAATCCCGAGACAGATGCAAGAACTTTGATTCCTTTTACATATATGACATGTCCAGTGGAATGTTGGTATTAAGGTATAGCAGATTGTACAGTTTCTTTCTTTCTAATACATTGTTCATGTTTCTTAAGCCTTGTTGATATGGATGGTCCAGTTTCTTCAATATAGACATCACTTTAATAACACTGACCATTCACTTTTATACCTGGTCGAAGCATGTCTCACATCAACTTATTTTGTTTTTCAAGGAACTTTTTATGAGCAAACCTTAGGAGCAGCCAGGGGATCTCCGCTATCACCAATAGTAGCCAACATCTTCATGGAAGCTTTTGAGAAGGTTGCCTTGGAGTTTTCTCCATTAAAGCGACGATTGTGGTTCAGATATGTAGACGACACTTATGTAATATTGCCGCATGGTTCAGAAAACCTTCTTGTGTTTTTTGTTCAACATCATAATATAAAATTTACAATGGAAATTGAATCAGAAGACACGATTCCCTTTCTAGATATTGTTGTACAAAGGAAAGTGGATGGTTCCATATGACTCTCTATATATAGAAAACCAACTCATACGAAGACATATAGCAATGCAAATTCATATCATTATGTGGCACACAAGCAATCAGTTATTAATTTTTTGGCTTACACAGCCCTAGCAATTTGTGACCAAAATTCTTTACGACTGACTCAAGCTTTAAGAGGGAATGGATATTGCACTGAGGATGTTAGACGGTCAGTTAGAAAATATAATAATCCTATTCCACGAAATGAGACTAATAAGAAGTTAACGATAGGAAGTGTACTTCTTTCATTTATACACGCAACCACATACAAGATTGCAAGGTTAATTCGCCGCTCTAACACACATATGAAAATTGGACAATATTTTCGATCGTCAAAGGACATTATTCCATTCCAAACCGAGGAAGTGTATGCAATTCCTTGTTCCTGTGGTGATGTCTAAGTTGGAAAAACCGGACGATCCATATAGAGTAGGCTCAAGAATCATAAACGATGTACTAGATGTATTAGAAAGAAACAAAATCTGAAGACATGTCATAAACTTAAATGTAAAAGAAACCAAAGTTCTTGCATCGGTCTTGGGATTCTCTAAACGGAAAATTAGAAAATCTGTTGAAATTCATATGCAACCTAACAATTTTAATGGAGATACGGGCCTTAGTCTAGATCATAGGTGGAAACCGATCGTTACATCCGGTCACGGTTCGGTGAACATAGGTTTACTATAAATAGCTAGGTCTAGGTCTCTCCGAGCTCATTCAATGTTCCGATCTCGTGCAGTAAAAATTTCTTACTTTCATGGTTCTTGGGATTAGACTGTGTCAAATTGGAATTACTTTAGAACGTTTCGCCTTCGATAGTACGAAGCATCTTCAGGAATCTTTACTTCACGAGTTCTGAACACTGAAAGAGCTCGGAGATTCAGGCGGGCTTTTGTACCCGAGTTGTGCTAGCCAAACCGCGACCTGCGTTAAGATCGGTTTCCACGTGTCATGTAGACATTAACCCGTATCTCTGTTTAAGTTTTTTATATGTTTAAAAATGTCAATACACTCTCTAATTTTTCGTTGAATGAAATGAAATCCTGGAACCGATGCTAGAACCCTAGTTTTCTTTAGATTTATAATATGGTCAATAGTATATTGGAGTTCAGCTACAGCAGATCGAATAATTGTTTTCTTTTTAATACATGGTTCATGTTCATTAATTCTAGTTGATATTGAGCGTCCTGTTTTTTCCCACTTATACTTCTACACAGGAGTGATGAATTTTATATTTTCCTTCTGTTTGAAAAAGTTCAATATCTTTCGGGGATCGCAAGCGTTGTCCAATCTTGTGGGTACTGAAGGTTATACGTATATTGGACCACCGAAATAATCATCCCATTTTGTCTGTAGTGCCATGTATGTAGGGAAGAACAATACTACTTAAAGGAGACTCCATATAAATCTCCTTTCGCGGAGTCGGATTACTATATCTTTTAATTGGCCACGTAATATCTTCAGTGCAATAGCCATGCCCTCTCAGAGCTTCCGTCAGTTTGATCTTTTCAATGTTAGAGAATCGGTGATCAAAAATAGAAATGGCTCTAAATAGTAGTGAATTGATAATGAATTTGTAGTATTTATTTGTATACGTGCGTCGGTTTTTTATACACAGAATGTCCTAATGTGCGATTTTCTTTCCATTGAACAAATACATCTAGAAAGGGAGTTTTTCTACTTGATTCAATTTCCATTGTAAACTTAATAATATAATGTTGTTGATTAAGGTGGCTTAGCAATATTAGAGTATCTTGCCCACGAAGCCAAACAAGAAAAGTGTCATCTATATATTTGAACCAGTGTTTTGGTTTTAGTGGAGCAGATGTTAGAGTAATATCCTCAAAGGATTCTATAAGGATATTCGCTTCCAAGAGGTGATAGAGGAGATCCCATAGCTGCCCCTGAAGTTTGTTCATAAAAAGTTCCATAAAAAATGAAATAAGTAGATGTAAGACGAACTTCCACTAGGTCTATTAAGTTCCTATTAAGATTATTATAATTCAATATGTCTGATATAATGGAAATTGTGTCCTTGACAGGAACATTTGTGTACAGTGATTCTTACATCAAAACTGACTAACATGTCTTCACTGAGAGCAAAGGATTTGCGAACCTATGTATGTTTTCTTATTTTTGAAAGTACTATATTTTAAATATGTTGGAAAAAGTTATTCGATACCATCTTGGTTTCCCCATGTATTTTATATGGGATATGGATTAAGCTTAAGACCTTGAATCTCTAAATCTAGTCATAGCTATGAGCCTAGGAAGATTTGCAATCAGGAGATCAAGATCAAAAACAAACAAAAATTTCATAACATTTGCCGGTTCATCAAAATTTCATAAGATGTGTGCGGGGTACTACTATATAGTGGCGTATATAAACTTTATTTTTGTGATGGGGGGGGGGTGAGACCAAGAATCTTTTTAACAAAAAAAAATTATACTATTTACCTCATTTTACTATAAATAAAAGTGGCTCTTCGGGTGTCTTAACTCCACACTGATACTATAACGTAGTTAGGCCGACTATTTTCGAGCTTTAAAGCGCCTGGCAACAGCTAGGATCCGCGGGAAGTGCCTGACAAATGAAATTGCAGCTAATATTGTTCTGTAAGGCATATTAAAAAACTAGCTTTGATACTTAAAATAGTTGGGCGACATTTTTTCACCTCTTAGGATGCTGCTACCTGCCAAAGCTCCCTTGACTCGAGCTAACTAATACTCACTCTTTTAAACATAGTATAGTAACCAGCTATAGAAAAAAACTTAGGGTTGGTACTATGATGTAGGTCTGGGGTGACTGGGATCTTACGCTATTTATGTAAAAATTTTGATTTTCATTCACATTTTTCATAAAAAAAGATTACACTCAATGATATAGGGCAATAAAATGTTCATATAACGATCGTTAAAAAAATTCGGTTAAATCTGACCTATATGCAGTAGAACAAGAATGTAGAAAAATAATTTTTGAGACTTATTTTTTTTCTGTTACAATATTACTATTAAAAGTTAGTATTTTTAAGCACTAGTAGATTTGTATCTACTAACCACACATTTATTAGACTTTAGTAATATTTTCCACTATTTTTCAGTAAATATTTTAGCGGTTGCACAGTGGACTAATTTTATTTTGTCCTACATAAAAGAATCTTAAAGAATATTATTTTTCACCTGGAACGGTCATTTAAAAACACATCTAAGGGATCTTAGTCAAGTTGTCGTGTGGGTTATCAGAAGTGACGTACATTTCCTAACCTCAAGTTTATAGGTATAAGTTGTTTTTTTGAATTCTATACTTTGTTTGTTTAAATGTTTGTTGGTTACAAATATCCTAGCTTTATTATTTCTATTTTTAAAGGCAACCCAGAAAACTGAATAAGAAAACTGCCATAACAAAATCTCATTAATGTATTAGAAGTGGTTCATATTGCTAGGTATAGCAGGTTTTTTTATTAATTTTCTCGGTTGTCTTGAAAGATTAAGGTACCAGACGTAGTTTGGGTGTGATAAGTCGTTAGAAAATGCTAGTATCTTTTAATTCAATAAATACTTACTGAGCTTTTAAGATGGATACTATATTTTAAGTACTTAAGACTGATTGCATGCCTTCTCGCAAACTCCTTTACTAACTTTTCAAAACAATCGTATGCATATTTAAGTTAAAATTCCAATATTCATTTCCTAACAATTAATATTAGCAGCAAGTAGAAGGAAAGGGTTCAGGTGTTTTAAATAATATCTCATTTATTATGTATGAATAGGTTTCTACTCCTAATTAACTTTATTTGAAAATTGTGAAAACTCTTCTATCAAACCCGGGATATTATCAAAAGATGCATAACGAGCTTGAAATCCGTCAAGCTCGGAGTGAGCCAAATGCAGACTGATTCACCTTTTGTTTAGATGTAAATGGTAAAGTTCACTTAATACCGGCTTTTAGAAGCGACATTCCAGTTCGTTAATCTTACGGAATTATTTTTTCACGGCGTAATTCTTTAAACGAAACATGTAAGGAAATTGTAAAATATAGTCATAGCACGTTTTAAACATGCAATTATTATTTCTATAGTGCAGCAAGATCTAACCTGAATATAAGAATAAATTTTATTAGCATTTTATTTATTCTAGGCCGGACCTCAGGAAATTTAGGAAATCGGCCAACTATTTTTTTAATTGTTGTTCTTTGAGGGTTCCTTTAAACTAGCCGAAATTTACATTATATGGTCCGCTATAACCCTCGGCAAATTCGAAAAAAATACAAAAAAAACATTTTAAGCCAATATCTGCCAACATATTATAAAAGACGTAATTGTTATGTAAATATAAAAAACTAGGACAGGATATCCTATAAAAGAATGGTTCTTATGATTTGTTCCCCAAATATTGGTAATTATCTCCCACTGACATCGCCGGTTAAGTTAAAACCTGAAAATATGAACACACCCGGGAAACATATTTGTAACAATGCAATTCTTCATATCAAAAAAATACTTTTTTAATGTCTAAAAATGAACATGGAAGAACAAATCTGTCGCTACAATACTTGATAATTAGTTTTATGTGCAAACTGGGCATATACGGCAACGCGCTCAGAATGGTTTGATTTCTTTCCTTCTCGTATATAAAACACAAGACCTATTGTAATGAACGAAAATATACTGAATTTTTCTATGATTTTATATATAAAATGCCTATTTTTTCTATGAGTTTATATAAAAAATAAATATTCAAAAAATCTCAAAACTGGAATACTTCTAAGATAAAACGATTCAATAAAAAGTTGATATTTTAATCTTTTTCAATGATGCTAAATCATAATTTCTGAGGTGTTTTGCTGTTGATTATAATTATCGTACTCGTTATTAGAGCTCTATGAGAAATAAGCCCTACATTCATCTCTAGCTTAAAAGCAATAAAACATTACAAAACATCAGCACAATGGATATTGAGATTGATGCAAAAGGCAGTTTTTCTGGGACCTCTCCACCTACTCAGATATCACACAGCTATCCACGATCGCTAACCACCGAAGGAATCGGGGAGTGACATGGTTTTTTTTTCCTGCACGACCCTTATTTGTCGAAAAATGGGGTATCCTGCCAGGAGCTATACAAAAAAAAAACAATAATAATACTAACAATAACCTTCTCACAAAAAATACTAATATAGGTACCTAATAACGTTCTTTAGCCCCAAATAGGACAATAAAGAAATTAAATTACGAATAATAGTAATATTATTGTAAGCTTAAAGCAATTTATATCTCATATAAAAATTTTTAACATGATACTATAAATATTTTTAAAGCCTACAAATAAATTACAAATTACCAATGTTAATGTAACTACAATAGGTATTAAAAAGTCAGTGTTTGCTATAGAGAATTATTAGTGGAAATTTATTAATATCTAGGTACTTATATTAAGAAATCCTAGCTTTAAGTAGACCGATAATAATTGGAGAACGTACCGTGTGCAGCCAAGAAGTTATTTTAATTTTACCTTGATGTGCAACACAATGGGCCATCAGTCTGCTCCGGGTTGATTGTAATTCAGCTTCTATAGCCTAGGGATTGTTTCAATTGCATATCTAATTCTTTCTATTAAATTTTCTCTCGTTGATAGCGTTTGAAAAACACGATCTTTCAATCTTCCCCACAAATAATCTAAACAGGTCAGGTCCAGTGATCTTGCTGGCTATGGGAAAATGCTTCCTTTTCCTACACAACTTCCTGGAGAGGTATTATCCAGGTATTGGAGAACGTTAACTGCGTAATAAATAGAACAACAATCTTGCTATAAAACCATGTTTAATTAAGGCATATTCTCTAAAAAAAGGAGGTTCCATCATGAGAAAATCTACGTTAAGCAGTGCATTAAAAATAAATGATCCTATTAAAATTGATTTTTGCCGTTCGAAGCCTGTATTGGATTACTCATCTATTATGCAAGATTGTGGAATTTAGGGTAGCGGTAAGAAGTTTGGTATCGAGGATAGCTCGAAACATAAGTAGTGTAATCTTTGTTATTTAAATGTTCCGAATACAGTTATTTTTGTGAGTTATCGGGTGTTTCATTTTTCGTTTATTACTATAATTCTTCCATTAATATTGCCGCACCAAAGATCGAAACTCCAACGGCCCCGGTGTTGGACTTCCCGTATCCAATGGGGATTGCTGGCTGACCACTAATGTAGATTATATCGGTTGATCCCACCATTACTATTAAATGTGGCCTCGTCGGTTCACAAAATCCTTCTTATATAATGAAACCTTTATTTTTCATATTCTGATACCAAACAACTGCCAACTGTAAATTTTGGCGAGGACATTATTATATTTACCGATACTAACATCATTTAACTTAAAATAGGTGCACAGCGATACTACTTACTTATTTTGTCCAAATTACCTACTAAAAAACATACATTTAGAACAAATACTTCCACGGTAAATTTGGTAAATTAAAAAATTAGAGTTCTGAGATTAGAGCGCTTCAAACACTGATACCTTTTTGCAAAAATTACTTTCAAATATTTATTCGGATCACATAGAGTAAAGATCCCTGAAGAGACCCCGTGTAATCGAAAATGAAACATCAAAAAATTACTCTTATTATTACTACGTATTACTTAAATTTGACGCGGTCTAATCTCAAGAACCATGACAGCTTATTTACCTGATTTTTTATAAATCTAAAAGCTATTTAGGTCATATATCAGCTCAGAGAGGTATCAATTGCGGTTTTCGCTATTTTCTTCGTTTTGTGATGCTCTTTCTTATTAATCATATTCACATATACATCATTCTATCTAAAATTTTCAAGAAAACAGAGGAAATAAATTACTTTGGTAGAAAGTTCCATCTGGCTTTGGACGCAAAAGCTAAAACAGTAATACTGACACGTCACTTGAAAGCTCTATGAATGCTATTTTTTACGAGACCAAGCTTGTCCAAATCTGTTAACTCAAAACAAAGACCATAACCCGACTGCTTCAACTTTGAGTTAACTAAACATATTTCTGAAAAAATCAGTTTTTTCTAATTGTCCGTTGGTGTAACGCCCTCTAGCGCGGACCTATAAACATAAAAATAATTTCTAGCGATTTCTTGTTGATCAAGAATTACCGAGATATACCCGGTACAAACGTACACCTTCACCAAATATGTTGAAAGCACATAATCTTGACTGCAGATATATAAGTAACATTATGAATTTTTGGCCGATTTGAATCGGTACTTTTTATCTTAGTATTATATTACCTTAAGTTCTTCCTAAGTTTTTAAAACATTTTCTTTGGCAACAATGTGGATATAACTTTGATATTCCAGAAAAAAACACAATTTTTTTTTCTGAAGACAATCTACCGAGAAGATTATTAAAAACTAAATCAGTCGATTATATACAGCGAAATGGGGTCAAAATGCACTCTTTAATAAAAAAGACAAAATATTATTGGTATTTTTGGAAATATCGACTGGAAAGTATACCAACATTTAAAACAACATAGTATAATACAATTCTTTTAACATCGCTTAAAAAATATTTATTTTTTATTTAACGAGCAAATGTATAAACAAATAGGGGGTGCTAAAATGGGGTCCTCGCTCCCACCAGTAGTCGCGAATTTATTTATGATATACTTCGAAATAGAAGCTTTTGAGAAATCAAGCTTGAAGCCCAAGTTATGAATTCGTTATGTGGATAACATATTTTTCGCCTTCGCTGCATTATAAGCGACTGTTGTCACTGCTTTGATAGACGTGAGTGAAAGTTACTCAACCTGTAAGTCAAAACTTACATCCCTAGGAAAATAATAAACTAAAATTATTATAAGTAGCTTTAATTTTTAATTTCATCAACATATTACAAAAATCCAGACAAAAATCCGGTGATATTAATTGAAATAAATATTAATGGTACAATTATTCACATTATTAACAAAATTTGGAAACACGTTTTCTCGTTTCTTCTCGATGTGTATTACATTTTCTGACTCCACAAATCCTTCGTTTCTAACCAATGTTTCGGTCCCTGTTGAAGCACTGCAAGAGACTTCTGGCTGGGTCTTATTGGATAAAATTTTACTCGCTACTTCTTTTTTATTATTGAGGCTCTCGGATACGTAACTTACCGCAATAGTAGCGGATTTCCATCCACCATGTCGCTTGATAGCTAATACATCAACTCCAGTATTTGCTGATAAAGTTGCCGACGTTCTTCTAAAAGAGTGTCCAGTATACATTATGAAGTTCTCAAACTTTAGAAATTTCGCAATTTTACTTGGAATTGACGAAAACCTATTTTTACCGACAGGCTGGTTAAGCACTTTCATTTTGATATCGCATAAAGAAACGCGGATTAATAGTCGTCACGTGGGATCTTGTATCAATGTACTTTTGAATTATTTGGAAACGACAAACCTGAGTGTCGTCACTTTTTGTCACTGTAAATGTACCTGACATTCCATTTTTGGAGTCAGGAATGGTCACAATTATGACTTCTTGACATATTTTAACATTGTCCATTTTCATTTCACTGAGTTCCTTAGAACGGCACGCTCCAGCAACTCCCATTACCATTAAAACTTTCATCAATAAGTATATATCATTGGGGGTTTCAAGCATGAACTTATTCACATCTTCCCTGTTTGGGTCTATAACCATCATTTTTTCTTTTCAAAAATGCTCGAAGTTTTGGATACTTAGAAATATCTATATTTTCCTTTATAAAAACGGTGGACTTCAACATCGAATACTCACACCATAAGCTTGATGGGGACTTCAAATAGCACTTTTTTCGTGGAAATACTCCAAAAACAAGGTTTCTGAGACTGCAGTAGCCGTCTCGCATTGGCACCAATTCTTAAAGGATTTATATGCTGCTTCATACCTTTTTTTCGACTTCTCCAGTAGTAGAGATAAACAAGCAATATTGGCTGATTCTTCTATGTATGAAACATCCATTTTGTCCACACAGAATCAAACAATTCGACTTCTGCAAACTTTTCGCTATGAATTGTCAACTTGACGTTGTTGATAAAATAAAAACTGCTTATGCTACTCTGGCAATGAATCACGGCTGCCTTCATAATTTAATGAGAATGCTATCGAATGTAACGATAATGAAAATCAAAAATATATCCAGCATTTTCTTGTAAACATATAATACAGGGAGGAGGAAAATATTATCTACTATATGGGATGAAAGTAAATTAACCAGTTTCGAACTTTTTTGCCAGCCCTCGCTATCGCTCGGGCCCAAACTCGTCCTCGACTGGTAAATGTTACTTACATCCCTTATAGTATAAATAACTATAATATTTAAGGGAACATGGTTATACAGAGCTCGAAAATTTTCTCCGTCGCGTAAATTCAGTGCTTCCCCGAGTAAAATTCATTCAAGAGTTAGAAAAAAAAACGACAAACTTCCGTTTTTAGATGTTGTGGTGACAAAACTGCCCAACGGACATCTCGAATATACTCTGTATAGAAAACTAACACATACCGACAGATATTTAAACGCAAGATCGCATCATAACTCAACACAAATTCAAGCTGCGGCCAATATCTAGATCCGTGCGATGAAAAAGAGACGAGACAAAACGAATTAAATATAATATCTAGTGCTTAAAAGAAAAATGGCTACTCTATTCGCACCATAGCGAAATCTATTAATGCAGAAGGTTCCCGAACAACAAACATCAAAAATTATGAACCGGGGAGGCAACATTTAGTCTTACTATATGTAAAAGGCGCAAAGACAGAATTGGAAGAATTCCTAGAAAACACAACATACAAATAATACACAAGCCCCAAACAACTAAAGGTAAACTACTTGGAAACCCAAAAGACAGAATCAAATTGAAAAACCACGGAGTATGACTGTGAAAAGTTGTACGTGGGGCAAACTAACAGGCGAATATCAGCAAGAGTAGAAAAGCATAAACTTAGTATCAGAAACAAACAAACAACCTCGGCCCTATTCCTACATCATCAGGAAACAGGCCACAAAATAAATTTCGGTGGGTGTAGCGAGATTGCCAATATAGACCAGAATAATCCGAGATGCCATAGAAATAGAAAAACAAGGCGATTTTAATAAAAGGGACGAATCATTAAAACTACCAATAGTATGGAAAACAATGATCGACAAATATAAAATCACAAAAAATCAAACGGAATTAGCGCAACAACAGGAGCAACATCCAGAAAATATAAATAATAACCAACCGCCGATCATATATAACATTCGGCCCCGGGTGGGGGTATAAAAGGATGCCCGCAGTCGCTAACGTTTCAGTCTCCATTCGGACGCGAGAAGAAAAGCTTCAAAATGCCAAATGTGATTTTGGCGAAACGTCAGCAAAACTTTTTTTTTCAGAACGACAGTAGTGAACAGATGTACACTACTGTATATATACTTGAATGGTCACATGATAGACTTTAATAAAAAAGCATATGCCGTAGTTTAGTGAAAATTTAAAGTTAAATATTTTTAAAGGAAAAAGATTGCCCAAACGGTTAAGTATACAACAGGGTTAGCATAGCAACAAAGTACTATCTCAATAATTCTCCTGTACCAAAAAAATATAGTGTCATTTTATTGTTTAAAAAAATAAGGCCTTCAAAACACTAAATGACTAAATTATTACAGCAGGTATGGTAGAAATTGTCAGTTCTCTATGAAATTCTAAAACTGAATCTCTTATCATTACAAAAATTATCATATGATAACTTTCGAGAAATCTATTTGAATAAAAGAGGATTAGACTGGTGATTTATTATTTTAAAGATTAGATAAGCCTTTTAACAAGCACATAATGTCTACTAATAAATAAAAATAATAATATAGAAATCCAAAAGTTGAAACTACTTAAAGTAATGCTTTTTCTTAAACCACATTTTTAGTTTGACCTTTTAGGACCTATGTACATAAATGACTTCTTTCCGTAACTCTGGAAGAGAAACTAAAATCGATCATGCTAAAAATAACAGTACGTAGGTCAATTCCAGCAATGAACCCTAAATACAGTTTGGCTTTGAATGTTATTTATGGATCGCAAAACATACTGCTATACGCCCATGAGCACCTCGAGCTTTACCACATTTCAATTTTATATCTCGTTTAGAAGTCGGTTAAAAACATACCGAACATCTGCTGTTGTATTATTTAATACAAAAGAGATTGTGGATGATGTCAATACATGTTTTACTCCTTTTTACCTCCCAAAGACAAAAATTGATTGCTAGATAATTATTTATTAAAAGCCTCATACTATGTATATCATTTAGTTCAAGAGATATGTCATTTAGTTCAAGAGATATTGTAAAAAATTAAACTATATTCACACCCCGTCAGGGTAGAATTTCGGAAAATCCGGCAGATAGGTACTTTTAGACAATTATTGTCAAAAACCACTTTCAACAGAATCGCTTTAAAATCCCAATCATCCCAAGAGATATTGTAAAAAAATGCATATTTTACCTGAGGAAGGAATTACCTTTTGACAAATGAATCACTTTAAAATTTCATTTAGCTTAAAGGATACTTAAAAAAATGTAAAATCATATTTTACCGTTTTAAGGGTGATCTTTAAAAAAATTAAAATTAGCTTTTAAATGTGTAATTTTTTACATTTTGTCAAAAACTTGTTTTAAAATCATATTTAATTGGTCAGATATAAAAATATATTAAAAAAAGTAAAAATATGTTTATGTATTTTCACCCCTGAAATATGGTATGTCTATAAATGCACAAATTCATATTTGAGTTGTTTTTTAATAGCTGATGAAAAAATCGTCTTATAATCTTATTTAGTTGAAACGTGTGGATAGACTGAAATTCACTTTACTGGAATGATACCGATGCTAAAAATATACTAGTCAAAAGCCGATCTTTAAAAGTTAACAAAACAAACCATATAAAATTAAAAAGTGTAAATATTTTAAAATTGTCTCTTAAATTTTCTTTTCATTACTGGCGAGGCAATGGAACGTATAATACAGCCGGTTAAAGAACTTTTTTTTTACATTTTACGACAAGATGTCTAATGCATGTAGTAAAAACTACAAGAACACTACATTAAATTAAATGGCTTGTAATATCGATCTGCGGTGAAATCACACACTCCAGACTGTCGTCGAAATAAGTCGCCGCTTTTCTATTACAATGAGCATTTATTTACGCTTCGTTAAGTATTAAATTTGTAAAGGCGATTTTGAAACGTCCTTTTCTTTGATGTAATTTTGTGAAAAATTTTAACGCAGAATTCACAAAAATTTAGGAAAGTCGGTTTTTTAAGGAATGGAATGAAAAATATATTTCAATTACATTTCAGTTCATTGCAGTTTATGACTGTTACGTTCAGCTCGTACAGTACAAAATAGGTTTGATTTGAATTAGGTTTGTTAGTCTTTTTTAAAGGGTGGAGAACTTTTCCCACATATTAATATACAGAAAATATTAGATATAAATTATATACAATATACTGGTTGTTAATGAATGTCACGTAGATACGGAAGATGATAATTCTTTGGCTTATTCTATGTCGAAAAGTTCATGGTCCAACAGTAATTCGTTTCAAAGATACAGGGTGTTGAAGATGAAATATTTCAGAGTTTTTTAAATAACTTTTGCAAAAATTTTTTTTTCACAAAATTGAGTAATTGGGTGTTTTTTGAGATGAAAAGTGGTAATTTGCTATTAGTTTTTATCTAGCACCTAGAGGGCGTTACGTACGCTATTGTTATTTACTTTAATCTGCTATATATTTTCTGTCAAGAGAACTTTAGATTTTTTTGTGGATAAACCTTATTTTTACACCTTTTTAAGCAAAACCACTTCCTTTGACGCTTGATGAAGTTGCTGGAAACATTACAAAAACTTAGTATATAATAGGTATCGTTAAAATTAATTACTTCTATTTTACAAAGGTGTACTGAGAAATGTTTCATTCTTGAAATACAGGGTGTCAAAGTTTTAATTTTTTTTCGTTTTTCTTACACGTTTTCGAGGTTTATTAGTTCCAATTTGGTACATTTATTAGTTTTTAGAACCTCCACAATAACACAAAGCGAAATTTGTCGTATATAGTATACAGGATGTTATTTTTTGCCCCACCGAGAATTCCAATCTCGTGTATTTTTTTGGAACACCATGTATAAATCCTAATATCATCATTTCCGTTTTTTCCTTATTCTTTTTAATTCTCTACGTTTTTATCGTATCGGTAATCGTCTTTTATTTATTTGCGAAAATAGCCGTCGATGCAATCCAAGTATTATCAAAGTAACAAAATTGAAAAAAATCTAGTTGACTATGCCGTGTTATCTTTTTTGACGTTTAGTATAAAATAATTTTGATAGTGAAGTAAACAGCATAATAATATTATCTGTTTGTTACCTTTTTTGACGTTACAAATCGTGAATATGCGGATATTTATTTCATTTATGGTCTTGCTAATGGTAATTCGTTTGAAGCTAAATGACTCACGAACTTTTGCTCAGGTTTACATTCGACTGAGCGAAAATGGAACTTTAGAGAAGTCTACTATTTATCAAGAGCACATCGCACTGTTAGAACTATTGAAGTTGAGGAAGCAGTCCTGAGTACTGTAGAAAACGAACCAGGTACAAGTACAAGAAAAATTGCGGCAACATTAGACATTTCTCATATACTTGTTTAAAAAATTTTATTAGATCATTTGATGTATCCTTACCATATCCAAAGAATCCAAGCTCTTCTCCCGCGCGATTTTCCTTTCGGATTCAAATTTTGCCCGTGGCTCATTCAAATGTTGACCCAAAACCCATTTTTTGGAAATAAAATTTTATTTAGTGATGAGGCAAGTTTTTCGAAAAATACCATCAGGAATTTTCACAATAATCATTTTTGGGCAGAAGAAAATCCTCATGCCATAGCCGAAAGTCATTTTCAGCAGCAGTTTACAGTAAATGTGTGGGCTGGTATTATTGGAGACCATTTGGTGGGACCATTTTTCCTGCCAGGAAGATTAAACGGACAGTAATATTGTCAATTTTTAAAAGAAGAACTCCCGCTGCTGTTAAAAGAGGTGCCACTTGAAATAAGATTCCAAATGTGGTTTATGAGTGATGACGCACCGCCACATTTTAGTTTGGATGTTACGGAGCTTTTAAATCGACAATACAACAACCGCTGGATAGGTCGAGGTGGCCCCGAGCCATGGCCCTCAAGGTCCACCCGATCGAAATTGTTTAGATTATTTTTTCTGGGGACCTTTAAAATCGTTGGTGTATTAGACTACTATCCAGTCAGAGGAAGATTTGAGCAACAGAATGTGAAATAATTCGCAATACACCTGAGATATTAACAAGAGGAGGTCATTTTCAGCAGTTCTTATAATTGCTTCAGTTTTTGATGTAACGTTAGAATTAAATTGTTAATTAATTAGCCACAAGATTTTTTTTTCAATTTTGTTACTTTGATAATATTTGGTTTGCATAGACGGCTATTTCCGCAAAGATTTAGAAAACGATAACAGGTACCAAAATATATGCAATGAAACAAAATACAGTTATATTACAGGGTATTCAACAACACAGCAGAGCGGAATTGCCGGTGGCGCAAAAAAAAACATACTGTATACTGCATACGACAATCTGCTTTTAGTTATCGTAGAGGTTCTAAAAACTAATAAATGTACCAAATTGGAAATAATAAACTCGGAAAACGTTTGATTATTATGTATTAATGTTTGGTGTGCAAAATAATTGGGTCAATATTTTATGAGGGTACTTTGACAGGCAGGAGATATGTTGATATGTTGTCAGAAATACTGGAAGACTTTTTGGATAATGTTAACCTAGAAGCACACAATAAATTATATTTCTAACAATATGGAGCTGCCCCCATATGGTTCGTGACGTCACAATATTGCTTGACAGACTTTTTCAAAATGGATGTATAACAACAAATAGTCCGCTTCGTTGGCCACTAAGATCCCCTGACATAACTCCATTAGACTTTTATTTTTGGGGATATGTCAAAGAAGAGGTATATAAAAAGATATATTTGGTATTAGACGAACTTCAATTTAATATTCGGCGCATTGCAAAATCTATCGATGTCAGAACGGTTTTGGAGCCAACAAAAGCTCTGATAAAATCTGCTGAAAAAAATGTATTCAAGAAAATAGAGGTATATTTGCACACCACAAATTTAAATTGATTTTATTTATAATAGCATTCTTTATCTAAAAGCGAAATATATGAATAACTAGGTTATCTTTAACTTTGGGCCAGTATAGTATAGGTATACCGCCAAGTTTGAAGCCTGGAGATACCACTTAGTAAATACTCATATCGAACTCAAACATTCAGCGCACCGAAACGTAAGAAATCTGGCAACAGGATGTAAATTATGCCACACTATTTTGATCTTGCCCGTTGATATCACTGTCAGCCTATACGAGTTATTATGCACAAATCAATAATTTAATATTAGAGCATATGGTTTAACAAGCGGTATGTTACGAACAGAGGTGCAGGTCACAGTTAATTGTGCGTAGTGGGTGGAAAACTAAAAAGTAAAAACGAAGGTGCTTAAATATGCAAATAAATCTTTATAGGGAATATTGTTGTTTCCTGCTTCGAAATTTAATTCAGATTTTTTTTATATATCTTAGCAGCTAAAATCCAATATTAATTCCTACTAAGTTCTCCCCGTCACGTTGATAACATGGGTGTAATATGTTTTTTGAAAATTCCTTTAAGGTGGATCAGCATTTGACATATACATGCGATTATTTCTTCATGAAAAATTTCCTTACACGAAAAGATAAGACAATATTGCATATATAATAAATTTTAACTTTTTACAAGTTTATGTGTAAGTTCCTTGATATGACCTCTTCGACTATTTTATTATATGTTTAGAGTGTTATTTTTATTTAATAAAGCTAAAATTCCAGCCTATGTAAAATATTATCTGAAAACCTCATGCATGGATTTTGTATTTCTAAAATACTGGCTAACCATATAGAAATATTAAAATATAGAAAAAAAATAGTTAGAGTTAATAACAACAATAATATTAATAATAAAAGGAATAATAATAATAACGCCGAGTAAACTTACTTGTTTAGTAAAAACTATTCAAGTCTTCAGCAAGGATAAATGTGTCATTCCCAACATAAAAATAGAAGACCGGCAATAAGTCATATGGAACATAAAAAAACAGATTCGGCAGAAGTATAATGCTAGATTAACGAAGCTCAGAAATACAAAATTATATGGCCACAGTCTGATCTAGGCTGTAAATACCTGGGAATACCGGTTTATTCTTTAGGAGTGATCAGCACAAGATAAAGGGTGTATTCCTTTCAATCTGAATTGCCGTAGTCGGACAGACAAACCCATTTCTATAGAGTATAGAGGAGCATGTTGCCGTATGGAGCCACGGAGCTCTGCATGGAAAGTATCCTAAGTCGTTGAGGGCTGATTCTGGCTACCTCTGAGATCATGGTTGTTCCCTGAGATCGAAGCCTTTACGAGAAACTACGAAAAGAACATCCTGAAGCATTATTTAGTGAGAATATGATCTATTAGAGGGGAGACAATAGAATATATCATGTATGGTTGCTCTGCGTAAGCAGATAGTGCATATCATGGGCTTCATAAACTACTAGTTAACATCCCCTCCCGACTACAAGTAGTCTCCGCAACATGCCTAGAGTCTAAGGAGAATCTTATATTGGGACAAGTCGATTTATACTGATCGGACGGTAGATCATAATAAACTTGACATTCTCAATATTAATAAAATTAATAAAACAGGCACTATCATTGATATAACTGTACCATTATTCCGCAGGATAAAACAGGCAGAAGCTGAAAGGATATCTAAATACGAAAATCTGGCTTATGGCTTGAAAAATGTGTGGAATCTTTAAAACGTAAAGATTTTACCGTTTGTAATCTCGGTGGAAGGAATTATTAGCACACAATTCCAAAAAAAAATCTTAAAGAACTAAATCTACTATACTTAATCAGGGGGTAGAATATTATTATTATTATTATTATTGCTATTTATTATTTCAGTATTATTGCTATTTATTGCTTCAGTATTAACGTGCTCAACTACTTGGGGAAACACGTCTTCACGGGTACTTGTTTCGCAAGAAGGCCGACCAAGATTACATTTGGACTAGGAACTAGTCTGACTCAACTTCTTGTTTTGTTAGGAGAGCCCCTAGAAAATTGAAGGCGTTATTTTTGAATTACCCACCCATCCTAGGGTATAACTGGTTCTTGACAAGTAGATCAGTAAGACTAACACCAATGCAATATCTCTCGGATAGTTGGGCTTAGTCAAGAAACAGGTGAACGTGCAGTCGCCGAGGTTATTTGAACCGTCTTCGACAAAATTGGTCAGAAGTACATTCCTAGTTATCTCACTTCAGTGAGAAATCTCACATACCATTTGGCAGCTTTAAAGAGAAGAAACTTTGTCTCTAACAAAATACCACCGACACACCAAACAATAATAATCAATAATAATAATGTTCATAATAACGGAAATAATCATAATAATAGCAATAATTCTGCAATAGGCCTCTGGTCAACATGTCTGAGAATAGCAGGTTTCCACCTGGCGACATAACATAGGAGTTTGCTTTTGCACAAGATGCACTAGATAACATCAAGACATTTAACTAAAAGACACACCAGTTAAATAGTAAACTAAGGTTGATGAATAATAGGTTTTTTCAGCATGAAAAAAAACTGTATGGGCCTTTGAATGTTCTTAGATGCTCATTGTAGTATTCAAAAAAGGATATTTTTTTTTTCAAGTCAACTTAATGTATTATCTACTAGGACCGGGCTAGAAACTGTTTAAGCTTTTTGCAAAAACAAAAATTCACTTTTGTTCACCATGCAAATGGTGTCTACTTCTAAATTAAAGAAATAGCACTTTAAGCGTAATAGTTAACACCAGATAATATAAAAAAATATGATTTCTAATAAAGAGGCTAATTTACTAACTTAAATTAAAAACTATAAAGATAATAAACCTATCTAGTACTATTTACCACTGAAAGAGTTTAAAAGCTGTTCAGAACGGATTAAATCTGATGTATGCAGGAACCAGCATTGAGGCCTGGCCCACGAACCACCCAACCATGCATGATACAATTTTCGGTCTAAATTAAGCAATATATTAAAATAAAACAGACATGAGGAAATTTATACGACTTGAAAAAACACCTTACACGAATTATCAAGATAATTCAGATTTTTATTACCCCCCAGTTGAAACGCTGAGTACCGCTGATGGGGGCGGTAAACAAGGTAAAATGAAGTCGATTTTAGTTTTCGCTTTAGGAATATTGACAGCACGCACTATGGTGTAAATAATCCCAATTTTCGAATATAATTTGAATTTTAATAAAGTAATAGTTATTCAAGTATGATTGACTATAGAAATTTCATTTAATACATGAGAATAACTGTTACATATCAAGTTGCTTGTCTAGCATCTGAAATGTTTGTTCGAAAAATATAAGAAATTAAACGCTCACAAATGTGATTATATTCAAATTAATTTAAGTGTATACCAGCATGAGCTTTTAGGGTTAGTTAACCTGGAAAATAATTAAGAAAAATGTTAACAAGTATTAGCTCTGAATGCCATTTCATCTTAGATTACATAAATTTTTAACAAGGTCGCCTCAGTTTGAGTTCTTTTAAAAATGCATTCATAATTTAAAATGAACGACTCGTTGATAGTTGGTAAAAACGACAAATCAATTTTATGCTAAAAACTCCAGCGGTAACTTTATTATTTTAAATATCTGCAGAATGCCGATAAAAAGGAGGCTAGAATATTGTTTGTAAATATATAAAACAGGTGCCCAGAAAACTAAGATATTTTCGAAAAAAAGAATCAAATTAGATGTAATATAATAATATATGAAACCCAAGTCTATTAAAGATATGCTAAATCCAAATACATCTACTTACAGACCAAAACTGTAATTGCATTAAAATCCATCATATAAAGCCGCCTTGATATCCAAAGAATATAAGCATATGGTCTTCACCGAAACTTAGTGCCATACCTAAAGATAAGAGATTAATGATACACCCTGCACATATTGCATTGGCTTCAAGAGTGTGCCTATCCTGATTTCAAATATATATATATATATATATATATATATATATATATATATATATATATATATATATATATATATATATATATATAATATATATATATATATATATATATATATATATATATATATATATATATATATATATATATATATATATATATATATATATATATATATATATATATATATATATATATATATATATATATATATATATATATATATATTACAATATTTAATTTTTGCAGGAAAGCGGCCTACAAGAAGAAATTGCTTTTGATTATGTCACAGGATTCCCCTCATGCGAACGAAACCTTTAATATCAATTTACTATTTTTTATTTACATGCTATATGCATAGTGTATATACAAAATATTCAGTTCATTTTCTGGTATCCCAAGTTTATCTTTGTTTAAAAAATTTGTATTTTGCAGTTTGTAAAAAATATTGAAATTTAAAATATGTTTAAGTAAAGTTGCACTAAAAAGTTTAGTTAAAAATATTTTTTCTTATTTCATCATAACATTGTAACATATTTTTCAAAATATTTTTTTATCACTTTTTTTAAATAGTTCTTATTACTATAACTTTTATATTTTTTAAGTTAAAACTACTATTCCTTTAGTATACAAAGCACTAGATTTTTACAAAAAGCTAACATTTTTACATTCCTAATTTTGCGCAAATAATAAAGCGCTCTATACCACAGTGACAAGAACACTCACAGCTGAGGGTATAATTATTGCCAAGTTTAATAGAACATCCCAAATGTAGTATATAAAGCTAAAGAAATATACAATTAGTCCAAGAGGCCACTGCAGGTCGCTTCAAATATATAGTTAATTCATAGTTAATATGATAGTAAATATATAAAAATATATAAAATCGCTGGTTTGCCGAACTTTTTCTGACTGCAACAATATACAGGGTAACCAGTAAATTCCGCAATCATATGGATTTTTTTAAATAATTTACGTAAGTAAATGTTTTTTGTAATTTATCCTACCTATGAAATATGATATTTTTCTCAATAAATGGCAGAAAATTCCACTTTTTCTTAAAATTTTATAAAGAGATCAAGTCAAGAGTTAGTGTAGCGCTTTTTGGAATTTAGCAAATATAGATATTTTAATTCAGACTTGCTTACATTAGGTAATGTGAAAAAGCATCAAGTTAAAAAAATGATTAAAAATTGAAGTCAGCCGATAGCGCTATTTGGTAGATAACTGTAAAATTACAAAAGAAACAAATTTGTGGTATGTAACATTTTTACAAAATTTTCAGAAAAAGTACGTTTTTTTCTGCCATTTTTTAGAAAAAAATTTCAATTAACTTTTTTATTACCATTTACATATTCTATTTTTAGATCATCTAAACCAACAACAATCTAATATACAATTTACTATGGAAATTGAGTCAGATGATGTCATTCCCTTCCTTGATGTTAAAATGTCAAACTAGGTCATACTGTTTACAGGAATCCGACACATACAATACAATAGATATTTATATTTTACTTCTCACCATCTTAAACACAACCCACCATCAATTCATTAGTCTTTAGGGCTTTGACAATATGTGATACAGATTCAATTCCGGAAGAAACAGAAAAACTGACTGAAGCTTTAAAATCAAAAGGATATTGCATTGAATATATTAGGCGTTTGATTAAGTATTATAATAATCCCAGGCCTGAACAAGTTTTGGATACTCAATTGTTAAGTAGTGCAGTTCTACCTTTTATTCAGGGTACCACAGATAAAATTGCAAGAATTCTACGTAGATCCAACATCTTTAATACAAACAAAAGATCCAACATCTTTAATACAAACAAAAAGATTGGGCAATGCTTAAGGACACCAAAAGATGTAATTCCCTTGCAATTAAAAGCAGTTTATAAAATTTATAGTTCCTGCAGTAAAGTGTATATAGGTGAAACTGGACGATCTGTGCCTACTAGACTTAAGGAACATGACAGAGTCCTAACACTGGAACCTGTGGTGGAAAATAGATCAAAATAAAATGAGTTCTAACCACACTACACAACAATTTGTTACGTTCAGGACGCGCGTTTCGCTAACCAACATAGCATCATCAACAAATGATATAAACTAAAATAACTCCTAACCGAGACTATTTATAGGTAAATGTGATCACATTTGGTTGCATCCGACTACATCGTTGTCGAGTACGCAATAGAGGAGACTATAGGCAATAGGCAATCTGTCTTTATTTAGTGCTTTCTTACCACATTTAACTATTTCTATACTCTCAAATGCATCCATTAAACTATTATTAAATACATTTTTAATTAACTTAAGATTATTTGTTCCTATTTGTTGATTATTTTCCAAGCCATATTGGGCAACCCTTAACTTTTCTGTTCTTCCATATCTTAAATGTGCCATGTGTTCTTTAAAACGAATGTTTTTGGAGCGTTTAGTTTGCCCAACGTATTTTAGATCGCAGTCATTACAGCTAATTACATAGATGCCACTCCTCTCAAACTCTAGTCAATTTCTGCGTAGTTTTCGAGATAATTAAGGTTATGTGTGATTTTTTGAAAACTAAAGCTATTTTTCAAATCACTACAAAAAATAACAAAAATTTAAAACTGGGCGTTTGGGTGGTAATTTCCAGTTTACGAAGCATCAATGTGTATACGGAATACAAAATTTTTGATCACACCTGTGCAAAGTGGACATACTACATACATTCAATGGTTACAGTGAAAATCGCAATTTAACAGAAAATCTCAATTATTTCTTGAATCTTGTGATGTTGCATACTCAAAAAAAAAAGCTATAGCTATATATTTTAAATTTGCCAGTTTTTCAATTTAGTTTAGTGTGTTTAGTGGTTGTTGTTTTAATGAAATCATTTAAATTTAAAATAATTAGACTTTAAAAACGTTTCCTTGTATCGATGTCTACTTGTTCTATTTATTAACTCATGGAGTTTTGAAACATAGAGAATGGAGAAAAGCCCGTTCAGTCGTCTCTGAAGGTTTTTAAATGGAGGTTTTATTATATTTCGTTGAATATCCTACCAACTCTTTAAGAAATGCACAAAGGGATTTGAATTTTTCCATGTCCAGCATACATACATCGAATATTAAAAGAAAACAAAATATCCCCATATAAGTCTCTTCCAGTTCAATTTTTAAGTGAAGCTGATTATATTATCAAACCATTATTTGCATACAAAAATCAGACTGGATTTTTGTATGCAAATAATGGACCTGCATTTTGATAGAGGCATTTTATATAAAATTCTTTGGACAGATGAGGCGATATTTTCCTTTTTTTTGTTATGCGGGAATGCATAACAAAAAAAATACTCACTACTATTCTGAGACAAATAAACATTTGGGAAAGCAAATTAAAAGAAAGGACATCATCACGTCATCATCACATGTTTAGTTGTGGTGTGGTATTATAAACCATCGCATAATAGGATCTGTGTTTTTTGAACACTATTTGAATAGACAGATATTTTTGGGGACTTGGTATATATGCAAGATAATGCTCCATACCACTGTGGAAAAGATATAAGAGCATTTTTTAACGAGCAATTTAATTTAAGTATATATAGTAACGGTGAGAGTCCATAGCCACCGCCAAGCCCCGATTTGACACGCACAGATTATTTTTTATGAGACACACTTAAAGAAAGTGTATAAAAATGGAAAGATTATTCTGTAAATGAATTAAAAAAATCAAAAAAAAATCAATAATGGTTTTAACTTTAAAATTTTGCAATAAATAAATACGGTATAAAATTAGGATTATAGTTACGCAAATAGAAATATTATCCATTCCATAGCCTCCTTATAGTTTTTTCTTGACTATGCAGCATCACAATTTTCAAGAAATAATTGAGATTTTCTGTTAAATTGCCATTTTCTCTGTCCCCATTGCTTTTAGATATAGAACATTGATGAGGTTCAAGATCGATTTCGTAGTATGTCCACCCTGTATAGACGCCGACAAAAATTTTATATTCCGTATATGCATAGATCAACCGGAAATCACATGCTTTATAAACTAGAAATTACCACTCAAATGCCAAATTTTAGATTTTTGCTATTTTTTATAGTGATTTGAAAAATAGCAAGAAATTTTCAAAGTTTGCAAAAAATCACACATAACTTTAATTATCTCGGAAACTGCGCAGAAATCGACTATGGTTTAAATTGGTAACTTATATTAATTTTTGACAAGGTCTCAAATAATGGATAAAAATACAGAGAGTCTTTAAAGCTTTATAGTTGAGGTCCCCCAGCAAAATTGGGTCGCCCTGTATACATGAAATCACTATATTTAAAAAAAACTTCAAATTTAAAGAAACTTTTGTATGAAATGAAAAAAGTGTCTACAGATTATTCATCTTGGTACTGATTTTTTTGCCGCCCTTTATTAATTTTAATTTGGCTTATATTTTTTTACATAAAATTAAGAAACGATTAGCGAATATAATATAACGTAAAATTAATTATTTCTAATGGAAACGAATTATGTCAGAAGCAATTTACTAAAAAAAATATCCTCAAGAGGAATCAATAACTCATTAATATTTCAATTACAGCTTGTGTCGTTTCGTTTTTCGTATAATCCAACAAATAAAAAGACAAAACGGAAATTATTCTTTGGTACAAAAAGATATAAAGTGCAGAAACATTCGGTACACGGAGCAAAAATCAAAAAGGGGATTTTGGTTGAGAAAATATTGGATCGGAGGTAATCAGAAAGCGAGATTAAATGGTTCAAATCGGTTTAAATTGGAGTTTTTATGGATTTCCGATATTAGAGGAATAGTATTAAAGTATATTTACAATCATAAAAAGTTAAATTTAAAGCTTTTAGACAGACAATTTGTATAACGCAAAATTTATATTTTATATCCAAACGTGGAATAAGGCACTTTCCTTTATCGGATTTCACTTCTATTTTGACGGTATTGGGTTATCATTTGGCAGCTTTACTAACACTTATTATACAGTATTAAGTCTTTTTGTGCACTTCTGTGAGCTCTCTTATATACTTTTGGTACAGTCTGGTTTGCATGGAAATATTTTAGGGCGGGTTGGTAGTCTGGAGGAGTGCAGTCGGTAACCAATGAGGTAATCGTTTAATAGCATTCTATATACCTAACATGGACCTAGGAACGCATACAAGTCCAACGGTACAGAAAAGGAGTTTCATATTAGATAATTGGAAAGTACAGTCTGTCACAAAAGTTTGGCAACGGCTATTTTTCTCGTGTTTTAAACTTGGATAATAGGGATAAAAAATGGTTTTGCATTAATTGATGATATCTGCTACGTTGTCAGAGCAACCGCTTCATTTTTAAAAAATAATGTTTTAAACGCAGCAGGGTAGAAAAAGTAATTAAATTTTGTAAAGGAAGCCTCAACCTGTGCCTATTTTACTAGAAGTGACCAGTAAAATTTAAATAATAAGTGTTAAAATGCCTGTGTCGAGTTAACTAACACTCCCCTATTGCCAGGTTGTTGTGCTAATTTAGCACAAGAAGTAATTAAAAATGGTTCATTTAAGTGAAACAGCGCGGATAACCCTTATGATGCGAGGATACGGAGAGCGCGTGACGTCATATCAAGAAGTGACGAATTTATTTAACGATGAATTTCCAGATCGCACTCCTGTATCAAAGTCAACTCTCCAGAGAACAGTCAACAGATTCGGAGAAAATAGTATCGTTAAGGACAAAGTAAAACTGGTCGACTAAAAATTGCAACAAATGATGAAAAAAATTTAGAATTATTGCAGATGTTCATCGAAAACCCACACGCTCGAATAAGGAATGTTGGACAAGCAATAGATGAAAGGATTCTAGATACACATAAATTTCAACCTTTCCATTTGGTACAAGAACTATAAAAGATGAAGAATGGAAATGTGCGATATTATGATGAGGAAGTTCGATGAAAACCAAAATTTATTTAAGAACATACTTTTTACAGATGGGGCTTCATAATCAATGGTGTACTTAATAGGCATAACTGCAGGTATTGGACTGACGAAAATAAGAATACAACATTCTCAGAAATTAAATGTTTGGGCTGGTTTGTTTGGATTACAAATTATTGGGTCACTTTTTATCCATGGAATATTTAGCAGCAGAAAAATATTTGGACACCCTTCAAAATTCAATTAAACCAGAAATTTAAAATTTAACTATGTCAAATTTCCTTAACATCTGATTCATCAAGATTGAGCGGCCCTTCACTATGGCAGTATAGTGAGGGAATATTTGATATAACAGTTCCAATAAATGATCAAGGACGCCCAATCTCTCACCTCTGGATTTCTTCTTCTCGCGACACCTAAAGAATGTTATTTATAAAACTAAGCCTGCAAATTTTAAAGACCTAACAAATCGTATTAACCAAGAGGGATCAGACGTATCTGCAGATATGATTCAGAATGCTGTAAAAAATTATTTTTTCACCTTCTCCACTGAAAAACAGCAGAAGGAAAACAATTTGAATTTTAGGGGAGATGAAGGTCACATTTAGAAAGCTTTTATGTATTGCAAGGGTCTTCCACCTTTTTTAGTGTAAAAGCCAAAGATCGATTTCACATCATTCGAAGGGCCACAATGGTTCACGTCGCTTTACCACTATATCAATAAAATAAAAAACAAATAATTTCAAAGTGTAATAATCTTTATTGGTTAAAAAGTTCAATCAATTAATGTAATTTTTGACATTGTTTATTTTTGACAAGTGTCGAAATTTGGTTTTATTTTTTTAGTTGCAACCACAAATTTCCTTCCAGATGTGCGTCTGTAATTCTCGGCCTTGTTTTAGACTTCACGTTTTTCATACGAGAAAACAGCTGCTCGCACACATATGTGCTCCCAAACAAAGACATCATTTTCGGATTTCAGGAAACGAGTTTTGAATAAAAATCAAGAAAACCCATATCGAACTTATCTTTCAGTTCCCAATTACACTGCAAATCGGTAAGCTCCATCTGACAATTCTCTGGCATGTCTTCAACGGATACACTGAATAGTCAGGCAGAGATTGATAGTACTTTTCATTGTCTCTGCGTGTGCTGCGACATATTTAACCACAACTCTTCACTTTAGGAAAGTGCGTAAACTTTTTTTTCAACAACCGATTTTTCCATAAATCCAGTTTAAACTCAAATGCCTTCACAGTGTCAAGTAGGTTGTTGATGAGATTTTCCTTTACTTGTAGTTTGGTGTTCAAGTCATTGAGGTGCAGCGTGATGTTCGTGAGAAATTCAAAGTCGCGCACCCAGTCGGGGTCACTAAATTGAGGAACTCTTTCCCTTTGGTTTTCATGAAGGAGGCGGTTTCCTTTTTGAGTTCAAAAACGCGTTTTAGCATTTTTCCTCTGCTCAGCCAACGAACATCGGAAAATACGTCACATCACCATACTCGTCATCAATTTCGTGTAAGGAGTTTTGGAATTCTCAGTGGTTGAGGCCGCATGATTTAATGAAGTTTACAGTTTTTACGACCACTTTCATTACCTCATCAATATTTGTGGATTTTGCACGAAGAGTTTGTTGATGATACAATGGTAATCCATCAAAGGAAGATCTTTCTGTTGTTTTTTCGTCAAACCCCATCTGTAGCAGAAAGGTTTGTCAATTCTAAATTATATCATCTCAGTACCGTCATCAAACACTTATAAATATCACATCCTTTTGTAGTTCCTTTAATAGGAAAAAGGGCAGCCATATCTTCAGTGATTTCAAAATTCATATCGGGCTAACTGAGCGGTATCGGTTAAATCTGTGCTTTCGTCGAGCGCAACAGAACAAACCAACTTTAGAAAAAAGTTGTTTTTGAGACGGGCACAATACTTCAGCTGCGGCCTCCATACATTCCTTGATAAATTTATCATCAGTAAAAGGTTTTGATTTCAAAGCTATTTTTTCAGATATAATGTAGCTAACCCTCACGATTGCTTCATTTTCAATGTTCCGCTTTTGAAAACTATCTTGCTATAGTTCAAGCTGACTTTTTAGAGCTCTCACTTTATCTTGCCGTAATCGCCGTTGGAATGTCTCAAACATTGTGGCATGCTTTGTATCGTAATGTCCTTTTAAGTTGTATTCTTTCAAGGCTGAAAGGGATTCTTGACACACCAAACAGAGGGTTTTTGGATTAACTCGTTAGTGTTACAGTACAGTTTAATTTTTTGTTTTTTTACCCGAAGTAGAAGCCATTTTTAATGTCAAAGTAGAAGAAACGAGTTTAATTCTCCGATAAAAATATCCACGACAAAACTAAACTTGCGCGACTGCACGGCACAATACAGTATTCGCCTTACAAGCGTCAAAACACACTATACTCAATTCACTATAATCACTTATCGCACATATAGCAGCTTCACTTTCGCTTGTATCGCTTCGTTCGCTCTTGGAATTAACACTGGCCGTTGCCGTGTGATGTAGGCTTTATATAAGCCGAGCGGGTCATCTTTGAATCTCTCGAAATTTCGAGCAGCTACGAGACTGGACTAGTAGTTCCCTCTAGTAGTGATAATTTCTAAAATCATTAGAAAGATTCAAGACATGCAACGCCATCTAGTGGCCTTATGGGTCGTCGTGATCGCGAGTTCACAGAGTGGATCTCTTCTATTTTGAACAACGTCAATAATGTCTATAGCATAAATTTGAACATTCATGCCGTGATCGCACATGTAGTGCTTCGTTATACTTCCCAAAAAATATTACGACCCATATTATTATAGAGAACCCATTGTATGCATGCACTTCTTATATTATATATTATTATAGAGAACCCATTGTATGCATGCACTTCTTAAACTATACGTACCTACCATTTAGTCTAGTTTTCCGAGGCTTTCAGATTCGTACCGATCTTTTGTCACTTAATAGTTCAAATTGGCTCTCATCAAAGAAAATCATATAATTCAATTTTTCTTACTAAAACTTTATAGATTTTGGTTCTTATTATTATTTAGGCCCTGTATAATAAAGTAACAAAAATAGCATTTACCCTGGTTAATATCTCACATTAAACTTTTTTTTTCGAAAATATTCTTAAATAGGTCTAACTAATAAAATTCAAATTTGCGAAACAATTAAAATATTCCAAGGTATACTTTTTCCTTTTAGCTACGTAAAGATGATGCCTAGTTCTGCCAAATAAAAAAACAACATTTTATTGTTTTCCAATTTTCACAAAAATACAAGCTAATTCATTTTGTCGTATGTGCCTTATAAAAGACCTTTTTACATATCCTGTATATTGATATTTGTTCAATCTAAAGCATGTGTAATGTTTGTCCTTGAAGTTTCAGGTTCGTTATAGATATGCTTACATTTTTAGAATCAGTTTAATGCTGCATATAGTTTTATTATTACGTACATACAAATTGAGTTATCGTTTATTTTCCTAAACAAAATGAAGAATCCATTAAGAAGAAATGAAACTTCCGGGTAATTGGGTAAAACTGATCTGTAAAAGAAATTTTCTCTCAGTAATTCAATCTTTGATCCAAACATCTGATGGAAATTGAGATACTGCCAATTTATCGATTTGTTTTTATTTATTCTTTTGTTATTGTTTTATTTATCTTTTAACGAAAGAAAAACTGATACATATTTTTAAGCATTGTTAAGCCAAATTTAACATATACTAGAAAAATAGTTTTTATGCTGCTTACCAATTATTTCTTTGTCATCTTTTATTTTTGTACAAAGTTAGAAGTTAATCTAATAAGTATTTTGCACACAATTTTAATAAACATTTCATTATTTTGTTCCCCTATATTCGATTCGTATTAAAATTTTACCAGATAATTGACTTAGATCAAACTTGATATTGGCTTGGAGCCAATTGAATAAACAATACAGTACAAGATTTTTCAAGTATTTATAAAAACATTTGAAGTTAAGTGGATAAGCAGCTATGCTGCGAACAGGCAAAGCAGCAAAATTGGGAAAACATGTCTTTGTTATCTAGGGACGCAGGGACGTGATGATCTGAAAAAATCTAGCAGATTAAATTTTTCATGTTCAAAAATGATTTCCAAACCATTTTAATAATCTGTAATGTTACTTATTTATATTAAATAATTAAATTTAAACCATAATTACCAAATATAAAAAAGTCAGTTTATTTTATCTAGTTAACGAAAATTAATTATAAAACGAAACAAAATCCATCTACAATGGAGAATCGATATTTCATTAATAGTTCCGTTACAACTTTTTTGGTTTTTCTTTTGTTATAATTCAACAAAAAAAAAACAAAACGGGTTGTTTGAGAAAATATTGAACCGAAGCTAATGACAAAGCAGGATTAAATGCTTGGAAGCGGCTCAAATTGAAGTTAATTTCATTTTATGGGTTTCCGATATCAGTGGAACAGTAGTGGAGTTAAGTTTAAAAGATGATAGTAGCAGTAAATACGAATCAGATTCGACAGCTTTACACAGGACACTTGAAAAACGGAAAACTGGAAATTTGTTTTCTAAATACTATATCGTGGAGTCAATAAGTCAAAAATAATTGTACTGAGAAAAAGTTATCTAAAGTTTTTGCTATGCTTACACTTTATATGCTTAAATTAATTTGTTTGTAAACAGTGAAACATTTTTAGGAAAAATTGTCAATTAATGAATTCTGGTGGAAAGAATTTGTGAGGAAAGTTCTGACCTTTTTTTTGGTAGTAAAGCAGGTTAAAATTTTAACTTCAATAAAATATCTAATGTTATAATAAATATGATTTTTGTCACACAGTTAAAGAGTTTTATGTGTATTTTTAAAATAATAAAAAAAAAGGTAAATACAAAAGTATCCTCAAATATATATATATATATATATATATATATATATATATATATATATATATATATATATATATATATATATATATATTTTTTTATATATTTTTTTTTAGTGTAGTTTGCAGATATACGGGGTGTTTCATTTTTCTGAAATAAAAATCAAATTTGATTTCTTAAATTTAACATGTCTTGCTGATTATAAGCATACTAGGTTTAATAGCGTTATCTTCTAAGTCTCCCAAGAAATTAAAAAAAACGCCATAAGAGGCAATGTGTTAGAGTGAGACAGAGAACATTTTACTACATCCTGTATATATAAATACAAAATTTCTACAAACTACGTATAAATCCCTAAAATTTTTTTATCTCACGACGATGGAATTTTACACATACATTTTAGAACATTTTTTGAAATAAATTCAGTAGCTTTAAAACTATTCATAATTTTTTGGAAATAGCGATTTGATTATGCCATCCGTGTGGGAATTATGACTTGATATACCTTTATCATTCAAACGGATAAACATAAAAATAATTACCCTGATGACTAAATTTAAGCAAATGCTTTTACTATAATCTTAACCCTTTATAATATTAAATTTTTGTGAAATCTAAATTGTCCTAACCCCTGTGGTGAAAGATAAATCAAAATACAAGAGTTCTAACCACACTACAGCCCAACTTGTTACGTTCTGGACGTGCGTACAAACTAAAGTAACTTATACTAACCGAGACTATTTATAGGTAAATGTGGTCACACTTGGAGGGGACTATAGGGAATAGGCCCTTTGTCTTTATTTAGTGCTTTCTTACCACCTTTAACTATTTTTATACTCTCAAATGTATCCAATAATCTATTATTAGATGCATTTTTAATTAACTTAAGATTATGCATTCCTATTTGGTGATTGTTTTCAAAAGCATGTTGGGAAACGCTTGATTTTTCTGTTCTTCCGTATCTTAAATGTGTTCCTTAAAGCGAATGTTTATGGAGCGCCCAACTTATTTTAGATCGCAGTCATTACAGCTAATTTCATAGATGTAACTCCTCTCCTTCAAGTCGACTTTGTCTTTAGGGTTTCCAAAGAGATTTTTCAAACTGTTCTTCGTTTTGTAGGCTACTCTAAAACCTACATTTTAGAGTAGAGTACAGTTTATATCATTTTCTGATGATGCTAACTTGGTTAGCGAAACGTGTGTAAGTGAACGTAATAAGTTGTGGTGTAGTGTGGTTAGAATTCTTGTATTTTGATATATGTAAATTGTTCTAAAAAATAAGCAAAAGTATTTGTTAAAACTCTATTCATATGGCTGAATGAGTTGCACTTTTCTGTCTTACCTTTTCTAACATCGACACAACCTTTCAAACCGAAAGTGAATACTATAGTCGAATTTTGACATTTTCGCCTAAAAGGAACTATTATATTGCAAACGGTTAACACAAAAAGTGTAAGTTATGTTGTTTTAGGTTTAGTTTGACAATCAGAACTGAACACAGTTGAAATAGGTACAGGACTTGTCACATAAAATATTTCTAGAATATTTCATTGATTTAAAAAAAATAATGCTTTAAAAAGAATTGTGTATCCGTAATGTCATTTTACGCGTATGGCGTAATGATGAAATCAGTTTCATGGATAAAACAGTTTATTTCAAATTATAAATAGTTTTGAAATTACTGAATGTAATCGAATCAAATAATCAAATCAACTCGTATTTTTGTACAGTATTTGCTTGCCTGTGTTAAGACAAGACTTCTATTTGAAATGGGAATCATGTAACTGTCAACATTCTTTGATTTGATAGACAAGACCCGATGGTGCAAAAATGCGAACAATAACTAAAAAATCGGTAAATGGCCTTCTACCCGGAACTTCCATCTTAACTGTTTATATATATATATATATATATATATATATATATATATATATATATATATATATATATATATATATATATATATATATATATATATATATATATATATATATATATATATATATATATATATATATATATATATATATATATATATATATATATATATATATATATATATATATATATATATATATATATATATATATATATATATATATATATATATATATATATATATATATATATATATATATGTATATATATTTATATATTAAGAATATGTTAATTTGGTATTAACTTAACAACATTATATAAATATTATATGTCACTCTCTTGAGAGAAAGTTTGAATATCAAAAAAGTTCAGTTAAAAGGCCTTTACTAATAACTTACCTTATAACAAAACCATCGCTTTATTACGAAAAGTGAAATCTATTACAATTTATACAATATTTCCAAATATATATATATATATATATATATATATATATATATATATATACATATATATACATATATATACATATATATATATATATATATATATATATATATATATCTATATATATATATATATACATAGATGTTCTGGCACAGAGAGAAAACCCTGTACTGATGTTTATTAAACATGCATTTGCGTTTTTACTAAACATAATTTAATTATGAAAATAAAATATTCATTACTGTAAATAAGATATATTACAAACCAGCTTCACTGCTATTTGGTAATTTAGTAACTAGTTGATTATCATATATTGTAGTTAATAAAATATTAATTGTGACAAGAATACTTTATTAAAATGTCATTCTTACAAAATCCATAAAGAAATATAATACTGGATGATCTTATATCAGGTTTCCTTTATTATATTATCACCTTTCACTTACAGATTTTCCTCTTATCCTGATTATTTTTTTTTATTTGATGATTATGTCATGTATTTTTCTAATTTAAGAAAGGTAAAAAATAAAAGTATCTTTTAAAGAGAAAAGTGCATCTAAAATAGTAGTGACAAGGAAAAGAACTTACAAAACAATAAAATGGATACAAAGAATTTAATCAATTTATGAACATATCTGCAAAACAGGTTCATACACCAAAGAGTAATGTACATCAACAGAAATTGATAAAAAATATGGTTTCTGCATACTATGGGAACACAATTAACTTACAAATTGGTAAGTTTGGATGATCCTAATAATAAAACTAATGACTTAGTGGAGCCCGTAAATTGAATCCAACGTCAACAATTGCATCTCAAAAAATAAATTTTCAAAACGTATTCAACAACAAGCGTAACCCATCTAAAGAAATTATGTAGGTTATGTGAATGCAAATGTACAAACTGTAGTGTTTCTACTGTAAATGTACATTTAACTCAACAATTTGTTAGCGGGTTACAAAATTCACTTTTTATTAAAAAAATCATTCAGCTGAGAGAACTGAGTCAAACAGTGTGCACATTTTGTTAAAAAATGTTCCCGAAAGGCAGTCGTTTTGTCGTTGTTTCAGAATTATAATGAATTCATTACGGTCCTATGACTATGATCCCTTAGAGTACTCAGAAAAAATATGTTGGCAATAAAAATAATGATCAAAATAATATTATTATGCCACGCCAAAAGATATAATGGATTTTTGGATCGTTTGAACGTAGCAGCACTATCAATGGAAACCGCTCGTGACGGAACACAAGATACACACAACATTTTGTGTTTCAAACGTCAGACCCAAATCTAACACTTATGTACGCAACGAATAAAAGTTTGCTACAGATGTTTGGATACTCCTTATTTAGCAAATACCTGTTTCTGTAAACGCCATCTAGGAAAAGTATGTATGAAAACTATTAGCAGCATGAATAGAGGAAAATCGTTAGGCAACCTGGCGCTATTGAATCAAAATCAGTTTGGCGGAAGAAGAAGAAGAAAAAGAAGGACTATTATATGAATATATTTTATTTTTTCTTGCTTGAAAATATTAAAAAATAAAAAAAATTGTAGATATTATTTTGGATGGAGTAACCTTTAAAATGAAATATGACACAGGTGCACAGAAGATGTCCTTATTCAACAACCGGGGTAGCGCTTTCTTTTCTGTTCTGTTCTGTTCTGAATTAAAAAAAACTAGACTGTCCTAAACTTGATACAAGGGTTTATTCAAACGAAAAAAATTTACTGTTAAGCGAGGCAATGTATGAGAATTTCAATTGGGGGTAAGAGTTAGAGTACGTATCTACTACATAAATCCAAAAAGTAGGACTATGTAGATGCAGATACGCGGACTAGATGGCTTTAAGTCAAGTTAATTGACAAAAAACCATCCTCCAGCAAATATACCTGAACTTGATTTGAATTCTCGGGGCGACAGCATTCCGATTCCAGATCAAATTCCTGCTAATTTTGAACCTGACCTTATATGCAGTGAATATGATCAACCCGTTGTATGTGATGAAACCACAAATTTTGAAAAAAAAAATTACCTCAATAGAAGATAACGATTGCTGGAAGATTTATCAGAGATAAAAAACCTATTCATCTACTAGGTTTATGATATGAGGCTAAGGACTGTTATATCTGTTTTCCTGTATTATGTAATTATATTTCACCTATTGATTTTTACTGTATTTGATGATTGTGTCATATGATTGTCTAAGTTAATAAAGTAGAAAACAAAAGTGATTTTTTTTAAAGAGCAAAGTGCAAATATAATAGGTGAATTCTGTTTAAATTTATATTCTGTTTAAATTTATTGTAACTGCTATGAATTAAATGCTTATTGAAGGCCCTTAAATCACTCTGAAAGAACATTTACTTAATAGATGTATATTCCTTGCTGAACTTTAAAGTTCTCGTGAAAAACTGGATAAAGCGGGAAAGTTAGTATAGTTAGCGAGCAAGTCGGCATGGCGTCGTTATATATGCATTTTTAAATATGGAGTTAGAAGACAAGATATATACCTTAAGTTAATTTACTTTCTGTGTCTATCAAAGTAAGCGATTAGTCAGTTTTTATTTTTAGGTTTTCACTTATTTATTTTAATTTTATGCAACGTGCATTCATTGTCGTCATATCTTCTGTTTGAAAAGGTTAATTAGATATTTCAAATTTTAATAATTTATATTAATTTCGATTTAATGCGCTGCAGTGTTGTAGTGTGGTCATGGTCACTATATTTTTATGTGGTGAACACATAAGGCGGGACATAAGTGGAAGTCTTAGGGTTTAGAGTTTTTGACTAATTATCTCAATAGTAAAACCATAGACATATTGAGTCTATGACTGTAACATTTGTTTTACAGTTAATTAAAGGTACAGGTATAAATCGCATGAGGACGCGCTACGCAGTTAATTTCTTTGGAGTTGGGTGGAGAGATTTTACAACAAAATTAATAATTAAAAATATGTTGTTATAGCAAGCGAGGGAACAAAATTTGTTGAGTATGTTTTGCAAAATACGAAAACTACTTTTACAAAATGAACAAAAATTATTGAGAATTTTGAGGTTCCTAAAACACCAAAATATCAAGTTGTTAAATCTTAGCTGCAATAATAAAACAATATTTTTACTAATTATGTGTTTCTTAAAAATACTATTAATAATGCGAATGGAAATTTTTTCAAAGGAAACAGTGCTCAAGAGGATTGTACTAACATCTTTCATAATTGAAGATCGATGACTATATACAAAGAGTAAGTATGTGAGAATTGCTTGAATTTTATTTCGGCTTTTCTTGCATTTAATAATAAATAACGTGTCAGTTAAGAATAAAGCTAAAATTGGGAAAAATGAAATATTGGATGGTTGAGTTAGCAAATACAAGATGTAATTTAAGGGATTTTCCAATATCTCCTCGAGGTTTTGAGTTTTAGTATTATTGCTTAACACGCATAATGATACATCACGGATTTTACTGATACGGAAGTGTATGAAATGAAGATATTTTAAATATAGTAGTTGTAGTTTAAAATTTTAATGTTTTTATAAACTTACTTACTTTAGTGTTTTAGAAAACAATTCCAATTAAGTTCAACAAGAAAATGGAAACCAATATTCAAGTCAAAAGAGCTTAAAGACTATCCGATCTTTAGAATTAAAATGTTACACTCAATAATATTTTAGAAATCAAGGGACAGGAGCTAATCAAAAGTTTGGATTTAAAGTTCGAATACGGTCCAAAGGCTTACTTAATATAATTTTATGGATTTCCAATAAGCTCACAACTTTTCCGGTTTAAGGATTAAATTTGAACTTTTGCACGGATAGCTAATTAGAGCTTTTTGTATTTTTAGCTGGGTGTTAATTAATACTCTTTTTCAAAATTTAAATACAATATTCCGCATTATGTTCAAGATTTATGTTAAATTACAGAGATTTTTAATTTATGGTAAAGTTAAAAAAATTTGACGAGTTTGATATATTAAGCTTAACATGTTAAGAGTCATTTTGCAAAAGCCAAAGTTCGTATATTTTTAAAATCCCACAAAACTGTTCCCTAGATGTATATTCTGACTACCTAGCGCGATCAGTTCGGAATTGCCAATTGTTTCGTGAAAAGAATATAAGCTACATTGTTAATACATTGTTGCATACTAATACCTTCCGTTTCCGTAAAGGAGGTAATGTAATATCCTGTATAGTGATGAGCGTTAATCGTACACAACAGGTAAGTAAGAAATAAAATAATTAGCTATAAAAATTGGCTGAATTTTATTTAGGCTTTTTTGCCTTTACGCTATAATAGGTCATAACTCTTAAAGTAAAATTACTTATTTCTAAGAAAGATATGATAATTAGGAATAAAGAACATGTCAGTTAAGAATTAAGTTAAAATTACAAAAAGTTAAATCGTTTTGGATATAATAATTTATTATATCTTACTTGTCAAAATATTCCGAATTTTTCGTTACAATATTATATTGATTTCTGTTCAATAAATTTTGTTATTCTTTGTATTCACTGTTTATAAATATTCTACCGTGTAATGAAATCATTCAGACTTCAAAATGTCAACGTCTAATATACTTACATACATACTTACGTACAGGGTACTCGATTGTATTTTGAACAGGGTCTACACATTTGATTAATGATATTTAAAAATGTTAAAAACAGACGTTTTATAGTGTTCTCTGAAACGTCAGAATTTGGTTAAAAAATTAAGAAATGACATTTGAAAAGTAAAAAATTGAGCACAGACTTTGTTATTTTAAGTGGAACACTCTGTATAATATAGTGTACTAGAAAGCGAGAGAACATTCTAACTTTTAAATGGAGACAATAGAAATACACTGCCCTTTATAGCAGGGTTTTTGGTAATTTTTCTTGCCTGTCTTTAAAGATGAAGGTAGCAAACGAGATATAGTTATAATCAGTAAGACTAGACCCATTTAATGAAATATTAAAGGTGTTACAAACTGAGCTTTCAAATAATATATGAATTTTATTATTTTAAGTCTCGTTCAATCGCTAAGTGGTATTTTTGGGAACTTCTCAGATTTCACGTGTTTCCTGGAAAATTTCAAATGAAATGATATATCCATTATAGACTTGCAAAAAAGCAAAGAATATTACGCAAACTTCAAGTTGATATCTTTTTTAACGGAGATATTAAAAAAAGAAAACAAAACTTGACACTTTTATACGAAATTTTTAACTTATTTGCTTGAACTAACAAAAACGTTTCAAAAACTTTTCATTAGAAATCTATCTAAAGTGCGTTACTGTATCCCAATAATAATTAAAATTTAAGGCTACGAGTTAAACAACTAGTAGACTTTGGCTAAAACTGAAGACGAGCGTCATAGTAAAAAACGCTATTAGAAAATGAATTGTCAAATTACTTTTCAATTCAGTGTTCAATCCACACGTTAATATTAAAGCTATTTCTAGAGATTTAGGTATAGTTCATGGAACCGTTCAAAATATATTAGAAGAGCACCGGTAAGTGTAAATTAGAAAAATCGAGAATATACGGAATCTTAATTTTTAATAATAATGTTATTTCGCAAAAATGTGCATTGCTTAATAAACAACCAAATTGTCTAAAACCCTATATCGGATGATATTTTTATTTCCTTATATGACAGCCAATATATTGTAGTATTAATTAATACAGTAAATAGGCTACATAGTGGAAGTATTGAAATCGTAAAAATGTTCAAAAAAAAGTTTTTTCGACGTTTTAGAATTCCTGAAGTAGGAAAGACATATTTTTAGAAGGAACAATGTTTGTAACGGATGTGTGTAAACAAAATGTGCGTAAACAATAACTGGAGAATGATCCAACCGATTTGTTTCAAATTTAAAACAAAAATAGTGCTGGTCCACCGATTTCCAGGGAGATTGGTCGGTAGAGGTAGTTTATTCCCCTGACCCCCCCCCCCGATCCTCAGATTTAACTTGCCTGGATTTATATTGGTGGTGTCGACTAAAGGACATGGTGTTCAATATCAGACCGACAACGTGAGAGAACCTTAGCAACCGGATCCGAAACGCATTCGTCATTTTTCTTATAATCTCTATCTCTATTTGTGTTTAGAGAAACTTATTGTTCAATTCTCATTTTTTTTTATTTTTTGTGATTAGTTATTTCTATTCGTTCGTTATGTAAGTGGAGATTGAGAATCATAAAAATATTAATGTTCCGCATTTATTGTAAATCTACACTACATTTAATGGTCTTTAATAAGGCGTCATCTGGCAATCGACATGGGGCTTAAAATATTATAATTGATACGTTATTTGAAAGTTCAATAAATGTACTTTTCAACGAAACTCAAGTCGCCAAGTTCCGTTAATCTTTAATTAAGTTATGGCCGTTTAGCTAGAGAAAAAAAAACATTAATACAAATTATTTACAAGTTACTAAAAATTATTACAAAAGTAACTTTTATATACATACGCTCAGTGAATTTCTTAGAAAATATACCTTTTTTAATTAACTATGATGCATGTCACTCCCTCTAGTGACCGACCTAGAAACATAAAAATAATTTCCAGTGCTTTTCCTTCGCCACTTTTACTGTAACACAATTTTTCACGACATCATTTTCTAAACGGTTTCCGAGATATGGCCTTGGCCTTCTTGCTTAGAGTTATATCCCTTGCGTACAACGGGTTTTATTAAACGTTTGGTTAAAGCATATTGGTATATTTATTTATTTATTTAGTTAAGTACACTACAGAAAAACAAATTTCCAACTGGTACACGCAAAATCTAAAATAACTATTATATATTTATATGTTATAAATATGTAAAGTAATATGGTCAAACAAGAAAGAAGAAATACAATTACATAATAAACAATAGTAATTATAAGTTTAAAATACAAAACAGACATAGGATAAACTCGTAGGTAAGTCACACAACAGTCAATGCAAACAACATCCAATGGCTACATGCCCCCTAGTTTTCATGCTCTTTGTATAGATAGTTCTTTCTTGAGAGCATTCAAACTCTTCTGACAAAGGTCGATATCACTGAGGAGATGGTTGTAGTTTTTTAATATTCTATCCATGAAAGAATTGAACCCATAATTCGTCCTGTGTGGACACTCAAAAAAAGACGCTGATGTCTAGGGCATCTAACAGGTAAGTAAGTATCAAAATATGTTCAAAAGTAGGGCATAATCTACTGATCCATGTAGGGTTGCCAAGTCCTGATCTGCGTTTAGCGGGATTTGCTTTAAACATTTTCCTTAATAGTATTTTTAGAAAATATGAAATAATATAGGTACCTACAGTGGCGTATTTAGAATACCTTCCTGGGGAAGCAAGCATCTGGTGACTAAAAGAAAAGGTCCTTGTTTTTGTTACCACACGCATAACATAAGCATAACACCGATGAAAATCAGACACGACTAAAAAAAGCCGAAAAAAGAATGGTAATGTCTTTTTATATATATTTTGCTTGGAATAATTAGCTTAGGAGCTACGGAAGTGGGAGGCATTTGCCCCTTTTGTCCTTTTCTAAATGCGCCACTGTTGGTATCGAACAAAAGTTTAAGTGTGCGTAATGACAAATTACAAAAGGTATGTACATAAATAAAAAATAATAACCTCTTTGGCTAAGTATATGTGTATTTATAATATATTTAAACAAGCAAGAAAAAGAAGCATAACCTTAACGTTTGTCACGGTTATTAACGTTATTTGAGAATTACCACCGCATCCTAGCAGTGAAGTATGTAAGTAAATTGTTCCACATTCTCTAAAGATATCTGCGCGTAGTTTAAAAACTGGGAAACGGATTGAACCTTCAATAATTTTTAATTGCTTTTACTGTAAATTTATTGGAAATAAGTTTATTTATTATTTATATTAAAAAGCAGGACGCAGAACAAATCGGCACTAAAGCGGGACATCCCGCTAAATACGGGACACTTGGCAACCCTAGATCCATGCAGTAATTTAAAAAGGAATAGCAACGTGGCCAACTTTCTTTTATACTCAAGGGACTTGATATCACAGAGTAAAAGTCTAGTATTTAACAAATCTAGTTTGTAAGCTTTCAATTCTGTTGATATGGCAGCGATAAAAGGAAGACCAAATATAAAAATGAAAAGTATGAGGCAGGTATGTATGTTTGCATCCACTGTAAATTAATATAAATAATGTAACAACAATGTAGCTAATATGTTTTTCATGGAATAATTGGAGATTCAGATTGCGGTCGTGGGAATATGGATCTTGGGAACACTTCTGTGAGATTTTAAACTTGTACGATTTTGTTCTCAGCTCAATGACTTTTAATATGCTTGTCCTATTGAATCAAACTCGCCAAAGTACTTTAACTTAAGCTTTCTTATATGAAAGATCTCTATATTAATTACAAAAATAATTCAAGCATTAAAGTTTAACATAAGTCTTGAACATACTGTAGAATATTGTATTTAACTTTTGAAAGAGAGCATTATTTAAAACCTAGCTGAAAATACATAAATGCCCTAATTGGTTTTCCGTGCAAAAGTTCAAATTTAATTCTCAAACTGGAAAAGTTGTAAGCGTATTGGAAATCCAGAAAATTATATTAAGTAAGCCTTTGGACCGTATTCGAACTTTAAAACCAAACTTTTGATTAGCTCCGGTCCTTTGATTTCTGAAACACTATTAACTGTAACATTTTAATTCTGAATACCGGATTAAGCTTCTTGGAGTTGAATATTTGTTTTCATTTTCTTATTAAACCTAATTGGAATCGTTATTTTCTAAAACACTAAAGTATACAGACATTAAAAAACTTGTCTATTTAAGATATTAACTTGTAATACATGAAGCACAATAATGGTATATATATATATATATATATATATATATATATATATATATATATATATATATATATATATACACATAGCACAGAAAGGATTTTTTTTGGGACGACCGTCAAAGTAGATTGAAATTTGGCCAACTATAGACAAGTGTTTTTGATTTAAGGTTTACATTAATACAGTCAACTAGTTGAGAGACGAATACAACTAACACCAAATTTAACAAAATAAAACCACATCAGAGACACCAACAGGAGCAAAACCGACATTTGTGGTTCCAAGAGAACATGCGAAATGTTCGCCGGAATTAATACTCTATTGCCACGGAGCTGCATATAGCCACGTGTAGTGAAACTCATAACCCAAGTAAAAACCTAAAGTAGAAATAGATTTTCTCCGAAATAACTATTATATAGTAAGAAAAGGATTTTTTGGAACGACCGCTAAAGCACATTGAAATTTGGCTAACTATAGACACATGTTTCTCGCTTAAGATCTTCATTAATACAATCAATTACTTAATATAACAAAACCACACCAGAATCACCAACAGAAACAAAACCGACATTTGTGGTTACAAGAAACACATAGTTGGCTCAGTTGCGCTTGTGGGATCCTTCGGTAGTATTTTCTAGTTACCTTTCGTCATGCCTTTGTCGATTTCTGGTCAAATGTTTCGTTGTCCATAGCATTCCCTTTGTCTGCAGGAAGAATTCTTTATTTCTTTCTGGAGACGAGTAAGTGTCTTTGTTTTTTTTTGTCTAAAATGGTTCTTATTTTATGTCAGAATTGATAATGATGGTTTCAACAGCTGCAATGATTTCCAAAACATGTGTGCGGTTTGGTGGCAGTGCAAAATTAAGACCCCTGTTTAACAGTTGTTTTTCTGTGTCTGATAATATTCTTTGGGAAACGTTGGCTGTGTTCTTTCAAACATCTCTTGGTTCTGTTTAGCGACGTGCTATAGGCCTCTGGAATTTCTCGTAATCTTTCGCAGATCTTTTCGATCTTGTGGAAAATTAGCTTGTAATCCTCTTCTAAGGTTTACTGCTTGAGTTCTTCGTATATTTGCATCGATTCAGTCTCTAGAATAGATTTCTTCCAACTGTGGTGACTTATTTGTGAACGTTGTAATGCTTTGCTGGTATTGACTAATAACTTTATTGTTGGTTTCTCGTGGCTTCGGATTGTTAGCTGATTCCAGGTCCGTACCGAGCTTTTAACGTTTGTTTGAAAGTAGTAGACAACGAAGTCTTGACGAAAGAAAACTACAAAATACTACAGAAGTATCCCACAAGCGCAAGTGAGAGCAAATAGGATACGCGACAAGTTAACCCCACATTACAGCAAGCCACCTCGTTTTTATAATCTGCAAAGATCCACAAGCCGGGACTTAGAGATCATTCAACCTTTACACTGTTAGTTTTAATGTAGAAAATATATACACAAATCTAGAAAATATATACACAAATGTTCTGATATATGAATCCATTAGACATAATTAGGCAAGCGTTGAGGGAAGACGAAACATTCTTTGAAACGACGTTACCTCTGGATGACGTGATGGAACTATTGGAATGAATTCTGACTTTTAAGTAAAAGATTTTATTCACAAGATAATGGTCTTCCGATGGATTCATCCCTCTCTTATATTTATATAGAGTGGTTTGAAGAGCACGCAATAAATACGGCTCAACAGAAGCCTAGACTTTGTTGTGTGGATGATACTTTTATTATTTAGACTTCAAATTACAATCATTTGACGTAATTTTTCATCCAATGATTAATACATGTTCATATGGTATTTGAGTGATTATTTCATCACTTAAATAACAGATAAACATCTAATAAGTTTACAGTGGAGAAAGAGGAAAATTCTTCTTTGCCTTTTCTTGACGTTCTCGTTACTACATCCACACAGAATGGATAACATCTCAACCAGGGTTTTAATCATTCTGTAGCACCAAAAGAAGGGATCATAAAAACGCTTTACGACAGAGTTGTACTTGCAATAATACAATGGACCTTGGGGCAGAAATTGAAAAAAATTAAAAAAAGATTTGTTGCAGAATGGTTACTCTGAAAGATTAAGTAGTAATAAAATATTAAAATTACAAAATGATCATCATACTACGACATATTCCGATCTACAAGAAACAACACCATTTCTCACCATACCCTATATTAAGGAAACATCTGGGAAGATTCGGAGAATAGCCAAGGATTTCAACATCAACACCTCTTTTAAATCAGAAAATACGTCAAGAAGCTTGCTGACAAAAACTAAGCCAAAGAACATCGATAAAAATGTATTCACAAATCTAGTGTGAATGTGGTGACTCGTACATTGGAGAAACAAAACTATCTCTAAGTATAAGAGTCAAGTAGGATTTTAATCATATTTAAAAGGGATAGACTTCAAAATTGAGCCTAGCGGAACACGTCTGGTCAAATCAACACCGGATGCAGTTCAGCACTCACGAAAACGAGAATATATAGAAGCAGCTTTCATAGAAAGTCGCTTCTAGGTCGAGCTGACCTTCCAAAACTTCATGGTTCAGTAACCAAAGGGTCGAGACTTCACGCGCCACCGCACACGTCTAGTATATAAACCCATAGCTTTAAAGTTAGCGTTATGTTTACACTTGAAAACGACTGGATATAGTTACCATTCGAAACGTTATGAAACAAAAAAAATAACAAGAATGAAAGTCCTGCATAATGAGTTTAGTGAACATTCTACTTTGTCTATCACCTTCAAACATACATTTGACACATTTGAAATTTTCAAAAATGGTTTAAATTTAAAAATGGGGGTTAAATGTATGTCACAAATAATTCCTAAATATTTTAAGTGTCCGGTACTTTAGTTTTATAACTTTAATATAAGTTATAAAGTTGTGACACAATGTCTTGACTTGACTTGACTCTATTACTATTGTTTAATAAATAATTGTTTGCGAAAGTGTATTTTTTTAACAGAAATGACCTTTTAGACAATCGAGCTTAAATATGTAAACCTAGTCTTTACTATATACTGAACTCAATTTTTCGCCATCGCTTATATTATCCCAGGTGCAGTATAATAAACCGAAAAATCTACGGATTTAAAAAGTTCGATATTGAGTTCAGTCCGAGGATAAGGCTTTAAGAGATTTCTGCGAAACACTCAAAAACGTCTCGGGGAAATCTCCAGGAAAATATTAACGGTATAATGCTCCTAAGGAGTACATATTTACTACTTATCAAACGTTTAATAAACCTTGACGAAAACAAATCGTAGAATTATGGAGTTGAGAAATATTTTATATTTTTAAAGGCTAGAGTTTTTGAATTTAATTGTCATCAAAAAAGAACAAACATTTTATTCACACTTTTCTACTCTCTTGCACTACTTGCTTCTTTAACATAGTTTGATTTTTTTTATTGTTGCTTCCTAGATTCTAAACTTTTACTCTCGGTTTCTCATTCAATATATTATATTTCTTACAAGTATAAATAAACACTGACAACCAGTTGTTAAGGGGTGTTTTCGAAAAGAATGCACAAGGGGCTGCAATAAGGTTTAGGTGCGTTGTTTCTAATACAGAATGACAGATTATGTAGGTTTAATTGGTTACTAATTTTGTTCGAACACATTGCTTCAATATTTAAAACAGGAGATAATTATTTAAATCTTAAGTTCAATCATCTTCGGTGCATTTTTGGACATAGACATTCCTTATATTTTTCCACCTGCCTGTTTTTAGCTTCACCCATCCAGTTGAGTCCCGCTGTTCGTTTAAAATCGTCCGTGCAGCGCATAAGCGGGCAACCCTCTAGATCTTTTCACTGCATACGGACGCCACTTAAGTATATTTTTGTGTCATCTTTCTTCTGTATGTCTGGCAACATGGCCAGCGTAGTTCCAATTCAATTTCGGCGACATCTTTAATTTTAGTTACAGAATGAATCTAGCAACTTGTTTTGCGATCTTTTAGAGATATACTCAACATTTGCCTCTCCATGGCCCTTTGAGTCACTCGCAGTTTCTCCTAGTCTGCCTTGCTAACGTACATGTTTGAACGCCGTATGTAAGGACTGGGATAACACATTGTTCGAACAGTTTACTACGTAGTTTCATGGGGAATATTTTCTGTATATTCATTTGTAGGGCAATTTTTGATGACTCTCTTTCAACCTCTGTGACCATTGTTTGAAGTTCTTCGACGTTGTTGACGATTATTACAATAATTTTACCAGTACATGTTTGCTTTCTTGTGGCAATTTCTTAAACATCTTTTCCAGAGTAAATGTAAATGACTTTGGTGATAAAGCTCTTAAACATATTTCCCAGAACAAGTGTAAGTGACTTTGGTGATAAAGTGTCACCTAGCCGTATACCCCTTTGTATTTTGACAGGTTGGGTTGTGTCATAGAGTTATATTACCGATGTGGCATATTGTTTTATATATGTTATTAGTTGTGTATATCTATGGTCAATGAATCACTCTCTATATCTTGGGTAGCGAGAAGATACTCTTTGTGATACCGGCAGAAAAAGATCTACTTCAGGGCAGCGAGCCTGCCCATGTGAGCCGCTATCTAGTTCCACGGAAATCCTTACCCACTCACCAATCCGCCTTGCCATCCTTATGTGTCAAGGGCAAACCCCTCCCTTATGGATTCACACACAGAAAAAAAAACCAACTCTGCAAATCGGAACGGTTAATGTGAGAACACTTTTCGGTGGCACTCAGTTGTTTGTTAAGTGAAAAATAATACAATGCTATGTCCAATATCGGCAAGCAGCGAAGAAGATGCGGAATCCTTTTATGATGATATTGCAAACAACCTACGTAAAAATCAATGCAACTTATATATTAACCAGGGAGAATTTTAATTCAAAACTGGGAAGGAGACAAGAAAAAAAGGAAAAGTTTCTGAGCAGTTAGAGCTTTGATAAAAGAAATTACAAGGTTACTTGAATTTATAACATCGCAAAAATTATACGCAATGAACTCTTTCTTTCAAAAGAAGAAACAAAGAAAATGGGCATGGCTAAGCTCGGACAGAAAGACAAAAAACGTAATTGATTACATCTTTTCAACCCATAAAAGAATCGTTCAAGGTGTGACTACGCTGAACTCATTTAGCATCCATAGCGACCACCATATTCACACCCAAATAATAGGATCCAGACAGAAATGATAATAAAATTAATTATGCAGACGTTATGTTTTTCTGAGTGGCAGCCTCGTTTTATTAAAAAAAAAAGTTCGAAAGTCAAGATGAAATTTACAAATTTGTAAAAAATATGTAAAAGGGTGTTTCACTTAATTTCCAAATTATAATTATTATGAGATTAAACAAAATGGAAGCCATCATCAGTATAGGCGTCGCGACGTCAAGAAAAAACAAAATCATATTAGAAACGTTCTCAATTTAAAATTTGCGTCTATTTCTAAGGCTTTTTGATTAATATTTTGATTACAAATTACTATATTGGATTCTAAAATATAGCGCCTCTTCTAGTAGATTAGTTAGTTTTTTAAGGATTTCATTAAATGATCGTTTAAAATTTAAATAAATCACTCTCTATATCTTAGTAACCAGTATAGTAATCAGGTTGATGAATATAACAAAAATGTCTTGGAAAGACGTGTTTAGGAAGTATGAGACTTAATGCGTTTAATCCATCAAATAAACGCTTTAAATACATTTCAATCTCTTCAGTTTTGTTTAAAGTTGTATTTGAAATTCCGATTTAAAATTATGTTTCTTTTAACCACTTACCTAAAAAAACATAAATATACAAGGTAATCACACAACAAGTTTATGTGAATACATACTACATATATACACTGATTGGAAAGAGTTAATTTTACGTGAATACATACCACATATGTAAACTGATTAATTTTCATCTATAGCCGTAAAAATATTTCTTTTGGTGAAATATATTGGACATAAATTGCCAATTTACTTTTTTAAAAAAGAGCGAACAGATAAAACTAAACTATCATAAATCACACATTCTACAAATTTCAACCAAACGAGAAGCTCAAGTTATAAAATATCATTGGTACCACAAATGCCACATAAATTATTAGCAATTCAATACACACGTCTGCATTCTAAAGTTGTGTCAGCTAATATAAAATCCAGAGAGTTTCTTGCTATAAATTCCTGAATATTTTAAAGCTGCAACTGCTGTGTGCCGGATGCGCCATTTTAGTTATTTTACAATCCCAATAAAGTTTTTGGATAGTTTTATTAGTTTTGCATAATAGGTACAAATTCTGAAATAAAATTCTTTTGTCAAGCGTTTTATTCCTTACGTTATCAGTTACCATAGATTCTTTTGCTACGAAATATTATGAAATTATTGTTAAATAACATAATATTTTAATAGACCAGTGAACCTCCGTATTTCACCATAAAAACCTATTTTTAACCAGTTTCTTCGTTCTAATTTAAACATGTGGAATACAAAAAGAACTAAGTTTGCCACTCTCATATGAAAAATAAAAACAAAATCATTGGTAAAAAATTGCGATTCAGACAAAACATCATGAGTAGCATATCTTTAGTAAATCCCTGCTGCGTGTATTTTGGCATAGATCCAAAGTGGTTCAATCACTCTATATTTTCTGGTAGTCGACTCCAACCATATATGAATAACAAAGGTACTTGTAATGTTTCTTTAAAATTCTTGGACCTTCGCGTTCCTGAAGTCTCTTCCTCCTTAACTTCCTTGAGTTGGCTCTCCATCCTGAACATTTGTGTTTGGGGATCACGCTGTATACAAAATTATTATTTCAGTTTTGTAATTAAATATAACCGATAATAGCTCAACTGACAAAGACTTCGTTAAAACTAAGAACTGGTCAAGAATTGATTTTCGTAGTGTAAACAAAACCACGCGACCAATTACCCACTACCATAGTGGTCTGATGCATTAGTAGTGTCATTTAGTGGCTTTCTTTTATAGATATCGGCTGTATCGCTGGCATAATATATTTTTGAGAGGACAGCAGTAATAATGATTATTAAATACGCGTAAGATTTATTCAATTACTAATGACAGTTAATAAAAAGTAGAGATAGTTCATCTGTATGTGAAATAGACGAATGAGAGCGGCGCCGGTGGGCCAAAGCCCAACAAAAATCGCATTCTGTTTTACATATATATATATATATATATATATATATATATATATATATATATATATATATATATATATATATATATATATATATATATATATATATATATATATATATATATATATATATATATATATATATATATATATATATATATATATATATATATATATATATATATATATATATATATATATATATATATATATATATATATATATATATATATATATATATATATATATATATATATATATATATATATATATATATATATATATATATATATATATATATATATATATATATATATATATATATATATATATATATATATATATATATATATATATATATATATATATATATATATATATATATATATATATATATATATATATATATATATATATATATATATATATATATATATATATATATATATATATATATATATATATATATATATATATATATATATATATATATATATATATATATATATATATATATATATATATATATATATATATATATATATATATATATATATATATATACTAATTTTGTTTTCTTGGGTATTTTGGTTCGATAGTAGGAATAAAATTAAAACAAATTTAATTTAATTTTTGTTACATTTTTATAGACGTTTCGACTATTTATGGTTGGTCTTCATCAGTATTTTTTTTGTGTGTCTGTAACAATAGAAAACCGAGATAAGATATTTTTCTTAAAAGACTATTATAAATTGTATGGACAAATTATTAATAATATTATTTTAACATTTTAGATGACTTACCATAAGAAGGATCTTTCAGAATTCATCTTTATGCAACATTTAAAAACAGCACGTTTTCCATACAACACTCAGAAACAGCACATTTAAAAACATTGAAAAGAACGTCATACAGATTAAAATTACTATAATATTAATTGCTACTTTTGCTTTAACTGGCAGAATGCATTCATGTGAACCGTCGGTTAAGGAATTCTATGGGTTTTTTTTTATATATATATTAGTTTAAAAAAGCAAAGATAATTAGATTTGTTTTGAACTGTTTTATTATTTAAAAGGTGATATATTGTTTATTTACTTTTGAATTTAGAAAAAAGGGGGCTAATTTAGTTTGTTTTTTTTTTTATATTAATTTAATGTATATATGAAGTCAGTTTTAGAGTTATTTGATAACGTTATAATATATTTGGCTCAAATTCTTTATGTCTGTTTTGTCATTTATAGCATTGATCTCCCGTTTTATGTATAACATTTCCAGAAACTCTCTCTTTTTTTGATTAATTTCCGTATTTAGAATAGTAGTATCTTGAAAGTTAAAAGTATGTTTATATTCTGTTTCGTGATTTGTAAGCGCTGTTTTATTTTTTTATCATACTTGTGTCCATTCAAACGATTTTTTAGATACTGTGTGGTTTGCCCTATATACACCTTTGGGCAGTCGTTGCATTTTATTTTGTATATAGTGTGTGTTTTTTGAAACTTAGGTGTTTTTGATTTTAAAGAGGAAAAAAATTTTTTTTGTAGGGTATTGTAACTTTTGTGAGATACGGTTAGATCTTATTTTTTAAGGGATTTTTGTAAATTTTCCGACAGTCCTTGAATATAGGGTATTGAAATATATTTATTTTTATTGTTTTGATTGTTGCTGGGGTTAGAATTATTTTTATTAATGTTATTTAATCGGGACTTAAAAATTGAGTTTATTAATTTCATTGGTTAGCTGTTTTTTAATAAAGTATTTTTTGCTTTTTGGATAGCTTCTTGTCGAAATTCTAGATCGCTTAATTTGATTGCCCTATCCGCGAGCCCTATAATGACAGATTTTTTTTGGGAGTGTGGGTGTTGCGAAAGATAGTTTATGTATCTACCAGACCAAGTATTTTTTGTATACCACTTTGTTTTTATGCAAGTTTCTTTGTTATATAAGGTCATGTCTAGAAAAATATTTTTTTATCTTTTTCAGTTTCGATGGTGAAATTAAGTTTTTGGTGAAAATTGTTAAACGCGTTAAGGATATATTCGCTTTTTCCTTGTGGTATGATTGTTAAACAATCATCAACGTATCTGTAGAAGAATAGAAGTTTAAAATTTAAGTTTTTAATAACGTTGTTTTCTAATTCTTCCATCACTAATTGTGCAACGACACTTGAAATAGATGAGCCCATTGCACAGCCGTCAAGTTGTTTATAGAATTTGTTTTTATGCATAAAGTAAGTGGATTTTAGAACTAATTCTATTCCTTTTAAAAATTCATCAAGTGGGATATCAGTATGTTTTTTTATATCATTCCATTTTTTCCTGATGATTTCGAATGTTAGATCAATTGAAATGTTAGTATATAGTGAGACTACGTCTAGCGAGATTAAAGTGCGGTTTTTATTTTTTCTTTAAAATCCCAAGAGTCTTTGATGAAAGTATCAGTTTTGTTTATGACATTTGCTAAAATAGTTTTCAGGAATTTTGAGAGACCATTTAGAGGTGATTGGATACATGAGATGATAGGCCGTAAGGGTATACCATCCTTATGCAGTTTTGGTAGCCCGTATATTTTTGGCGCTTGAGCGTTATGTATTTTTAAATTTTTTGCTATGGTGGGAGAAATATAGTTTTTGTTTTCCCAGATTTTGATTAGTTCATTATTTTTTTTTGTAGTATATTAGTGGGGTCGTTAGAGATGAGTTTATAAGTTTCCTAGTTATTCAAAAGGGTTTCCAATTTATTATCATATTCGTTTTCATACATAATGATTGTTTTGTTTGACTTATCTGGTCTTAAGATTTTTAAGTTTTAGTGCTCTTTTAAAAAGGATTTTGTTTTTCTTAACTTTTTACATAGTTCATTATCTATATTTTGGTTCTTCGTTTTATATTTTTTAGAATTAAGTTTATTTTTGTAAGATGTGAGGGCATTACAACATGTTGTTCTGATCTCGTCTTTTTTTTCCTGATTTAAGTTGTTAATGGCTGTGTCAATGGATGAGATAATCTCTGGAATAGGGATATCTTGTGAAGTGGTGATTGGACATGCAAAATCTGAGCCAAGACTTAGGATATCATTAGCATAACTTGGAATTTCGATAATAGTCAGATTTTCCAGCCAATCGCCCTCAATGTGGATCTCATTAGAGTCCTTTGTATTTTTTCTTTTTTGAACCAAAGTTTTAATTTTTTGATGTTATTATTTTTTATCTTATTAAATAGGTGTTCATATTTATTCGTTTCAAGACTCACGATATTTTGAAAAATATTTGGGGGGTATTTAAGAATTTTATGTTAATTGTTGTGTCGCTGATTAATAATTTTAAGGTGTTAAGAATAAAATATTTTATGGTAGAATTATGAAATTTCCTTCCTAAGTTGTCACTCGAAAATTTTATATGTTTTACGTTAATATTTAAAAAAGTGGGTGTAAGATTTTCGGATTTACATCTAAGGAGGAATTGCAGCCTATTCTTTTGTTTTGCTAGTTTGCATAGGTGATTGGTAAGTCCATTTCTAAGGGTGTTTGGCTCTTCATTACGGACATTTCTGATTTCATTGATAGTTTCCAGATATTCTCCCATTCTGTATATATTTTTAGAGATTTTTTTTTGTTTAGTTCTGAACCTTTTGTACATATATATTCTAATTTTGTTTTCTTGGTTATTTTGGTTCGATAGTAGGAATAAAATTAAAACAAATTTAATTTCATTGGAATATAAAAGCAAATTACAAACTATTCACCCCCCAAATATTTTTCAAAATATCGTGAGTCGTGAAACGAATAAATATGAACACCTATTTAATAAGATAAAAAATAATAACATCAAAAAAATTAAAACTTTGGTTCAAAAAAGTAAAAATACAAAGGACTCTAAAGAGATCCACATTGAGGGCGATTGGCTGGAAAATCTGACTATTATCGAAATTCCAAGTTATGCTAATGATATCCTAAGTCTTGGCTCAGATTTTGCATGTCCAATCACCACTTCACAAGATATCCCTATTCCAGAGATTATCTCATCCATTGACACAGCCATTAACAACTTAAATCAGGAAAAAAAAGACGAGATCAGAACAACATGTTGTAATGCTCTCACATCTTACAAAAATTAACTTAATTCTAAAAAATATAAAACGAAGAACCAAAATATAGATAATGAACTATGTAAAAAGTTAAGAAAAACAAAATCCTTTTTAAAAGAGCACCAAAACTTAAAAATCTTAAGACCAGATAAGTCAAACAAAACAGTCATTATGTATGAAAACGAATATGATATTAAATTGGAATCCCTTTTGAATAACGAGGAAACTTATAAACTCATCTCTAACGACCCCACTAATATACTACAAAAAAAAAATAATGAACTAATCAAAATCTGGGAAAATAAAAACTATATTTCTCCCACCATAGCAAAAAATTTAAAAATACATAACGCTCAAGCGCCAAAAATATACGGGCTACCAAAACTGCATAAGGATGGTATACCCTTACGGCCTATCATCTCATGTATCCAATCACCTCTAAATGGTCTCTCAAAATTCCTGAAAACTATTTTAGCAAATGTCATAAACAAAACTGATACTTTCATCAAAGACTCTTGGGATTTTAAAGAAAAAATAAAAAACATCCAAATACCAAATAACCACACTTTAATCTCGCTAGACGTAGTCTCACTATATACTAACATTCCAATTGATCTAACATTCGAAATCATCAGGAAAAAATGGAATGATATAAAAAAACATACTGATATCCCACTTGATGAATTTTTAAAAGGAATAGAATTAGTTCTAAAATCCACTTACTTTATGCATAAAAACAAATTCTATAAACAACTTGACGGCTGTTCAATGGGCTCATCTATTTCAAGTGTCGTTGCACAATTAGTGATGGAAGAATTAGAAAACAACGTTATTAAAAACTTAAATTTTAAACTTCCATTCTTCTACAGATACGTTGATGATTGTTTAACAATCATACCACAAGGAAAAAGCGAATATATCCTTAACGCGTTTAACAATTTTCACCAAAAACTTAATTTCACCATCGAAACTGAAAAAGATAAAAAAATAAATTTTCTAGACAAGACCTTATATAACAAAGAAACTTGCATAAAAACAAAGTGGTATACAAAAAATACTTGGTCTGGTAGATACATTAACTATCTTTCGCAACACCCACACTCCCAAAAAAAATCTGTCATTATAGGGCTCGCGGATAGGGCAATCAAATTAAGCGATCTAGAATTTCGACAAGAAGCTATCCAAAAAGCAAAAAATACTTTATTAAAAAACAGCTACCCAATGAAATTAATAAACTCAATTTTTAAGTCCCGATTAAATAACATTAATAAAAATAATTCTAACCCCAGCAACAATCAAAACAATAAAAATAAATATATTTCAATACCCTATATTCAAGGACTGTCGGAAAATTTACAAAAATCCCTTAAAAAACAAGATCTAACTGTATCTCACAAAAGTTACAATACCCTACAAAAAAAATTTTTTTCCTCTTTAAAATCAAAAACACCTAAGTTTCAAAAAACACACACTATATACAAAATAAAATGCAACGACTGCCCAAAGGTCTATATAGGGCAAACCACACAGTATCTAAAAAATCGTTTGAATGGACACAAGTATGATAAAAAAAAAATAAAACAGCGCTTACAAATCACGAAACAGAATATAAACATACTTTTAACTTTCAAGATACTACTATTCTAAATACGGAAATTAATCAAAAAAAGAGAGAGTTTCTGGAAATGTTATACATAAAACGGGAGATCAATGCTATAAATGACAAAACAGACGTAAAGAATTTGAGCCAAATATATTATAACGTTATCAAATAACTCTAAAACTGACTTCATATATACATTAAATTAATATAAAAAAAACAAACTAAATAGCCCCCTTTTTTCTAAATTCAAAAGTAAATAAACAATATATCACCTTTTAAATAATAAAACAGTTCAAAACAAATCTAATTATCTTTGTTTTTTTAAACTAATATATATAAAAAAAAAACCCATAGAATTCCTTAACCGACGTTTCACATGAATGCATTCTGCCAGTTAAAGCAGTGTCGCTCGAAGATAGACATACTCGTAGCAATTAATATTATAGTAATTTTAATCTGTATGACGTTCTTTTCAATGTTTTTAAATGTGCTGTTTCTGAGTGTTGTATGGAAAACGTGCTGTTTTTAAATGTTGCATAAAGATGAATTCTGAAAGATCCTTCTTATGGTAAGTCATCTAAAATATTAAAATAATATTATTAATAATTTGTCCATACCATTTATAATAGTCTTTTAAGAAAAATATCTTATCTCGGTTTTCTATTGTTACAGACACACAAAAAAAATACTGATGAAGACCAACCATAAATGGTCTATAAAAATGTAACAAAAATGAAATTAAATTTGTTTTAATTTTATTCCTACTATCGAACCAAAATACCCAAGAAAACAAAATTAGAATATATATGTATAAAAGGTTCAGAACTAAACAAGAAAAAAATCTCTAAATATATATATATATATATATATATATATATATATATATATATATATATATATATATATATATATATATATATATATATATATATATATATATATATATATTATTTAATTGGGTGGGGAATCCTGTATCTTTCACATTGAATAATTTTACAAAAAATATAATTTAATACTAATAGGAAAAAGTGGTTAATATCGGGGACTCAAACTCATATGTCCTGTAACTCTTGTGTTAATAACATGCAGCTTAAGCCGTGTACTCACTACGGAACGAATTTGGTCTCATTCTAAGAAACACATGCGTTCACTTAGGGAAGGCGTAAAGTATATGGACCACAGTACATGCGTTTGGTTGCGTACAGGTTCACTCGTGCCGGCGTACTTGTTGATTAATTATATTGTTAGTTTAATTTTCCATTTTAAAATACAATTTTTCAAAATTATTTAATCGGCATTTTTTAAAATTGAAAAACTTTACTCGTCTTCACTAGGACTTGAACGCAGGACGTCCCGAATTCTAATCAAGCGCTCTGGCTACTGAGCAACAAAGACCACGAGTCAACCACCAACTACGATAATTAAACTTGTATAATTTTATAATAGTGTATTATTATGGTATTGCAACATTCGGCGGCTATAAAGCGAGTAGAGTCTTAAAGAGGGAAGGAACTCATTTACGATTATTAGACATTAAGAACTATGTAACTATAATCCAAATGCATCGTCGATATACAACGATTTCAGCAGAATTCCGAAGCAGATAGTTTATAAATTGTTATTGCTTTTTGATTACCTACATTTTATTATTATAAAATTCTGGAAATTACTTAACAGGCATTTCAGACAAATTTTATTAAAATTGAAAATGTTAACTCTTTTTCTATGGGACTCGAACCTAAGACCTCTCACATTCTGGTCAAACGCTCCGACCACTGAGTCACGAATACCATGAATCAACAAACAACTACTATAAATTTAACCTACTACTCAATATTATATTATTGTTATTGATTCTGTGTATTTTATTACGATAGTTTCCCAAAAGTAGTTAATTGGCATTTTAATCAAATTAAAATAGAAAAATTTAGTTCGTCTTCGTTCGGATTCGAACCCAGATTGTATCGCATTTTTAATTTAACATATATTTCAATGTCTAATAATTATGAATGAGTTCCTTTCCCTCTTAACACCATCCCCGGTTGGTATACACAGTAAAATTCACAAAAATTGAATAAGTAAGTTGTCGTAGTTGGTTGTTGACTTCGTGGCTCAGTGGGTTGTCAGAGCGTTTACCTAGAATGCGAGAGGTCGTGGGTTCGAGTCTAACCAAATATATTTCAAATTCCGATTAAATAATTTTGGGAAATTAAAATTAAATTTTGTGTTAGTGGATTATTATGGTATTGCAGCCTTCGGCGGTTATAGAGCAAGGAGCGTGTTAAGGGGGAAAGTAATTCATTCAAGCAGATTGGTTATATATGGCGGAGAGGAGGCAACTGCACCAAGCCTGTTTTTTCACAAAATAATACAATTAAAATGCCCTTCGTATTTATATAAGCGTCTTATCTTTAGAACCCATGTAAATAATCTAATTAGATTTAGAGGAATGATTACATCACCGTATCACCGAAACACATTTTTTGAAAGCAGCTTTTCCTCCAACATTGCTAAACTATACAACTCCCTGCCGGAGAAATTAAAACCCTTTCACAGTCTGTTTTTAGTGTAAGCTATCGCAGATTAGTTTTAGATAAGCGCTAAATTAATACACAGTTGATTGAGCATATATAATTTGCATCAAAAAATGTTTGTCCACTGTTTTGATATTATATCAATATATCTATGGTTAGTTAGTTATAGCCAACTATATCTACTATAGAGTGTAGGTAATCTTGGGTTAAGTTGATCAGGGAGGTGTCTTCGAGCGCCTCATCTGAACTTCGCCTTTTTCTGAATAGTATACTATAAACTATTTAAAATATTGTAAACATACTTTGTATATTCAGGAATAAGGACATTTATTATTATTATAATTATGATTATAAGACATTAAGATCTAGTTATCTATCATTTAAATGCATCTTCGATATATAACGTTTTTAGTAGGACTCCGGAACAGACCTCTGAGTAATAATATCAGGGGTCAGAGCGTTTGCCTAGAGATTCTGGGTTCGAGTCCCAGCGCAGACGGGTTAACTTTTTCAATTTTAATAAAATTTGTCTGAAATTGGAATTAAATAATTTTAGAAAATATATAATAATAAAATATAATCAAAAAGTAACAAGAATTAAAAAAAAATTAAAACTAGTCCGGCTTGATATTATTATTCAGAGATCTGCTTCGGAGTCCTGCTGAAATTGCTATAGGGTAACTTGAAAAGAGATGGAGAATAAAATTATTTAGGCCGCATTTTTTCAAAAAATATATTTAGAGAAAATTGTAAATCTGTGGGACATTGCAACTTGAATAGAATAGAAATGGTTGACATATATCATAACTATTTCCATATTTTGTGCCATATTTGTGTAGCCAGAGCTCGCACCGCACACACTTAATCCAGTAGATAATCTTTTTGATGTCTTCGCCACATCCTGCTCAGTAATCTTTGTGATCGTCACTTATTTCTTCTTCATCATCCAGCTCAGGTTCACTTTCGTCTGATGTGTCAGGAATTTCTAACTTCTTCTTGTTTCAGTTTCTTTTACCCTTTTGTTGCTTGGTAACAGCATTTTCTCCCTTACAATCTTTAGATTGTTTTCTTTATATATTGCATTTGCAAACATTATTTGTTATAACTCATTTTTTTGAAATTATCCAAGGGACCACTTTTGCAATGTTTTAAGCAATTCTGACTTCAACTAAAACTGAACCAGAATTGTCAGAGGCGACAATTTTTTTTCTTTTTTAGAAAACTACTTATAGTATCACAAAAGAATTTTTTGCGTATTTTTACTTGCCCTAAGTGACAAAGCTAGTCGTTCTTTAAAAACCAGTGAACTACCATTGTAACAAAAACTATATTGGCAAACTATAGCTTTTAAATACCTATAAGATTATGCCAAATCTTAATGATATAGGTCTTACTGTTACGGAATTATTAAAAAAAAATCATATTTTTTTTTAAAAGATTTAACACACTTTATCTCGAAAATCAGACATATGCGGAAACATGTCCATATGAACTTTTCGTGTTATTTACTTAGAAAGAATCATCCGTTAAACATTGATACATGTTTTTTGAAACACCCTGTATAAAAGTCAATCTTTCCCATTTTCACGGGAGAGAAGGTGAATACTTTTACAAATAAACTGATGGAGAGTCATTTTAATTTTGAGATAAGAATACACATATAGACTTTAGATCATAAGAATATGCAATAATTTTATCTTACTGCTATTTAAACCAACGACTTTGAACGTAAACTGCCGACACTTAATAAATTCTAGGTACCACCAAATAATTTGCTTTAAATTTTTCATAAACCCATGAACAATTTTACACGTATATTTCACACAGCCAACAAATCAACTCAACAGAACACTATCGAATAGTAGGCAAAAAAATGCCGCTCACCATGTATCCCCAAGTTACCGTATGTCATTCGAATGATAGCTAGATAGATTGTAATGTCTAATCATCAAGAATGAATTCCTATCCCCTTTAATACCCCCCTTGGTTTGTAGCCGCCGAAGGCTGCAATACCATAATAATTCACTAACATAAAATTTTATGTTTTAAATTGTCGTAGATGGTTGCTGACTCATGGTGTTCGTCGCTGCCGGACGTCCTGGGTTCGAGTCACATCGAAGATGAGTAAATTTTTACAATTTTAATAAAATTTATTTGAAATGCCAATTTAATAACTTTGAGAAATTTATAATAATAAAATACAGATAATTAAAAAGCAAAAACAATTTAAAATATGATATGATTAGCTGATTACACCTTGTTTAGACTAACCTACTATTTAATATTAGAGTTAATTAAGTTTAATAGAAATGGTAAAATTTATTTTATTTTATTTAAAATGAGACATTGCTCTCAAATATTATTTCTCGTTGTCACTTCATATTTCTATTGTTATTTCTATAAATTATCAATATAGCAGCAGTTATTAGAAGGTTCAAGACTAAGTATACGAAAACACTTTTTATCCTTTACTTACTTAAAATGAAATTCATCAAATAACGGCTAGTACTGTTCAATATAGGTCGAAGATTATATATTTGCATACATTTCTCCCTTATATTTGTAATATTATAAAAACTGCTGACAGGTTAAAGTATTTTTAAAACAATTGTTTTTAACAGCGATTTTTTTTGATATTTGCATAATTTTTTATCTTATAGTTGTTAAATACTACATATGCTGATCACAGTTTAAAGATTGTTTAAATTTTAATTTATTTAACTGTGATTTTTTTTTGTATTTACATACATTTCTCCCTCTTTTCTTAAAGTTGTTATATGCTCCGTACACTGCTTACTAATTTGTACCAACTTTAACGTTAATGTGGCAAATATTAAAATATTTTGCACCTGTAATAACCTTGCTTTCGATCAACTATATTGCGTTTACTCAATTTCTCAAACTCCATCAATTGAGGTTGTGTCGCTCTCGTTTTAAAATAAGCTATAGAAGCTTTAATGATGCTTTTGTTGAATTTGAAAAAATCACATTTCGGATATTAATACTCTTCCTGTTACTGAAAACCCAAATTTTGATGAGGATAAATTGGTACTAAAAGATTTTTTGGAAAAATATTATTAACTACAAGGGGTTTATGACGATCTCTTTACAGATTCGAACAATAATATTTCTATGAATTTAACGGCTTTAAAACATTTAACTTTTATGTTAATAACACTATCAAGTAGGATGAATTGCAGGATACATCAATCGAAATTCATTTTTGTGAAGTTTTAGATTTATTTCGACAAACAATATATTGCTCTTGAAACCGCAAACTTACAATAGAATAGAATAGTTTATATTACCATAAAATACATTGTTATACAAAGGGTCTTCAAAAATATATATATATATATATATATATATATATATATATATATATATATATATATATATATATATATATATATATATATATATATATATATATATATATATATATATATATATATATATATATATATATATATATATATATATATATATATATATATATATATATATATATATATATATATATATAAAACAAAAGTATACAATTAAAATATAAATATAAAGTTATAATACACATTAAAAAAAACAAACACAAATAAAAAACGTACATGTAAAACATCTTAAAAAAATGTTTTTTAGAAAAATAAATACACATAACATGCAATTAAAATATAAAATCTGAACAATTCGCACAAAACACTTAACTTGTGCCAAAAATCTACCTTCATGCCAATTTGAAAGAAAGAATAAAAATGGTGGATTTTTGGTCGCGCCTGAACAAAAAATTCTCTGAAATAAAATCTTTATAGCTTATCCCATTTGATCTACAAATATACTTTTCTTTAAAAATTCTCCCATTGAAAAGCATCAAATTGCTAACAAGTGTTTTACTTGCCTCTATATAGCTCACCTTATTAATGAGTGTCAATCTCATTCGTTGGGCTGTTTGTGTCATGCATGTCTGTTGCAAATTCAAAGATCTGCAAATCATTTTAACTCGCAGTCAAATGCAAATTCTTAGGATGTTTCCTCCATAATTGCCAAAGGGCGCTCCTGAACCTTTGAACGTTGTCAATTCATCACAGAATGTGCCCAATACCAATAATTCTCAATAAACTGTTCTTTATTTTCATGTTGACAATTGAATTCTAATCGACAGTTGCAGTCGACTAATCACACTGTTAAATGTTTACGTTTAAAATAGTTCAAAAGCTCTGCTCTTGACTTGGCATAGGCAAAGAATCCAATAGTTTATTGGTAACTGGTTTAGTTAATTATACAATTCGTCCTCGGACTAGTCATGACAAGTGATTATACAAAAAATTTGGTTACCCTTTAATAAAATTGGAATAAACTCTTAACACTTTCACTGGCTGATCCCAAGATTCACCTTTCTGGAACAGTTGATTTTTGACATGATGATGATCTCTTTCCGACAATTTTACTTTGATACTTTGATACAATTGATGGAAAAAATTGTCGGCGATAAAACTATTCTTCCGAACTTAATAGCCTCTTTGGTTGGTTAGTCTTATGCAAGGTTTAAGGTATTTCTAATTAGGATTTTCAGTCTCAGCTCATTTCTGGCAGATCTAGGTTCTTCTCTTGATGTGACCTTAAAACAATTTTAGGAACTTGAGGAAGTACTTCTGCTCATTTATCCTCTCCAGACAATTCTGTTTATGAGAATATTTATTAGTCTATGGTAACTCGTGACACAACTGAGTGTGACACTGTAGCTGTCATTTTTTTGATTCGTACTTTGAGGCTCCGCGACGTTTTTACACTTTAGAACGACGATCTCATCACTGTGTTCCAAAACCCGATAGTAGTACTACAAAACTCAGGGTGGTATTTGATGCTTCTGTAAAATATGCTCACGATCATTCCCTGAATGATACACTCCTTACAGGTCCTAAGATACAGAATGGTATTTTAAATATTCTTTTGAATTTGAAAATTTATCAGAATGTATTTACTGCCGATATGTATCGACAAATTCTCATAAAACCAGAACAAAGGCAATATTAAGAAATTTTTTGGCGTTTTTCTTCAGATGAAACCCTACAAGAATGTTAATTGAATACTGTTACCTACAATGTCTCCTCTGCTCCATATTTAGCACTTAGAACTTTGGCACAATTAGCTCAAATAAAGATGGCTAATATTCCGTTCGCTTTGAAACACATCCTTAATGGTGGTAATTGGTCTATGATTTAATTTCGGGCGGGTCAGATTTGAAACAAGGTACTAGTTCGGAAATTAGTAAATTAACCCAAAAGAGAGGTTTCGCACTCAGGAAATAGGCTTTAATTGCATATCCTTTTAAAGTACCTTTCCGAAGGACCCTTTGTCGTTAACATATTCTAAATGTAGATTGACATGAAAATATTTCTCTTAAAATTCTTGGCTTACTTTGACATCCCCCTCCTGATTGTCTCTCGTACTCCGTTCGTGTTTGGAATGAATCATGAACAAAACGTACTCTTTCTTCTACGCTTGCTCTCATTTTGACCGCATTGAGTTTCTGTCTATGCATTTTTGGAATTTGACACTTGGTTAGCATGATGAAAAGTGCGTCCTATTTAAATCAGTACTTCCGTATTTTTCAAATTCAAATTGCGCGTGGGTTAATCTTTTGGATTCTAACATTATTGAGCTTCATGGATCTACGTGGTAAGTCGAGTTATGCACTGTTCTGCGCCCATCTAAATTGATAAATTGCGTTCTTTTCACATTCCACGATAAACTGTCTATATTATATATATATATATATATATATATATATATATATATATATATATATATATATATATATATATATATATATATATATATATATATATATATATATATATATATATATATATATATATATATATATATATATATATATATATATATATATATATATATATAAATTAAGTCATTAAGTCACCCCTACATAGTTTAATTCAAGACATAATTCCTCCTTCGTCGTAGTTTAACGCTTGCTCTTCCGTTAATCAAGCAAACTATGCCAGTCGGGGTCTCCTGCGTCTTCAGTTGTCTCAGGCGGGACCTGCTTGCTTCAGCTTTCTGAAGACCACTGACAAAGATAATAGCTTTTTGTCTCAGATTCTCTAAAAACTTAAAGTTTCCAAAAGAAAGTTATATCTGACAGACCCTCATCTCAGAAAGAGACACTATAATGGCTTTTCACCTTTGCCCCCTGCCTGTATATTATACAGGCTTCTCGTTTTTTTGAAGACAAAACTTTGAGAAAAATAAACCTTTATCCAAGCTTTTTCGGAAACTAAATCCATTTATTGCTTCACAGGTTGATTAATGTATTCTGCTTTAAGTTACGACCAAAAACATTTAGTGCTCTTATCTAGGAACCATTACTTGGCAGACATTTTAATTGAAAATATTCTTTTATCTCAGAATTCTTGGATACTTTCTGCTCCAGCCATTTGACACTTATTGAGCAAATGCTGCAGGAGTAGCTTCGAATCTGACAACGGACTCATTTCTAGACGCTTTAAGGCGATTTATTGCTCGTAGAGGCCGATGTATTAAGCTCTTTAGCGAACAGGGCACTAACTTCGTCTTATACAGCTTTTATTTTGCGCTATCCGATTATGGCAAGAAAAAATTGAATGTCAAAATAAATGACGGAAAACAGATTTTTGGAAAAAATTCGTTCAGAAAGGATTTGACGTATATTTATTTATTTGGATCTTAAATTTCACACTTTTAGCACAGATCAATAGAGCTCTGTGTCTTGATTTCAAAAATATATATTATTATTATCTTTTACAGTTTTCGAGTTATTCACCTTTAAATATTACCATAAAGTCTACTAGACCAATAGAAAGTGGTGGTAATATTCAAATGCGGATATCTCGCAAACTTTGAGAGGTAAATATATAATTCCGTATATTTTTAAAAACTGAAAAAAAGCTCTAAAGACGTGAAACTAAAATTTAATAGGGATATGTACGAAAATCTTGCATTCAGGTTGAAAAGTTTTTCAAAAATCTGTTTTCCGCCCTATTTTTTATTTGACGTTGGATTGTTCTTTTGATGTTTTATTTCGATGGCCTGGAAAAAATACGTAAGTTAGGTTTTTGAATTTTTATTCTAGGTAAGTCATAAAAGAGTAAAATCGGGTGATCCACAGGTACCCTGTATTAAATTTTTGAGTTTTATTAGCGGCTCAAATGTGTTTTGAATACTTTACAAAAATCACACAAACTTCGATGTTATTGCCTCACATTATTCAAATTAATTTCAATTAAAATATTGCGATATATTTGATTTTAAATATCACTCTAAGTACTAAATATTCAAATATATGCTATTTATAATAACTCTGACTACTAAACCTATATTTGAAATACTCGCCAAGGAACATTTCAAGTAATTCAGATTTAATTCCTCTAAAATGAGAAATAGTTGCCGCAGAAAATTAAAATTGGAATATATGTTCGAGATGATTTATGGGCTTCATTTGTCTAGAGATTTTGCAAGATATGCTGAAAATATAGAACTCTTAAATTATTTATTCTCCATATTCTTGTTTACGATCAATAAATCACGAAATAGAGTTATATTTTTGTACTTACATTCCTCCGGGACTCTAAACCAAAATCAAATAAATAATTTAAATTTAACAAATCATTCTATACATGGTTATTGCATCAATAAAACATAAAATAGTCAATACTACATACCAGCAGTATTGGGATTCAATTAAGTAAGCTTTCAATATAATTTATATTATATTTTTTTGGTTATTTTAATTACAACAAAATTTAATTGCAATTAACTTTTCAGTTGTAACTCGCAGAATTAATGGTTGTCGCCACTAGTATTAGCTATAAACAATTAATTGTATTTCTCAATTATATAATACGTACTTTAGGAGGATATTAAAGTAACTCTAAAACGAGTCGACTTTCCAAACTTGTTATTTACCGGCAAAAATGTCCAGAATAAAAAATATCTTGTTTTTTCGTTAATATTATCGAAAAGTCAGTATATGAAATATACATTTTTGAAAGTTTATGTTTTTTTTTACTGAAAAACTGTAAATTTTCTGATAATCCTAGCCACAGAATAACTTTTACTCAGGACATTTCTTCCACGTCACGAAATATGAAGTTGAAAACTTTACGCGTTTTTTAAGTTTAACCACCTTGTCTTGGGCTGAACATCCGGTTTGTTTGCGAGACAATGAGACATCTAACTGTGACTTGTTAAACTGCAGATAATATGTGATTTGAGGGCAGCAGCAAAATCGAGATTTAAATTCACTCCGATAGTCTCCTAAGCAAATGTATTAAAATTAAAAACTTAACGTACCTTTGCCCGGATTAGGTCCATGGGCCTATTACTTTGTAGGTTTAACTGCTATTTTAAGCGCAACTCTAAACAATTCCAAACAGAAAGTGTTTTATATCTGAGACAAAAACACCATATGTTTATTCTAGCCATAAATTGTCAGTTTAGCAAATTCGCATACCCCTTAAACACTTGTCCTCAATTAAACATAACCGGAGTTGACTACATATTAATTGTATAATTCCTTGAAGCAATAAGTCCAAACTTCTAAATCTGAAGAAGATTGTCGAAAATCGTTGTAGGTACTATAAACAACGTTTACATGAAAAGTAAAACATGTAAATAACTTAAATCTGTTTTAAAACTTTTAAACAATAATTAGTAAAGCTGTAAATTATTTACAAAACTGAAAGTAAAATTATATAAAACTTATTGTGTACGCCTACATATTTATTGGAGTTAGATAAAATTATTAAAAGTCATTTAATCTATCTTAGTTTCTTTCGAAATAAGATATTTTCCTCAAATTTTATTTTTCTCTTTTATTATTATACATATTATGGGCTATTATTGAAGTGATCTGTTAATATATCATATCTAGGTGTACACATAAATAATGGACTATACAGTGCTATATACAGTGTGTCGCAGGATAAGCGACTGACAAACAAAATTCGAGTTTAAATTTAACCATTTAACGTCTAGGCCTGCTTGATGAGGTAATAAATTTTACCATATTTTGATTTTTAATAAATCAAGCATGCCTTGACAGAGCCATTCGTTTTGTTTTCTATATAGGTAAAGTGCCCCTTTTGCACAAAATATGGAAACATTGTATAAAAAAAGTTGCCTAAAATGCGAAATAATAAATGCTTACTAAATTTCATAAGCATTAGCCTACTGTGATTTTTTTTACATTTTTTTTGTGAGAAAGAACTAAAATATAATTTTTTATGGTTTTAAATACATTTATTTGAAAAACAATATTTCGAAAATTACATTTGTTGATCAAATATAATTTGCTAAACTAATAATGACGAACAATTTTAAAAATGCTTTATGATAAATTAAACTTAAGTCTAAAAAGAACAAAATTATTCAACGCAGCAACCGCCATTTTCAAAACATTTCTCAATATTTTTGCTTAACTTCTAAAAGAATTTCTTCAATGGTTAATGTATTATAAGCATCCTGAATTCTTTGCTTTAAAAACTCTCTGTCATTTGGTAATGACTGTATAGACAATTTGTTTGAGTCGACTCCGTAAATAGAAATCAGAAGTAGTTATATCAGGAGATCTTTGAGGCCGAGCTGTGAATACGTTTCTTGATGAAGAACTCTTTCAATAAAGTAAAGACCAATCATACGTTGAATTTTTGGAAATATTGCGGGTTACCATGGATAACAAAGTCTGGTGTTTCTTTTGCCCAAAAGCGACAGTTTTGTGAAAAAAATTTACCATTTGTAGTGAGAAAATTATTTGCTTATAGCAATCTCTGTTCTCTAAAATTTCCTCGGCTAAACAAGCACATAAACATAAACGTCGCGCTTCATCCCCTTATTCTAGAGTATGCAAATACCTCGATTTGAAAGCTTTAATGTGATTGGCATTATAAATCTATTGTAATTCAGATTTACTTATGTTCAGCACCATCTACCTAGTTTTTAATGACATCTGAGGGCAATTACACAATTGACTCCAAGGCGACAATTATTGTGGCAGCAAAGTTTTCATTGTAGCATTTCTTTTGCTTTTTTTTTTCACACTACCTGTGGTCTCAAATAGCTTAATTATTGGCCTTGCCGTGGATATTGTTGCCCATATTTTTGATGATACACTATTTTCACTACCGTAATTTTGCACAATGGAAAATGTGACTGTTGTTAATTCTTGCTACTGCTAGCAAAAATATGAATGAGGGCTCATTGTACGTAAATCTGAATTACAATGAATTTATAACGCTAATAACATTAAAGCATTGGAACCGAGGTATTTGCATACTCTAGAAGAGGAGGATGAAGCGCGACGTTTATGTTTTTGTGTCTGTCTAGACAAGAGATTTTCTTAAGCAAATAATTTTCTCGAACGAACCTACCTTCCCTACAAATTGTACAATTTCTTCACAAAACTCAGGCTTTTGGACAAAAGAAACACCAAACTTTGTTATCCAGGATAAGTGGCAATATTTTCAAAAATTCAACGTATGATGTGGCGAATCCTTCGATTTCGGTATCATTGGAGCTTACTTTGTTCAAAGAGTTCTTAATCAAGAAAAGTATATTCAAATTTTGGAACGATTTTTTAAAGAGTATTTAGAACACTTCCTAATTGAACAAAGAATAAATCTTTACTATCAACATCACGAATGTCCGGCACACTGCACAATTCGAGTGACTAATGCTAAATGCAACTTTTCCGAACCGATGGATTGAAAAAAACGGCCCGATTTAATGGCCTCAAAGGTCTTTTGATATAACTATTTCCGATTTCTATTTATGGGGTCGACTCAAACAAATTGTCTATTCAGAGCCATTACCAAATGACAGGGAGTTTTTAAAACAAAGAATACAGAATGCTTCTAATACATTAACCATTAAAGAAATTAGAAATTCTTATAAGAAAGTTAGTAAAAATATTGGGAATGTTGAACTTTTTTGAAAATGAAGGTAGCTACATCGAATAATTTTGTTCGTTTTAGACTTAAGTTCAATTTATCATAAAGCATATTGTTAGGATGGTTCGTCATTAGTTTAGTAATTTTAGTTTGCATACTTTTCAATTTTAACAGTTTACTTACACAGAAAACAAAAAGAATGCTCCTGTCAAGGTATGGTTGATTTTTTGAAAATCAAAGGTTTAGTATTTCGTGCACCTTCTTGCTGAAAAGGTATAAACAAGTCCAGTACCGCATAGTTATTCAGACAGAACAATCTATTTCGCTCGCATTCGATTCACGTGGTACCGCATACATGTAGTGTTAATAGTTCGACCGACGAAGGCTAATCTAAGCCTACAGCTATACAGTTTACTGAAAAAGTCAACTGGAGAAATTTTTAGTTGACGCAAGTTAATCATGAGACCAGATTCAGTAAGCCTATCTAAAAGAATTAATTGTTCTCTAATCTCGTAAGGCCTTTCGATGCAATTTGTTATTTAATATAATTTCCTAACCTGTCCTTATATAGAAACAAGAAAGGAAAAGAAAAGTAATATCACTCAAAATAAAAATTTGCTAACGGGAACTAAAAACAAACATATGCATTAAGCGACTGTTACTGCTTACCTTGAATATGCCAATATATAGCGTATATATAATGTAATTCATATGAATGTGTTAAATACCCAAACAGTAGCCTAACAAAGAACTTTAGTTTAAATTTAATTTGAATTAATTACATGGCCTTATTTGGTCGTTAGCGACCCTAAATAATGATGCAATAAATTTTCACTCATATCATAAAACTCCTTGGCAACCATTTTCTGTTTTAAAAGTTCTAAATACAATTTTAACGACTCCACTGAGAAGTTTCAAAACTTTCTTCTAAAGACACCCTAGAGAGCAACATTACTTCATTATAGTAAACTTGAATACGAATCTCAGCAAAAATAATATTATGCCCTTGGGTAGTTTTTTTAAGACTTTTTAGAACTTTCAAATTTTTTACATCGTGATATCGCAATAGATATAGATCCCCTTTTATCGGCTTAAATGATGTCCCAGTAAATATAATTTTTGTAAAGTTAAGATTTTAATATAAATTAGCCTTGGTTTTGAAATCCAAAAAAACCGCTGATTTTATAGATTTTCAAATTGAGTTAAATGTTATTTTCGATCGTTCCCAATTTCAACCTTAATGAAAAGCCTGTTATTTTGCATAACTTTTAGTCATAATTATAATTTATAGAAACTAGCAAGAATCACAATTATATTTCTTTCCCTTTCTATTATGAAAAAGACCTTTCTATTATGAAATGGATTGTCAAAATATTTACATACATATTTCTGGTTTTCGTGAAGTTAAAATTTAATTACAAATCAGTCTTAGTTTTTCAATGAAAAAAAAATTGCATTACCAATTTTTTGGATTTTTAAATTGAGTGTCATTGTCCATTAAATTATGAGTTCATTGTTATTTTTGATCATTCCGAATTTCAACCTGAATAAAAAACCTGGTATCTTGCGTAACTTTAGGTTACCATATTAATTTCTAAAAAGTACCAGGAATCATAATTAGATTTTCCTTTTTATTGTGAGATAGATTGTCAATATATTTACATACATATCTATGAGTTTTTGTGGAGTTAAAATGTTACGCAAATTAAATGCACAAAACATAGATAGCACTATTGATTTTTTAGATTTTTAAATTGAGTGTCATTCTTCATTAAACTATTGTTATTTTTGATCATTTTCAATTTCAACCTAAATGAAATGCCTAGTATCTTGCGTAACTTTTAATTATTATTATAAGTTAAAGAAAGTACCAAGAATTACAATTAGGTTTGTTTTTCTTTTTATCGTGAAATAGATTGTCAATATATTTACATACATATTTCTAAGTTTTTGTAGAGTTAAGATTTTTTTGCATTTGTCTTGGTTTTAAAATGCAAAAAAAATCGTACTATTGATTTTTTAGATTTTTAGAGTCATTCTCCATTAGATTATGTGTTTATTGTTATTTTTGATCATTTTAAATTTCAACCTAAAATGCCTGGTATCATACGTAACTTTTGGATATCATTATAATTTATAGAAAGCAACAGGAATTACAATTAGGTTTTTTTCCTTTTAATTGTGAAATAGCTGGTCAATATATTTACATATATATTTCTAAGTTGTTGTAAAATTAAGATTTTATAAAAAATTAGTGCTGGTTTTAAAATGCAAAAAAATATCGCACTACCAATTTTTTAGATTTTAAAATTGAGTGTAATTTCCATTAAATTATGTGTTGATTGTTATTTTTGATCATTCTGAATTTCAACCTAAATGAAATGCTTGGTATCTTGCGTAATTTTTGGTTATCATTATAATTTATAGAAAGTAGCTACAATCACAATTAGGTTTGTTTCCTTTTTATTGTGAAACAGATTTTCAATACATTTCAATCCATATGTTTTTGAGTTTTTGTAAAATTAGGATTTTATTAGAAATTAGTCGCGATGAGTCTTGGTTTTAAAATGCAAAAAATTATCGCGATATTATATAGATTTTTAAATTGAGTGTCATTCTCTATTCAATTATGGGGTATTGTTATTTTTGATTATTCCCAACTGTGTAATTTTTTTAATAATTTATAGAAAACAATTAATTTATAGAAAACAGCAAGAATTACAATTAACTTTGTTTTTCTTTTTGTGGTCAAATAGATTGAAGTCAAATAACTCGTTATTAATTTATTTAATTAATTTTTAAATGTTATATTTGAAGTTTGCTCTTTGTAGTTCAACTAATTTAACTAATAATAACTAATAATTGAAACTGAATAGATATTACGAAGCAAATTCCTAGTACAATCAAAGACCAAAATTTCTCGAAAAATCATTATTTGCGTAAGGTAAAGGAGCAAGAATTTTACAAATCGTAGTTTGATATTTTTAGTATTTATTTTAAATATCGATAGTTCATGTTACTAAAGTCGACAGGATGTGAACTTTTGCAGCTCTGATCAATCTGTCCTATTGGGTTTAGATCATGTTAAATTGAAAGAAATTTTGGATGTTTTGCATTCGATTTTCCAAGGGTGTTCAAGATTTTTCAATAAACAAGATCAAAATAATGAGCGTAATATAAATATCAGGTGTGAAAATACAGTGAAATAAGATGTGATTCATAATAATATATAAGCCTGATTAGACCTTTGTGAAATCATTCAGTGGTCTGATTTTGCAGTGTCAAACATTTTGTAGGTTGCATCTCAGTAAAAAACAAAACATTGTAAAGTCGTTTTATTTTAACCAATCCAAATCCGTAAGAGTTTCTAATAACTGAATTCTATAGATATAGATAAAAAAACAGATATATAATATTATTAACATTACGAATTCATCATAAGTCTAAAAAGAACAAAATTATTCAATGCAGCAACCGCCATTTTCAAAACATTTCTCAATATTTTTGCTTAACTTCTTATAAGAATTTCTAATTTCTTCAATGGTTAATGTATTATAAGCATCCTGACTTTGTTGCTTTAAAAACTCTCTGTCATTTGATAATGACTGTGTATAGACAATTGGTTTGAGTCGAGTCCGTAAACAGAAATCAGAAGTAGTTATATTCACAGCTCAGGAGACCGAGCTGTGAATACGTTTCTTGATGAAGAACCCTTTCAATAAAGTAAGGTCCCATCATACGTTGAATTTTCGAAAATATTGCGGATTACCATGGATAACAAAGTCTGGTGTTTCTTTTCGTTTGTCCGAGAAAATTATTTGCTTATAGCAATCTCTGTTTACTAAAATTTCAATCGATCAATTCATTCAATCCAAATCCGTAAGAGTTTCTAATAACTGAATTCTACAGATATGGGTAAAAACAGATATATAACATTATTAACGTTACGAATTCATCATGACATTACTTAGTGAAAATATTAAAGTCGTTCTATTTAAAAATGTGATTTGTTATCATACTAATTTACTACTTTGGTTGAACACAAACAAGATGCTCTTCTTTATAACCAAATAGACCTAAGCGCTGTTAGTACCCAAATACAACTATTTAATTGAGCAAGATTTATATTGGATGAACATCTGTTATTTGATGTTAGCGGCAAACTAAAATAGAAGGGCCCTGAGACAATCTTAACATGTTTATTTCACTAAATGCGTTCCGTATTTGTCTTTGCATGTCACCAACATTTATGCTAATTGAATGTGTCTAAGTGTTTATTCCGTAATTTCGTTTCGGAGTGTTTCTTGATCCACAAGCGAAAGGCTATGTTTACTTATGCAAAATGTACAAAGTATGTTTACATTTTTAGAACGTTTACCATACAATAAATTTAGCATTATGAATTGAACTAATCAAATCTAAAATATATACTTTATATTAATATATATTATTATTTATAGCTGCTCTTCCATACGAGGAAATAAATTGAAAATATTCTACGCAGTTTATTAAGGTAGCTGCAAAGTGACTAATGTTTTTGTTCCACTTGAAATAAGCAATAGCAGAAGTAATATTAGGCAATATCAGAAATATGACTTTTATATTTCTGACAATTGAGGTAAGTAATAAATGATTAGATAAAATGTGTAAAATAGAATGAGAATGAGAAATGAGGTATGGTCCCAATATTTTAAAATATATGTTGTTTTATTGATTGCTTTTAAAAGAATAAACATCAGAGAGAGAGTCATCTAATATGTTAATAATTATAAGACAGAAGACCCTCGAGAGTCAAGAAAAACTATAAATTGACGGTTCCTGAATAAGGCTCAAATTATTTTAAAGTTATGTATTTATATTTTCATTTCAATTTAATTATATCAACGAATAGATATTAAAAAATTCTTGATTCGTATCACACAAGTTATCTTCTTGCTTCATTTAAGAATTATTTGTATTTGTGGCATGCTTATTTTGTGCAGAACAATAGTACTTATATGTGGCCGGATAGTTTCATATTAAACAAAAAACTGGTTCTTTGGTATTTAGAAACCATATAAGTCCAGGTATTTTTGGAAGTTAGTGGAAAAAATATTTTTAAATAGTAGAAATAGCAAATAAACAGAAGTTTATTTCGAACTCGGGTGTGAAGTAGACGGGCATCCACTATTGTTTAATAAATTCATATAAGACAACCATAGCGTCTTGGATTGCTCCATTTTCACCTGTGTTAGATTTTACTTAAAATCCCAATTTATAAAAAATAAAGAATAAAAAAACAAAATATAGCTCGCGATCATATTTCAAATATGCGCCAAAAATAATATCGAACAACGTCTTAAAGCGATTCGATTTTCTGTGTTATGGGCGTAGATCTATGATTTTTATTTCAAGAACGAATAATAAACTAACTAAACACGTCAATTTTCTTAAATTTGTTTGCATATTGTTATCATTCTGAAGAAACTATTGACGTAGGTACATATACGAGAAAGTACTATGTTCGCCAGAACATATTTCTCTTGTTTAATCTTCAAAAAATATCAGATTAAAAAAGAGCACAACTAAGGAAAATGACTTTGTGCACGTAGATGTTAAATGGAAAAGTAAAAATTTTGTATTCAGTGTCAGTCATATAGGAATGATGTGGGGCGAGCGCCCCCCCCCCAAATTTTACTTATTTTTTTAATTTTAATATTATTCAAATTATTTCATGTGTCAAAAAATTCTCAAAAACATTAAATTAAAATAAATTTGCTCAAAGCTGAAGTGTCCAGATTTAGAAAACAAAATATGAACGGTACTAGCAAGCAACTGCGGAACCATTTTTTTTTAAATAGTTCTCAGTTGGGTTTTTCTCACTTACTCCCCTCAAAGATTTTCTCTTCGGTACGTCCCTGTGCAAATATTTATTAAATAAAATCATAGCAAAGCGCTTTCACTGCTACCTGAACGCAAGGAAATAAATTGCTCTTAGAGAATTCAAATTTATTGGTAAAAAATTAAAATTTGATCAATTTGATAAAACCGAAGTTAGTTTAGAAGTATAAATGTATGAAAAACGTATATGAAATTAAGCAAAACATATATAAATCAACGAAATTATAATGTAAAAGATCTTTTTTTAATTTTAATAAAATACAGCGAAAAATTTTCGTTTTTTTTTGGAAATAACTTAACTTGAAATTTAAACAGTATTTATTAAAAAGAAAAGGTTGACTAAAATAAATAAAAGTTTAAAATCTTTTTATCTACTTACTTGTCAGAGAAGCACAAGTTACATTCAAAAAGGGAGTATACATGGACAAGGACAACTGTATAAGCATTTAAAAAATTTTGTCACATCATAATGTTTAAATACATTGAAACCCGAAAAGGTGGGTTGTTTTTCAACCCTTGTAGGCGATTTAGTTAAACATTTAGTAAAACATAGTTTAATTGTAAAATGTGATAGGAGGCAAATGAAAGTTGACATAGGAAGGAGAAGTTAGTTTTGTGAAGTTGGTGTTATGAAATTCTTTTTACAAAGTTATAATAATAATAACATAACATAACTTATTTTGATCAAGGAACCAAATAATTATAAAAAACCAACCAATTTAAAAAGTGATCATAAAAAACAGATTTTTTTTTTGATTTAGTGACAAACCGATAAGGGATTAAATTAGTAAGATTGGCATGCTTTTTATATTACAGGGCTGGACTCGACCAAGTTGAAAAAAATAGTAATATATTTCTAATCTCAGACAATGTAAACTATCTGTGTAAGAAATACTCAAATTTAGAAATCTTTTTTTAATTAAACTGAGTTGAAAACAATGAGGAAGAAAGAATAAATAAATGTTAACATGTCAAAATTGAATTCTACTAAATTGGCAAAAATACTATCAGACAGAAATAATTGAAAATTATAACAATTTTATGAAATAATGACGCTAACATCAATGAAGGTATTTTAAAAATTGTACTCAGTACAAAATTGTGAATAAAAGTTTAAATAATTTTATTAAACTTTCTTTAGCGTGAAAAACATCGAAATATAGAAAATTGCGTCTAGGTATAAATTTCTTAAATAAATAAGATCTTTTTATACTAACTATAATTAAGGTTTTATATGTTTATCTTCAAAGACAGCCAATAATATCGTGAGAAAGGCTGTTAAAAGAGATAATGTATTAGAAAGAGAAAGAACATCATATTTTTTAACCGCAAGACTAACTAGACATAATTTATGAAATATTAATATACAGAGTGCTCCATTAAAAATATATAAGTTGTGCATATATTTCCACTTCAATGTACCTTTAAAGTATATGTGCTTTATAGAATATAATAAAAGTTTTTTGTATCACTTACAGTTAGGTTTTGTCAAAATTTTTAGCTAGGTGTCAAAACTTAAATTAAATAAAATGTACATAAACAATTAATAATATAAAGAAGCTCGTGTTTTTTGCCAGGCACGACTAACAAAGACAAAAGATGTGATTTCATCCAAGCAAATTTCGTAATAGTGTTCAGTATATAAGATTACTTAACTACAAAATATTTAAAATCGTATCATTATTTTAATATAAAATCATAATAAAAAATGTCTTTTACATTATGCATTGGGATATTAACAGCATTCCTTACAAGCTTTATTTACTGGACTATATCCATCTTTGTGATATTCCCTCAAAGTAAGGGTTTTTAAAACAAAATTTAATTGGTTTAAAATACAAGAGTTCTAACCACATTACACCACAACTTGTTACATTCTGGACGCGCGTTTGGTTAACCAAGTTAGCATCATCAGCAGATGATATAAACTAAAGTAACTTATCCTAACCGAGAATATTTATAGGTAAATGTGGTCACACTTGGTTGCACCGTTATCAAGTAAGCAATAGAGGGGACTATAAGGAATAGACCCTCTGTCTTTATTTAGTGCTTTCTTATTTCTTTTAATTTTTTTAATTTAACTATTTCTATACTCTCAAATGCATCCAATAATCTGTTATTAAATACATTTTTAATTAACTTAAGATTATTTATTGCTATTTGGTGTGATTGTTTTCCAAAGCATGTTGGGCAACGCTTAACTTTTCCGTTCTGCCGTATCTTAATTGTGCCCTGTGTTTTTTAAAACGAATGCTTATGGAGCGTTTAGTGTGCCCTACATATTTTAGATCGCAGTCATTACAGCTAATTTCATAGATGCCACTCCTCTCCTTCATGTCGATTTTGTATTTAGGGTTTCCAAGGAGATTTTTCCAAACTGTTCTCCAGAAAATATTTATTTTAGACCTCTCATATATCTAGGATCTTATGGGATTACTATGAACTTATTGGGAGCCTGAGATGCTTGAAAAGTAGTGGCATATTTTAACATTTTCTTATGCTCATGTCTATTTACTAATTTATGTACAAAATTGTCATTATATTCATTACTTTAAGCTATATTTTTAATCCGATTCATTTCCTTGTTAAAACGTTCTTTACTTAATGGAAAATTGACTAACCTGTGAGTTAAGAAATTAAATGCTGAGATTTTGTGTTGACGGCAGTGAAATGAGTTGGACGTTATATACCTATCAGTATTAGTAAATTTCCTATAAATATCAAATTCTAATTAATCGTTATTTCTAATAACTAACGTGTCGAGAAAAGGTAATTGCCCATTGTTCTCCTTTTCGTACTGAAATGAATTGGATTAAAAATATATCTTAAAGTAATGGATATAATGATAATTTTGTACATAAATTAGTAAATAGACATAAGCATAAGAAAATGTTAAAAGATTCCAATACACTTCAAGCACCTGAGGCTTCCAATAAGGTCATAGTAATCCCATATGATTCCAGATATACGAGAGGTCTAGAAAAAGTATTTAAAAACACAGATTTTAGGGTAGCCTACAAAACGGAGAACAGTTTGAAAAATCACCTTGGAAACCCTAAAGACAAAGTCGACTTGAAGGAGAGGAGTGGCATCTATGAAATTAGCTGTAATGACTGCGATCTAAAATATGTTGGGCACACTAAACGTTCCATGAACATTTGTTTTAAAGAACACATGGCACATTTAAGATACGGAAGAACAGAAAAGTCAAGCGTTGCCCAACATGCTTTAGAAAACAATCACAAAATAGGAATAAATAATCTTAAGTTAATTAAAAATGTATCTAATAATAGATTATTGGACGCATTTGAGAGTATTGAAATAGTTACGGACGCATTTGAGAGTATTAAAATAGTTAAATGGTAAGAAACCACTAAATAAAGACAGAGGGCCTATTCCTTATAGTCCCTTCTATTGCTTACTTGACAACGGTGCAGTCCGGTGCAACCAAGTGTGACCATATTTACCTATAAATAGTCTCGGTTAGGATAAGTTACTTTAATTTATATCATCTGCTGATGATGCTAACTTGGTTAGCAAAAGGCGTGTCCAGAACGTAACAAGTTGTGGTGTAGTGTGGTTAAAACTCTTGTTATTTTGATCTATCTTCCACTACTGGTTCCAGCGCTAGGACAAAATTTAATTATTTGATGGTAAATTTTCATTTTCACGTTTTAGAACAGTGTATAAAACAGTAATAGTTTTTCTGTTATAAAGATAATGCATAAAATATTGAACGTGACTATGTCTTAGTGGCGTTAAGGTGTTATATTTTAGAGGTTCCTGCATTAAGGTGAGATTGTTTTGCTTTGCTTGTGATGCTACAATTAGTTTCAGCACACAATTTGAAACACTTCATTAAGTAGTTTATTCAGCATGAATTTTTAAACATTTTATTAAGCCGCCATTTTGTACCCCCATTTTGTATTCGTACCAAATTTTTACAAGTTGATTCCTATATAATACTTGACTTTTGTACAAAATTTGAAATACATTGGATAATTAGTTTTTAGAGTAATAATTTTTTTAATGTCTCACTAGGCCGGCGTTTGTTCCGGCATGTTGGATTTTCGCAAAATATTACCAGAAGATCCGTATATGAGCTTTAATTTTTGACTAAAATTTGAAGTCAATCTGATGGGTAGTTTTTAAGCTATGCCGCGAATTGACAGACAGACAGACAAACCGACGGGCTTGACAAAACATATTTTTGGCATCTAGGGACGTCAAAACGCGAAAATATGTAAATCCTGAGGGGGTGATTTTTTCAGATTACAAAAATTTGGCCGACATTTTATTCCTCCATCTTGAGTTAGTACAACACTTCCACTAGTCTATCTTTATACTATAATTAGTTATGGCACACAATTTGAAATCAGTTCATTAAGTAGTTTTTCAGGCTGAATTTTTAAATATTTTATTAAGCTGCTATCTTGATCCGTCATCTTGGATTGGTACCAAAATTTTAATAGTTGATTCCCACATAAAACTTAATTTTTGTGCAAAATTTGAGATAAACTGGATAACCAATTTCTTAGTAATAATTTTTTTAACATTTCACTAAGCCGCCATTTTGTTGTGCCGTATTGGATTTTAACCAAAATGTTACCAGGTCATCCCTATACCATCCTTAATTTTTTTATTAAAATTTGAAGTCAATCGGGTAAGTAGTTTTTAGCTATGCCGCGAACAAACAGACAGACAGACCGACGGAATCGAGAAAACATATTTTTCGATTCTGAAACGAAAAAATCTGAAAAAATCTATATAAAACTTTAATTGTATTTCATAATGGGGAACACAATTAAAGTTTTGTTTAAACTGCACATCTCCATGAAAAATAATTCACATAATATGTCAAAAAATATATGATATTTAAAAAGTAAATTACTTGTTTTTTTTTTTAATTTAAAACTTATTGTACTTAAATAACTACCGAGCCAGAGCTTTATTGGAAACACTATTTCCTTTACGGATATATCTAAATTAACCCAGTTCAATATGTATGGACGCAATCCTCTTGGCTGATTATCAGCATTATTACAGCATACAGCAACGTTAATCAACAGGATAACTGATTGCTTTTGGATACCATGCAAATGAGATAACCCGATGTGTCGCTGCGATAACAATACTTGTTTATTTCACTTGTATAAATGAATTTTACATTCAAACTTGTAACTTGTATTTTTAAAAACTTTATTTTTATTTAAAACACGAAATTACAATGAATGTTGACCGAACTAAAGCTACTTAATGACTAAAGATGGTTACTCATTCTCCTGTATTTATATAAAAATAATGCTGAAATAGCAAGAATGAATGAGTAATTAGAAATACGATGCTTAATTCTAAATGATTCATCGGAAGTGGCCATATAATTCCTCCCTCCTTAAGTTTGAGAAAATCGGGGTTGATTTTCGAGAGATTCTAATTTTATGTCCACTTTTACATTTTCTTTAGATTTTTCCTTTCTACAATAATAATACAAGAAACTTATGACGATTGTGAATATTATAATAATAATTATTATTAGAGTAATTGAAACTCCAGAGCTTACAAAGTCCATTTGTTTTAGGGGATGAATTATTAATCTTTTAGCATTCTCTAAATCTTCATTGATTTTATCAAGATTTATTTCTTTTAGTTCCAAGGGTTCAGTATCTTGGATTAATTTTTGATCAATATTTATTGATGGAAGTTTTAGTCTTAAACTAATTGTTTCTAGTTTTTGAGAATCGTAAATATTATTTTGGGTTTTTACTTTGCAGTCTGAAGGCAATATTAAGGATACTTTGTCAATGGTTTCAACGCTATGTTGATTTGGACATTGAAAGTATATGCTTTCTTTAGAAGCAGGTATAATTATAAGGGAATTGTCCTCAAGTTGTGTTATAGAAGTTTTATTATATTTAATTGGTATTAGTGGACAATGGGTTGTCAAATTAATTGTTTGAGGTATACAGGGTTCGTTTTTATTCAGTGTGTCTCTAGAACATAAAGATATATTTTCTATTTTATAACAGTTTTCTTTTGAGTTGTAAAAGTCATCTGTAGATCTCAATAAATACGGATTATTTAAGATCGTTATTTGATTATTTATTGGTATTGGATATATTCGATAAAGTATATAAGGTTTCTCTAAAATTAAAGGTATTGCAATATAAAATATAATTAGATCATTCTTAATTGTCACATCTGCGTGTGCTACTTCGTAATATTTAATTATATTGTCTAAATGAATACGACTCTCGGGCCTTATCTTTGTAATTATTCTGCGAAGTTCTTTATACTTAATAATACTGTGATGCATAATGTTTATTTCCGCAAAGTTTATTGCAGTTTGCAAATTACTTTTTATGTCATGAATGACACGTAGATTAGTCTCAATATTGTCTAGCGTAACAATATAGTAAGACGAAGTGGTTGTAGTATGAGTCATATTAGTGAGGTCTTCCATCCGGGTTAATAACTTTTGCTGATTAGTTTTAATATTAGTCAGCTGTGCGTCAAGATCTTTTGTTAATTGTTTTACAATAGTCTGGGTTGCAGACAAATCTTTATGTAAGATTTCTTGATTTTCTTGTAATATTTTAATATAATTGTCGTATCTTTCTCCATCATCGGCATCTAATGTACCATAGAGATATTTTTGTGCTTTTCCTAGGAAATTGAAAAGTCCGCGTTTAGTTCGCTTTTGTGGGGTAGTATAATGTTTAACAAATAATTCGATTGATTCTATTTGATCGAAAAGGTTACGTGTTCTTATAGAAAAAAGTTGGTATATAGGTGCGTATAGATAGGGTATTATTAATTTGTGTAAGTGTTAATTTCGAGTTTTCTACACAATCTTTTATATTAGTTAGATTTACATGATAATAGACATGATGATAACCTGTTATTATGTAACCTGTTGATTGGTAAACTGGTAACAAAGGGTTATTTAATTCTTCTATTTTATATTGTGCGTTGACAAGTAGTGGGAGTAGTATCAGGATCTTCTTCATTTTGTCAGTAAGTTCCTGAAAATTACGAACGTCTTTTAATATCTTTTGGGTGTCTTTGGTTTTTAAAAGTAGTTGGTTTGTATTTTGGTTCTAACTTTAATGGTAGTTTTCGAGGTGTATGTAATAGTTGTTTTGTAGCTTCAGCTATTTCTGGGTCAATCTCGCGTTTCTCATTTAATTTAGCTAGGACATTAGCCTTTTTCGAACTTAATTTTAGATTTATTTTTTCATTAAGTTCACTAAATATTTGGGCGAGTTCATGTATGTAATCAGTTTGTATTTGATTTATATTTTTCTCAAAATTCAGTTGATAATTTAAATTTCCTTTTAATATTTGAAATGGTGTATATTCATGTGTTGAATGTATACTGTTATTATAATTAAGGATTGCGATATCCATTAATTCTTGTATTGTTTTAGTTCGATGTTCATTTCTAAGGACAATAAGACTTTCTTTCAAAGTTGAATGCCATCTTTCGATTGGTGAGTTCGAATTTGGGTTATAAGGTGTAGTAAAATGTAATTCGATCTGATAAGTCTTGCAAAGGTCTTGTACTAAATTACTTTTAAAGCTTTGTGCATTATCAGTTGTAATTTTACAGGGTGTACCATGATGTGAAAAGAATTTAATTAGATTTTGACAAATCTCGATTGATGTTTCATTTACAGGGTATGCTGTAGCAAATTTAGAGAAGTTATCTATTATTGTCAGATATTTTTGACCTGAAATGGAATATATATCCATATAAATATGTTCCATGGGTTTACAGCCTGTTGGTGTTGGTTTAAAAATTACTTTATAGGGATGTCTATCATATTTGGTTTTTTGACATATTTCACATGTATTAACAAAATTAATTACGTCTTTTTCAAGGCTTTGCCAATAATATCTTTGCTTTATATTTTTTATATTTTCAGTCATTCCTGTATGGGATGTTTTAGTGGTATGGTATCTTTCAATTATTTCTTTTTGTTCATTTAAGTCTACGACGTCCTCTAATAGTGTATTAGAAATAACAAGGTTGTAGGCGTTATTTTGAAAGGTTTCTTGGAAAATTCGAATTATTATTGGTTCTAATTCTTTATTGGGAAAGTGTAAACAATAAGTATCTGGGGGTAAATAATCTCTTAAGAGTCTTTGGATTATTTCGGTTATTGGGTTTTGATTTATAAAAATTATTAATCGCTTTTTGGTTTCAAATAATTTTTTAGTGACAACATAAGGTTGTTCCTTTTCAGTCCATTTAAATATGATTTGATTTTTAAAAGTGTTCAGGGCTTTACTAACATACGGGGCTCCTAATATGGGGTCTTCTCTTGACGTATGTATAGTTTCTGTGTCTGATTTTGAAAGTAAATCAGCTTTTGGCTCCTTTGGAATGTCATTTGTACTGGCTGAATCCGTTTCTGAGTTGTTTTGATTGATTTTTTCTTCATCATTTATTTCACTTGTTGATGGCAATGGCGATGGTGTTTTAATTGGTTTATTTGGGGGTTTAATTTAAATATCGGAAATTATATTAATTTTTGGTTCTTCTTTTCTTTATTTATCTTTTTTGGTTTTTCGAATAGGTTTTCTTGGGTGTCAAAGAAGTGTTTTATTTTTTCATGCCAAACATATTGGTCGTCAGAATTTTCTTCTTTTTCACATACTGCTGACATATGCGTCAATGGTGATTTTATTATTTCGGTTGGGTACAATTCTTGAGGTGGTCTTGAAAGTGTATCGGCGTTGGAATTTAGGGTTCCTTTTTTATATTGAATATCATATTCATATTCTTGCAGTTTTAGTCGCCATCTTACTAATTTTGAATTCGGTTCTTTTATTGAGAACAGCCATTGTAATGGTTTATGGTCTGTTACAATTGTGAATTTTCTGCCAAATAAATAAGGTCTGAAATATTTTGTTGCCCAAACAATAGCAAGAAGTTCTTTTTCTATTGTTGAGTAGTTGCATTCTGATTGATTCAGAGTTCTGCTAGCAAATGCTATAGGTAGGTCGTTTCCTATTTTTCCTTGTGAAAGTATTGCTCCAATAGCGTAATTTGAAGCGTCAGTGGTCAAAATAAAAGGTTTACTAAAATCTGGGTGTTGTAATATAGGGTCATTAGTTAAGATATTTTTACATAGATTAAATGCGGTAATGAATGCTTTATCATGATTTATTTTAACGTTTTTCTTTAAACAATGAGTCAAAGGTTTCGTTATTTTTGCAAAATTCTTTATAAATTTTCGGTAGTAACCGACTAAACCGAGAAATGATTTTATTTCTTTTGGTGTTTTAGGGATTTTAAAATGTTTTTGGGATTTGGTTATCAAACCAAAAACCGTCAGGGGTAATAACATGACCTAAAAATTCAATTGTCTTATGCAAAAATTCGGATTTATCTAACTGGATTTTCATGTTAAAAGAACTTAATCTGTTAAATACTTGTTTTAAAGAGTCTAAATGTTCTTGAAGACTGGTTGAAAAGATAATTATATCGTCCATATATACAAGACATATTTTTCCTTGTAATCCGCGTAAAACGTTATCCATTGCACGCTGAAAAGTGGAAGGTGCATTTTTTAGTCCGAAGGGCATTCTGGTATATTCGTAATGTCCATGTTCTACATTGAATGCTATTTTTGGTATGCTTTTTGGGTCCATTTCTATTTGATGAAAACCGCTGGCTAAGTCAAGTGTTGTAAAATATTGACTTCTACCAAGTTTATCAAGTATATCTGCGATATTTGGAATAGGATATCTATCTTCTATAGTCTTTTCGTTGATTTTTCTGTAATCTATCACTAGACGCCATTTTCTTTGTCCTGATGCGTCAACTTTCTTCGGGACGATCCACACAGGGGAACTCCAGGGAGAATTTGAAGGTTGAATGATACCGTCTTGTAGCATTTGGTCTATTTGTCTATCTACTTCTTGTTTATGTATGAATGGGTATCTGTAACTTTTTGCTTGTACGGGTATTTCATCCGTAGTCTTAATAGTATGTTTGACTTGATTGAAAAATGTTAATTTATCTCCGGGTTTATGTAAAATATTTTGAAAGCTTTTAATAAGTTTGAAAAGTTCTTTACGTTCTTCAAAGTTTAAGTGTTCGTGCCTAATTAGTGATTTTAAATCGATATCTTCGATTATGTTTTTTTCATTAATTTGATTCTGATTTGGTTCGAAATTTATTATTTCAAAATTGTTAAGCTCGATTGGTCTTAAGGGTAAATTATCATTAGTGGTTTCTATTAGAGTAAAATATTTTTCTGTATGATTAAAAATATCAATAGCGTACGTGTTATTTTTTACTTCTATTAGGGTAGGTTGAATTTCTATATTTTCGTCTAAATAATAGGGCATTAACCAAGTAGTGTCATTTGGTCGCGAAGTTTTCAAAATTACTTTTTGAATCGTTTTAGGTGGTATTTCAATTGTATATTCATCAAAATTTTGCCTATATTGAAAGGGTATTTCTAAATATTGGTTTTTCAATTTTTTATTTTTTAAATCAATATTTAAATTTAATTTACATAAGTCTTTAATTCCGATTATTCCATAAAAATATTCATGAAATGAATATAAAATAAATTCTATTGGTTCGGTTATACCAAAGCTTAAAAATAAAGGAATAGTAGGTTTACTTTTCGCTTTCTTTGAACCTGCACAAGTTTGAAGTGTGCTTACGTAAGGTTTAATACATTCGGGGAAATGTATTTCCGCTAAAGAGGGTCTAAGTAGGGATGCATGAGAACCTGTATCAATTAGTAGTCGAATATTATAATTCGGTATTTCTACATAGGGTAATTGATTTACTTGAAAACTGTTTAAAGTTAAGCAAGGTTTTCGTCCGAGGCTGATAGATGAAAATTTTCTATTTTCTCGACTAAATTCTCATTATCTAATTCACATGTTTCATCAAAATTTTGATAATCTTGATCATAATTGTCAAATTCGGGGTTTTCTTCATTATATAACTCGTCATTATTGGGTTCATTATTTTCTAAATGCGTTAATTCTTGCAATGTAAATTTCGGGTGATGTTGTTGTTGGGGTTGCTGTCTATAGAAAGTTTGTTGTTGAGGTTGTTGTCTGGCAAAAGTTTGTTGTTGTTGTCTTAATGGTGGCATTGTTTTTTGTACACTCACACCTGACATTGGTTGTGGGTATTGTTGTTTAGGATATTGATTACCTTTTTGATTAAATGTTTGATTTTGTACTCGATTGAAAAATTGATTTGGTGGTTTTGGTTTAAAAGATGAGTTTGGAAAATTATTCGATCTATTTACCAGAAATTTATTAATATTATTTATTGGTGGCGTTTTCTGATTGCTAAGTAAATTATTTGATCTACTATTTTGCAAATAATTATTTTTAAAATTATTTTGACTAGTTAAAATTTCATAATTGGTTACAATATCGATTGCATGGTCTAGATTTTGGGGATTTTGAACGATTAGTAAAGTTCTTAATTCGCTTGAAATGTTTGCAAGAAGATTTTGAGGTGCTGTTAATTCGTTTTGTGCTATAATTATATTTCTAGCTTCAATATTACTTATTTCTGTACAAGTTTTCGTATTTATTTTGGTGACTAAGGCTTTGAGTTTTTGTATGTAATCTAAGGTTGATTCGCCTTTTCTTGAAAAGAATATTAATTGTTGTTGTAAATTAGCTCTTGTTATTGGATCACTGAATTTTTGTTTTAATGAGATTTTTATTTCTGGCCAAGTATTAAGATCTGGTCTAGTTAAAAGAAAATCTTCGGCTGATCCTATAATTTTTGATTTAATTGCCAGAATTACAAATTCTTGTTGGGAAGTATCAGTATTAAAATATCTTGTATAAAAAGTATCTATTTGATTAATAAAAGATTCAAGACGTGATGGGGTACCATCGAAAGTTTTTAAGAGTGAAACAGTACTTCTCAAAGCGTCTGCCATCTTATTAATGTTAGTATCTACGTTTATACTAGGGTTAAAAATATTTTCTAAATTGATATCTGAATAAAGTTCTGTTAATTCACTTGCAGATTGATTTTCAAAACTACTTTGTAATAATCTACTTGTAGAAGGATTTTCTAAACTACTTCTTCGAATTGTTTTAGGATAAGTAATGTCTTTACCACATTTCTTAAATTTCCTCATTAAATACGTACTTAACTACTGTTAACTGCGTTAACATTTGTTTTCTTTACAACTAAAATAATTAGTAAAAGTTATTCAAATAATTGTTCAATAAAATTGCTTCAATTCAATTATTCACTTTTTCTTTCTTCAAAAATGTTCTTTGTTCAAAAATTTCAAAACTTAATTAACAGGGATCTCAACTATAAGGGAAGTAAGTAAATATCTTACAATGTGTCCCAAGTCTTGGTCCTGTATCAAACGATGCTTTGCTGAAAGATGAACTGCTCAGGTTGGCTACCGCTTGTCTTGGACGCTAGCACAGGCCAAATCGTCCTTACTGGCTTCTCGAATGGCGTACCAATAATCGATGTACCAGGAGTTACAAGTGCCTAGTTCGGTCGTAGATGTTCCTGATCCTTTTCTTAACTGTTGAAACAGAAAGATGCAACACTGATAATCCTTATGGAGATGAAACGTTGTTACACTCCGATTTCAGGATATCCTTTTTTTCGCACTCCGAAAAGGAATCCTACCGACTGCGCCAATTTTACATTCAAACTTGTAACTTGTATTTTTAAAAACTTTATTTTTATTTAAAACACGAAATTACAATGAATGTTGACCGAACTATAGCTACTTAATGACTAAAGATGGTTACTCATGCTCCTGTATTTATATAAAAATAATGCTGAAATAGCAAGAATGAATGAGTAATTAGAAATACGATGCTTAATTCTAAATGATTCATCGGAAGTGACCATATAATTACTGTATCAATATTAAAATTCTATTGCTGTATAAAGATTATCATGGTGCGTAAAAATAAAAACGTATTTTTAAATAGGACTGATAAATTGAATGTATAATGCTCCGCGAGGTAGAAATTATTCTCCTCTTTTATCTTCTCATCCGGTTAAAGTAATATGTAAAATTCGTTTACTTTAAGAAAGTATTTTTCTAGAAAATATAATCTTCTAAATTATAAATAAGTATTAAGGGAGTTAAACGGTATATAATAGAGTGTTATATATAAAAGGGGATCTTAATAAATAATATAAGTTATTAAAAAATGTCTAAAAATTACACTACGAAAACCCTACATATAAAGGATTTGTTACAAAAAAGGGCACGAAATGTTTCAAGAAAGGAAAACGAACAAAATGAATTGAAGTGATTTCGCTGAAATCTTCTGAAATTTACTTATATTATAACTTATGACGTCTAGTTTCATGTTCCGAAAAAAATTAAGGAACGTGATGGACTATTTTCTGAGTTATGGGAACTCAGGTGTAGGACACAAAAATTCAATATTTTTATAATCTGTCATCTGTATTACTTTCTAGAACCAATATGATGTAAACTGGAATGTAGGTACTCTCTTTAGTTTTTTTAGGAATGTAAGGTAGGGTGGGTACCATTGTTAGTGACATTACACAGGGCGATTATTTAATGTGCGATTTTGAGAAATGGGATTTAGATTTTTCAAACATTTATATTATTTAATAATTCTTAAGTAAGAAAGAGAGAAATTACTTATTCATTTTTCACGTTAGAAAACTTTATAAGAGAGCACAGCATGTTAAATTTTATATACAGAATGTTTAAAAGGATGACTCTACATTCTTTGAAGTTAAGAAGCATCAGTAAATATAAAATATTTAATCATGTTTATTTTGATGTTACTTAGTTGAAGAACTTCTACATTATATAGGATTTGTACTTTCTGCATAATAAAGATTTTTAAACGAAATCATACAGTAAGTATTACTGTTCCCTTTTACTGCATCAAAGCAGTATAGTTACAGATAATATTAAGTGCTGTAAAAAGGTCTTAAGGTAAGGAGTTTTTCCAATATTTTTTAAACTACTGTTCATTGATGCATAAATTTGAACAAGGAAATTAAATTAAATTAAAGCTTGCACCATCCCATTTTCGAAATACAAGGCAACAATAATGTCATGATCTACAAATTTATATTATGAAGCTCACAGTTTAGTCAAAATTTAGCAACAGAAAATAATACCAAGTCTGGATCGAATTTAGTTTTCAAGATTTAATAGGATATTACTATGGACAGGTGCAAACTTTTAAAAGAATAATACTATGAGATATACTAAGAGACAGTGGAACTTTGTTTTTGACATATTTGCTTTTGTTAAAAAAAAGTATATTTTTATTATTTTTTTATAATGTAATAGTTTCAGAAGAGAAACATTTTCGTATATGGTAAAAGAGAATCTAAAGTATTAAAATTCTATCTTAAGTCATGGGATTCCTGTAAAATAAAAAAGTAAATCAAGAATTATGTAAGTGTAAATATAAATATGTACATACCATGAAAAAATCTTCATTAGACAGAAAATACCTAGCCTCTATAATGTTCTTAACTTAGTTTTCTTGACAATAAACATATTTCAGTATTTCATAGTTATTGATACTTCTTTAATGCAAAGATAAAAATCTAGGAACGCAGAGTAATATGCTAGTTTTAAACACTATGTATATAAGCCGTAACATGTTCTGTCATTGCATAAAGATTTCAAACTTAAAAAGTGAATAAGTTGTTATTTCTCTATTTCTTCTTCTTCCTCAACCATTTTCCAAACACTTCTGAATGTAGGTCTCCTCCAAATTCTTCCATGTTTCTCTATCCTCGGCTATTCGCATCCAGTTTTTCCCATTTGTTTCCCTTAAGTCATCGTGCCATCTTCTAGGAGGTCTTTTGATATTTTTTTTCGTCTGCCTAGGACGTCACTGAAGTAATCTGTTCGTCCACTTTAAAGGGTTCTGTCTTGCCACATGCCCAGCCCATCTCTACTTCAATTGTGCTACGCGTTTCAGAATGCCTGTCACCTTCGTTCTTCTTCTTATTTCTGTACTTCTTACCCTGTCCCTCAAACTTATTCTGAGCATAATCCTTCCCATAGCTCTTTGAGTTGTTCTTAACCTGTTAGTCCTTTTTTGTGTGAGAGTCATTGTGTCTAGGCCACATATTTTCACAGATAAAATGCATTATTCGTATACTTTCCGTTTGAGGTTCAGGGGTATTTTTGAATCTTTAAATATATGTCCCAATCTTCCGAAAGCAGCCCAACCGAATCCTACGCTCCTTGCTATTTCTGAGGTTTGGTTCTTCTTTCTAATTTTTATTCTATGATCAAGATAGACATACTCCATAACATTTTCCACAGTATGGTTGTCGATGCTCACTTGAAGTTGATCTTCACTGGTCACTTTTGTTTTCGACAGATTTGTTTTCAATCCTACTTCACTTGATGTTTGACGTAGTTCTTCCAATATTGTGGTTAATTCTGCAGCATCGCTACTAATGCGCACTATATCATCTGAAAAACCTTGGTTCTGCCATGACATGTTGAAAATATTCTCAAGTGCCAAAGTAAAATGTTTCGAAGAAATAGTATCACAAAGACGCCTCTTTGGATAGGAATCTTTTCGGTAATTCTTGTAAATATATTTGATAAGATTGGAGTATCTAGGGTCAATCCTAGCATCATTCATGGCCTGAAGAATCGCCCATATTTCGAGGGAGTCAAATGCTTTTTGGAAGTCCGCAAAAGCAAGATGGAGGGGGACATTATACTCTATACACTTTTCCATAAGTGTGCGTAAGGTTTGAAGATGGTCCTTAGTACTGAATCCCTTACGAAAGCCTGCTTGCTCAACCGGTTGATAAGTCTAGTTTGTTTGCCAACCGGATCGTTATCACCTTGGTGAATAGTTTGTAAAGTAGAGATAGAATACTACTTGGTCGATAGTTTTCGATATTATCAATAATACCTTTTTTGAATAGTAAGATAACTTCAGAGTTTTGCCAAGAAGTGGGGATTTTCCCTTCATGAATACATTTGTTAAATACAATTTTAATGGACTCTAATAACTGTTCTCCTCCTGTTTTTAACATCCCGTTTGTTATTCTATCTTCACCTAGGCTTTTTCGGTTTTTACGATGGTTTAGAGTATTTCGTATCTCTACCTTTGTGATCTCGGGAATAACTTCAGAACCTATATTTTGGACGACTTTCTCATAATTTTGAGATTCTGGAACTTACGAGCCATAAAACGATCTGTAGAAAGACTCAATAGAGGCCACAATTTCTTCTTTTTTAGTCACGATAATTTGTTGTTCGTTCCGTATTTTAGATATTTTTGTTCTACCTTGACACATTCTTGACTTTAGCACCCTCATGTTTATGTTATCCTCTATGGTATTGTGGATAAGTTAGGTATTATAGGCTCTCATTTCTTTCCGAATTTCTAGTTTAACCACTTTTTAAGTTCGACGTATGAATCAGTATCTCGGCTTTTTTCTCTTCGTTGTGCCATTAGTGCTAGTGTGTTTGAGCTGAGTGCTATTTTTTTTTGTTTCTTGGTGGTACATGTTTTCTTTGTTGCTACTTGAATACTTGAGGTTAGTTCATTCAATTCCATTTCTGCTAGTGTTTCTGTAGGTGTTCGTTTTCCTGACAGTATATTCTGAAATTCACCGGCATGTTTCAACATTTCTTCACTAGATGAATTCTTCTGGCATCGCATAATTTTGTTCCTCTCAATTTGAGTCTTAATTACTATCCCTGAGCGAACCAATCGCTGGTCACTCACACAAGAATATAGTCGATTTAATTTTTGGTTTTGCTATCGAAGCTTATTCAGGTCCATTTCCTCTGACCAAGTTTTTAAAAAAAGTGTTTAAGCAAAACAAATTTTCGTTCTGAACATATTCAAGGAAGCGTTCACCTCTAGTATTCCTCATGCCCAAGCTAAACTCTCCAATCTTTGGAGGATCTCCAGGCTGGTTTTTACCTATTCGAGCATTAAAATCCCCCATCGCTACGAAAAATTTAGCTTTTTTATTTCTTCTAGCTAGTAAAATGTCCTCATAAAGTTGTTCAATTTCTTCGTCTGAAGAAGTGCTGGTAGGGTGTACTTTCTGTTAGCTGGAGCATTGTGTATACTTCTCGATCAGAGACTGCTTGCTTTTTTGTTACGAGATGTTTCAGTTTTTTGTTAACTAACATGACCGTACCACCCTGTGAATTAATATTATGATTGTTTTGGTATAAAAGGTGGCCTGAATTCAAAATTGTTGATCTTTCTCCCTTTAACTTAGTTTCAGATAATACCCGAATAACCCACTTAACGTGTTCCAGCTCTTGCTCCATTTCTTCAACGTAATCTGATTGTTCGTATGTTGTAGGTAGCAACTATTATTTTCTTTATAGGGCAATTTTGATAAGTCCAGTCCTTTTTCAAACGTGCTGTCCTTTTTGTTAATTTTTTGCCTCCCCCAGAATCCTCGAGTCAGACTGAGTCATCAGTGCGAGAATCTGAGCTAAATGCTCTACTCACCTGGGGTAATGTCGTTCTGCGAGTCAACCTGATTTTTCTTTGGAAGAAAGTAGCATTAAAACGTCACGTTTGCCAGGAGGGTTGACGAGTTCCTTAGTTCAGGCGCCCATTCTAGGTACAGACGCTGTTTGCAGCCGCCCACTCTGGATCAGACTCTGCAGTATCTCTTGGTTTGCGGGAGGTATTTAATTTCTCTCCTACCACCCATATCTAGAAGGCATTCCCCGATCCGCCAACCAGGAACGCGCCCTGTAGGTGTTACAGGTTACAAATAATAAATGTGTAAAAAATCTAATTTTACTTAAAATCTGAGCCACTTTAAAAAATTGCCCTGTGTAGTGTTACTAAAAATTAATAATACAACTAAGATAGCTGTTTAGATTTTAATTAGCAACATACGTGTTCTAGAAAATAATATGAATAATACATTACACACATTTTGGATTTTTCACACGTGACCCTATGACTCAACGTAATTCGAAAAATAGCCCATGACATCTCTATTTTTTTTCGAAAAATTAAACTAGATAAAAATACATTATGGGTAAAATTTAGACAATTTCACAGAGACGATGTAAATTAAATTAGCTAAAATTTGTATAATTTCTCTTTTCAAATATACTGGAAATGGAAATAAATAGGAAATGTTCTGTTCTAAAATAAGTAAAACTAACGGCGGAGTTAATTTCTTTTAAATTGCCTTGGTAGCTCAGTGTTAATAGAGCTTGCCTTCCGATAGAGATTCGTGAGATTGAGGTTTGGCTTTTTTTGCTCAGTATACCTGATACGGTACCTCTTCGACGTGCATTTAGTCGTTGTAACGAGGCTTCTTACTGAACACATACTACGCGACAGAACTGCGAACATGGAACATGATCTGCATCACAGTAGATACAATGATCCATTTTTGTCAAACGACGATTGCGATTTCGCTCTTATTAGAGGTGATCAGGCCGCCATAGACTAGTGAGCCCCGTGTAGGGCAAAGGCACAAAATGAAATCACAAATACTATATATATATATATATATATATATATATATATATATATATATATATATATATATATATATAGTAACCATATAGTAACGAGGCAAGAAATATTATATAGTAAAATAGAAGGATTTTTTTAGGATGACTGCTAAAGCAATGAAATTAGCCAACTATATAGACACGTGTTTCTGACTTAAGGTCTTCATCACTACAGTCAATAAGTTGAGAGACGAGTACAACTAGCAGCAAAATTAATACACAAAACCACACCCGAGTCACCAACGAGAGCAAAACCGACATTTGTGGACTGGTTACTTACCGAGAACACTCGAAACCTTCGCCGGACTTGATACTCTATTACCACGGAATAGCAGCATATAGCTACCAGTGGCGAAACTCATAATCCGAGATTAATTAAATCGAAACTAGGAAAAGATTAACGCCGCTAGAACTATGATATAGTAGAAAAAGGAATATATATACAATATGTATATATTTATGCAGTGTGTATCAGCGAAATGGAATAAATTCGATAATAAATAAATGGGGGCGTGTTCGGAAAAACGCTTGAACCCGTCGATTGGTATTTTTAGTTGCTCATTTTCTCCAATAAAAACTTTTTATACAGGGTGTGTCCTGTAACAGTGGTCAATGCTAACTTTCTTATTTCAAATGCAACACCCCGGATATTATTTAATTTTTGGATTCTTTAGGAGATTCTAAACATATTTTATGTTCAATGTCCTATACCTATCTTCAACTATTTCGGCAATATTAAGTGTTTTCAAATTTATTGCAAAAATTAAGATTAAAAAAATAAAATTATTTATTTCTTCATAATGTATAAACAAAAGTAAAAAGTTAATTTAGGAACTGTTGAATATGCTCGCCGCGAACGTCTTGGCAAATTCCTAATCTTAAATAGAAATTTCTTCTAACGTTATTTAGCATCTCAGGCGTGACCGATCTAATCGCAAGCGTTATTCGTCTTCTTAAGTCAGCTAAGTCGATGGGTTCAGTTTTGTATACAACATTTTTAATATGTCCCCATAAGAAAAAGTCTAATGGCGTCAGATCAGGGGATCGCGCTGGCCATTCTATCGATCCTCGTCTCCCTATCCACTGATTTGGAAATATTCCGTTGAGGTACTGCCGGACATTAATTTGGTAATGGGGCGGTGCTCCATCTTGCTGAAACCATATCATATTCGCTGGAACTTGTGGGTTTGCTGGATCCGGATACAAATTTGTCAAAGTTGGCACGACATTATTTTGGAGCAGTGCTAAATAATTATCGCCAATCAAATTGCCGTCAATGAAAAAGGGGCCTATGATATGATCCCTAACAATTCCTGCCCAAACATTAACCTTTTCAGGATATTGAGTATGTTCTTCGCTGATCCAGTGAGGATTTTCCCTAGACCAATAGCGGCAATTTTGACGATTTTCATGACCGTGAAGTGTAAAGGTGCACTCATCCGAAAACAAAACATGTTCTAATTGAATAACATTGTTATCTAACATAGCCATCATTTGTTCACAAAAATAAGTTCTCCTATCATAATCGTCTTCCATGAGCTCCTGAGTTGGTATCACTTTATAGGGATGCATTTTATTTTCTTTTAATGTTCGAATAATCGACGAATGGCTAATATCGAACATTGCGGCGGCTTGTCGACTAGAAATATGTGGGTTTTCCTCAAACTCAAGCATAATATCCAATTAAGTATCATCATTTATTGAATTGGCAGCTGCTTTTTTTATCTGCCTCACATGTCCAAGCTCGCGAAACTGCTTTTCTATTTTACTAATTGTCCCTTGGGATATATGCGGCAAATTTGGAAATTTTTCATGAAATAAGCGAGCAAATTCCACTTTCTGATATTAGGTATTATTCAGTTAACGAAATTCAAAAGACTATGACACTGATACTGACAACTACTGTCTTGCAAAGAGAAAGGCCAGGCATTTTACAAAAAAGTAAACAAAACTTAAAAGTAAACAAAACTGGCTCTTTTTGTTCCATATCAATAAAAAGAAACGCTAAAATGGTTTTTGCTTACATTCTTAATATGAAGACCTAAATGGTAAATAAGTATTGAGTGTGTTGTAGCGAATTTTTGTAATCAAATAAATAGTTCAGTAACCAGAGCCACTTTCATGAATAATAATAAATTCGAAATAAATAAAATAAAAATAAATTTGAAAATACTTAATATTGCCGAAATAGTTGAAGATAGGTATAGGACATTGAACATAAAATATGTTTAGAATCTCCTAAAGAATCCAAAAATTAAATAATATCCGGGGTGTTGCATTTGAAATAAGAAAATTGGCATTGACCGCTGTTACAGGACACACCTTGTATAAAAAGTTTTTATTGGAGAAAATGAGCAACTAAAAATACCAATCGACGGGTCCAAGCGTTTTTCCGAACACGCCCCCATTTATTTATTATCGAATTTATTCCATTTGGCTGATACACACTGTATATGTATATATATATATATATATATATATATATATATTCATATATATAGAAATATATATATATATATATATATATATATATATATTAGTATTTTATTATTTATATACACTTTACTTATTGACTGGTTCATTTTGATGTCCTGTTTGTTTCTTCTCATGATGTTTTTTAATCTTATATATTTGCATTTATTTTTTCATTTTGAATAAATATTCAGTTTTTTATATATTATATAAAGTCTACCTATCTCGATTCAATTAAGTTTTGTCTTTTTCAAGTAATTTAACTGGCATTATTGTAGCTACACTAGCTTTGTTAACAAATGCTATATAATCTAACAACAAAGCATGTTTGACTATTCGTATAATTAGATATCCGTTTATTTTATACCGTTATGTTTCCTGTATATAAATTAGACCGATAAAATCTACTTACATTCTCTAAAACGGATTAAATCTGATCGGGCAGTTTCCAACAAAAATTAAGTTCCGTATTGCTGGTTAGCAACACCCACAGCCATTTGCACGCCCTCTACGAAGGCATGTTAACCTTTACTGCCTGGATGCATGCAGTTTCAAAAGTTTACGACTACATGTATCAAGAGAAATGGTATTTATAGAAGTTTCAGTTAACGGAATAAATTTCTCTCCTGAATTTGTGCTGCGCAAATACTAAATTTAGTGAGGAATTAGCAAAACAGATTAGAATAATGCACATTTGAAAACTCTATTTCTCATAGAGCTTGTTGTAAATATGGAAATATTGATCTTATTTTTGTTGCAAAAATGTTAAAATCTAAGGCTTCAATGACAAAATAGAACTATATTGTTTGACATCCAAAAAAAAAATTGTAAGTTCCAATTATTTATAGAATTTCTTATTTACAATACATAACACGTTAAAAGAAGCTTTCATAAATGTTATAATTCAAAGCTGTTATAGAACTATTAATTTTTAAATTACGTGTCTCATAAAATTTATTTTGTGACGCAACTGAAACTATCCTCTAAAACAGGGGTGCTCAAACGGTCGATCGCGAGTGCTTTTTGAGTAGATCTCGAGAAGAAAAATTTTTTTAATAAGTAGGTACTTAACTAAACTACAAAAATGTATTACGTAATAAAATAACACTCTGCTTGCGGCAAAAGGCGGCTTTATCAAAGGAACGTGCGGTACATTCGAAGCGAAGAAATCTAAAACGTATCATTTTAATAACGATTGGGAGGAAGAATTTTTGTTTTGTATGGTGAAGGATAAGTGCATTTGTCTTATTTGTCGTGCGTCAGTTGCAATACTTAAGCGTGGTAACTTAGAGAGGCATCATAAAACGGTTCATAAAAACTATATATTTCGGCGGATTTTCCGCCACAGAGTGAATTAAGAAAACGAAAAGTACGTGATTTGGTATCTTATTTGAAAAAAGAACAAACCATGTTCACAAGACCAGCCAAACAATAAAAAGCTGCTACGATCGCGTCATTTAAAATGTCTCATATATTGGCGAAACACAAGAAACCATTCGAAGATGGATCGGTTGTGAAGGAAGCATTTATCGAAGCGGATGAGACTTTATTTTGAAGTCATGAGTCAGGACATGGCAGATAAACTAAAAAATGATATCATGGAATGTACATACTTTTCTTTACAGTTCGACGAATCCACCGATATGACAGACACTGCCCAGCTGTGTATTTTTATTCGGATGGTATTCAATGACATGTTGGCTAAGGAAGAATTTTTGACAATAATTCCTCTGAAGGGGAAGACCCGTGGCGAAGATATATATGACGTTTTCTTCAATTTTGTAAAAAACTACAAGCTACCAATATATAAATTAGTGTGCATTACAACAGATGGGGCACCAGCAATGACTGGAAACAAAAACGGTTTTGTGGCATTGTGTCGAGCTAATGAAGATTTCCCTTCATTTTTTTCAATCCATTGCATTATACATCAACAAGTTTTGTGTTCAAAAGTTTTAAACACGGAGGAAATTATGGGCATTGGAACAAAAATTGTGAATTCCATCCGTGCACGTAGCTTGCAACGGCGGCTCTTTAAGTTGCAGTTGGAAGATAGGGAGTCAGCTGAACACACTGATTTAGTTCTTCACACGGACGTCAGGTGGTTGAGTCGCGGAAAATTCCTAGAAAGGTTTTAAGAATTATTGCCCGAAATAACAGCTTTTCTAGACGAAAGATGTGAAGACACTCAGATGTTGAAAAACGAAAAATGGCTGACTGATTTGGCATTTTTGTCTGACATCACAATGCACTTAAACACCATTAACTTGGAGCTTCAAGGTAAAGGAAAAACTGTTATTGAGATGATTAGCGCAGTAAACGCATTCAAAAGTAAATTGCAACTTATGATAGATCAACTGAAAAGAAAGGATCTGAAACATTTTCCGTCTTTGAAGGCAAGGATTCCTCAGTTGAATTTTGATACGTATGAGGCTGAATTATCAAATATTTTGGGACAATTCGAAATGCGTTTTTATGATTGTAGTAAATTGGCAAATGTAGCATCATTTATGAGTTATCCTTTTTCATGTAAAAACATTGAGGAATTATCTACTGAAATAGCAAGTCAGTTTAATATGAACTCATGTTCTGTTGAAAATGAGTTGGTGCAGATTATATCAGATATACATCTCAAAGCTACAGCATCTGATACAAATTTTTGGTGTTTTATATCTGAAGATAAATATCCGAATCTAAGGCAAATCGCCCTTCAACTGACAGCAATGTTTGGGTCAACTTACTTGTGCGAGTTTGCATTTTCTGAAATGAAGATAATTAAGTCAAAATATCGCAATCGACTAACTGACGATCATATGTCATCATGCTTGCGATTAGCACTCAGTGGTTACGTACCATCTTAAGAAAAGTATGCTGAGGACATGCAATGCCACGCTTCAACATCCAAAGTCACTCCTTAGTTAAGTTTAACACCATATGTAACTCTTTTGTTTTGTAACAACCAATAAACTCGCAATTTTGAATAACTATGAGTTTTTTCATTGATATTGTAGAGAAGAACCTAACTAAACCTAACCCAAACATTGACTAAAATAGTGTATATTGTGCGGAAAGCTAATATCTCTATATGCTACGGTACACCCTACATAGGTAGATAGGTAGGTAGGTAGGTAGGGTGTATGTATCGTGTATGTACGACAACCCTGCAGCACACATACTTGCAGCCTCTCAGGGTCGACCGTAAGTAGTCTAAAAATAATGGGGTAGATCGCCAGCAGTTCCAAGTTTGAGCACCCCTGCACTACAATCTTCACTGTTTATTACGGGCAAAACATTTCAAATAAGAAACACTTTTCGTTCTGGTTTTTCACTGAGAATGAATTTAATCTTCATTAAAATTCTATAGATTTTCCAAGTCAAAGTTCTAATATACATTTCTATACTCGTTTTTCAAATAATTCTGAACGTATTTGAAAGAAGTTGTATTTCGTTCTTTTAACTAAAACGTAATTATATCGGTAATTTTAATAGGGTTTTGGTGACTGAAACCAACTAAAGTTGTATAGAAAGAAGCGCAAAGATGACGTCAGAACAAATTATTAACTTAATGTATGTAAACGAAATCATTAGAAAAAATTGTTCGTAGGACAGTCCGCTTTCGGCAGTCTACTTCTTTATAAGCCGGTAATTATATGCTAAACCTAAATATTAAAGAACAATGTATTTTATATTTAAACAGACAGATATTATAATCCTTCAGTTCAATTCATCTGCAGTTGTGTAATATGTCGAATATCTTTCTAACCCAGTCTAGATCACTACTTAAAATTGTGTGCTCATTGAGGTGTGGTCACTTGAGCAACGATGCGAATGAACTAAGCCGAGGATGCAACAAGCAGCTAGTGTATCCCTTAACCCTGACCGCATTTGTTGCACACTTGTGGAAATAGCTTATCTGGTAAGTCAAAAGATGCCTTTTAGTTATGACTCACAAGATGCACAGAAGAAAACTTTGCTATCTGGTTTCTTTTACAATAATATTGAGCGCGAATATCTTAATAATCAAATGTCACAGTGTAGGAAAAATCTTTATGGTGTAAGTAGCCAATAAAAATCGTTGAAACCTTTATATCCTTCGAACTAGGCTGGTTTAAGCGATTTCTCATGTATTTTGTCATTTACCGTACATAATAAAGAATAGGCAAGAGCTTTTAGAAAATGTCTGGAACGTCTTTTATGTAACATATTTGTATGGTTTTGAACTCGTTAGCTAGAGTTAAATAAAATTGTAGCTCAAATATACCTTGTCGGCTTAAAATAGATACAGGGTAAGTCTAGCAAGCGAGACTCCCCTTTATTTCTATGATAGCTGAGAAAAGAAAAAAACTTTATATAAAATATTTTTAATATTCAGCGAACTTTATTTTGTGAGGAACTTTCACTATACAGAGTGGTTCAAAAAAGTTGGACGTGGTCCAACATTGCATTTTTAAATATAACACTGTATGTTTTATTTCATTTTTGGATTCAGCTTGCAATTCTGGATATTTTTTGTATAACATACTATCAACGTAAATTTAATATTTTTCGGCAAAATGATACTTGAAAATTTTTTTCGTAGTTTTCTTCTACGATTGGGAAGCAACTGCCAGCTGCAGCCAGTACCATTAACAAGCATTGTTATCAAAATTGCTCCAGTTGAAATCTATTTTCAAACAACAATATTTCTATTTTAACTTTTTGTGTATTAATAACTAAACAACAAGGTCGTTAGAATACAAATTCTCTAGGATCTAAGTAGTATATAGTTATTTTTTAATGGTCAAAATGTATGATAATAATATAAAAAAGACAATGGTTACTCATAGCTTTGCGGCATCAAAATTTATAGTTATCATTGGCGCACTCAAGCGGGGTTTTGGGCGGCAACCCCCCTCTGCTCTTAAATTTATTTAACTATCTTTGTATTGTTGTTATCCATAATTTGAGTGAGATGTCAAAATTTTAAATAATACAAAAGAATTCACAGCCAAATTTAGATCAATATTAGGCTTTAAGTGATGTGTCAAAATTTTAAATAATACAAAAAAATTCACAGCCAAATTAAGATCAATATTACGCTTCTCAACGTTAATAAAAACAATCGAAGTACCCCATCTTTACAAAACGCTTTTAAAACGTCCCCGGACACGATTTTGAAATCGAATGAAATGCTTCTTTACGTGTCGTCACTGTTTCATCACGAAAAGACGTCTTAACTTGAGCCTGTGATAATTAATAATAGTAGGCTAAACATGTGCCTAACTATGGTGATTGTTCTTTTATTTTGATTTAGATGTCGCTCTCAAGTATCGAAGTTATCTAGTTTCAACAGTTGTTTATTTTCTACATTAATAATTAAAGATGAATAATAACCAACAAAATTTTCCTCGAACGAACTAACTGATATGATTTTAATTATTGGAGAATGTCGTAGTCAAATTAAATCAGCAAATCGTCGGTATCACATGAATTTTCCTGATAGAAGGCAACCAAGACCAAAGCAGTCAGGTATTTCGCAACCGGTAATGTTTGCTACATAATAAGAAAAAAAAATAGTTCATGATGAGTGAGGAACATAAAACCAATGTTATTTTGAGTAAAGTGGACAATCCAAATGCACTATTACAGTACTTCAAATCCTTATTGGATGAGAGTTGTAGACAATCAAAGAGTTTGGTCTTTAAATGTATAAGGCGGAATTTTAAGATCGCAGGTTATTGGACCACATTTTTTTGACGGCACTTTAACGGGCGAAATTTATTTAAATTTTTTAGGAAACGATTTGCCTACATACTTGGAAGAGGTCCCTCTACAGGGTCGACAAGTTACTTAGTACCATCGCGATGGGGTACCTCCTCATTATTCCCACAGTGTTTGCAGTTATTTAGATCAAACTTATCCAAAAAAAATGGATACGAAGAAGAGGAAGTATAAACTTGCTGGCAAGGTCACCTGATCTTACTCCATGTAATTTTTTCTTTTGAGGATAAATCAAAAAACAAGTTTATGTAATTCCACTAACCACCATCGAAGATATGAAAAGCAGGATTAGAAATGATTTTTCCAAAATTAATCCTGTAAAACTTTTAAATGTGATGGAAAACAATCAAAGACGTTTACAACTGTGTAACCAAATGGAAACACGTCTGAGCGTTTGAGAGTTAAATATTTTGTAATATCCCAAACTTCACCCACTGGTTTTATCATATATAATACCACGAGAGAAAATGTTGTCGGAAAAATTTTCCGATTCTTTGTGAAAGTATGTTGCTTGGTAATTTCGTGAATGACATTTTTGTAACAATGGTTTTGGTTTTGAAATATTATGAGTGAAATTACAAAAAAGCAACAAATTTGAATATACAAGAAGAAAATTTTTTTCTCGCGTGGTATTCGACATGACTATTTGACGAGAACAATGTCTTACCATATAATATCAAATAAAACAGTGAAATCAAAAGAAATAACTGTCAAAAGCTCGTCTTTTTATTTGTTTGTATTGTAATAAATAGGGTAATTAAATTTGTAACCAAGGATATTTGATCTAGGTGACACTTGTCAAAATGACAAGATCAATTTTTAACTTTAACCCAACAAAATTTTGTCGCTTGTTGATTTCGTCCAGGTAGGGAGAATTTTGTCCAGGTATGAGTTTTGGCAGTATAAAACCGGCCGTTGCTATGTCATTTTGCCATTGTAAAACAATAGAGTGGAATAGTCACGTGTATTGTAATCTATAGAAATCACCCTCTCAGATTTTTGCAAATCTCGTTTCAGGAATGTTAAAATTTTTAAATCCGTCGGTGTGTTTGCCTGGCATAGCTAAAAAACTACTAATCCGATTGACTTCAAATTTTGGTCAAAAATTAAGAGTCATATAGGCACGAGATGATAATATTTTTGTGAAAATCCAATACGACGGTACAAAATGTTAAAAAACACTGCTAATCCAATTTACCTCAGATTTTGCCCGAAAATCAAGTGTGACCTAGGAATAAACTGGTGAAATTTTGTTGAGGAGCCTTTATGACTAAACAAAATAGCGGCCTAATTAAATGTTTAAAATATCAGTATCAAAAAACGTATTTATCCAATTAAGTTGAAATCTTACACAAAAATCAAGTGTTAAAAAGAGATGAACCTGTATATCTATATGGCGAAACAAAATGGCGCCTTAATTTAATGGTTAAAAAGTCAGTAAAATTCCATTTCCAACAAAAAAATCTTTTCTTTTATGTAGGAAAATAATAAATATCACAATTGATTTTTTTATAGATAAGTAATTATAAAATAATACCGATAAATAAAACAAAAATTTAAAAATAGTATGTATATATGTTCGTAAGTATGTACGTATATATGTATATATGTATTTATGTATGTTAGAGAAATAAATTATAAAAAAGGGCATTGTTATTTGCCCAGAACATCCTTCATAACAAATTTCACCACATTGTATTTGTAATTTCTTATAAGGTAAAACCTGGTACTTGGGTTCAAAAATAAGTCCTTTCAACACATCCTTCCTCCTAATAAAAAAATGACACACATTCACATTTATATAAATAAATTACTCCTTTGTAGTTTTTGTATTGATATTCTTAGATTTATGTATCTTGGTTAAGCAGTTAAGTGTATCTTTTTTAAAATTAATTTTATCAACTGAATGGGATGTTTACTTAGGACTTCGTCATCATACATGTAATCCCAAAACAGGTCATACATTGAAGATGGCAAGTATTTCCTAGTAATAGTAAGATAACTAATTCTTTGATGTTTTTATTAAAAATACTATTAGTTTTATGGAACAACCTATAAACCTTCTTAGCTGTGCTACATGTCTCTTTAACTATTTTACTAACTTTAATTTGAATATATTAGGCATTTATTGTACATAGATATACTAGAAAATTCAATAAAAATTTAATATGTTTGTTCGCGTTCTCGCCTCGGTTATTGCCAAACACCCGATGTCCTTATCCATTTACATAATTTTGATTGTCTATATGTGAGTAATTAAAAAACAAAAAGTATATCAGAAATACATTAAACTTTTGAATATTAATAGTATTGATGTCTAACAAAATTTAAAGGACTCATAAAAAAAATCTTTTATACGCTTTATATACTAATGGATTGGGGATAAGGGCTTGTATTATATTTTAATTATATATCAGATAAAATCCGAGGAACTAAATAGTTTGGAATTTGGTATGTGAAGGAATAGCGTGAGCTACTTCCTGAAGATTAAAATAACAATATGGTTTAAACAAAATGTATTATAACCAAGAGTCATTTTAAACAAACAGCAAAAATACGTTTGTTTCTAAATAAAAGCATTTAGCTATAGAAATATAGAACTTATTCACAACCAAAATAGCATATTTGTATTGTAAATAACGCATTTAAGCATTTGGAAAGCTAGTATATATTTTAATATTAACGTTATGTAAAACCCAACCCAAAATTGGCAAAATCTTTGTTTCGGTTCAATGAGTACCCACTTTTTTCTTGTTTTCCATGCCAATTAACATATCGTATGGCTTAAATATTAAATTAATATGTGTAAATGCTAAAGCCTTATAGTTCGGACACCACTGATATCTAACTTAATTACGTCAAGACTTACTTGTGATATGATACTTCCGGACTTAAATAGTCTGTATTTCCACAAACAACAGACTTCCTCATCATAGTTTGCCATTTATTTAAGTACTACAACACACAGAACTTGCAAAATCATTAAAAAACTAAAAAATATATATAAACAACAACGACCGAACGCGGTTACAAAAATCACAACAATGTTTTGTGATTAGACTATAAAACAAGAGTGCAGTCGTGATTGCTATGAATAAATAGTTGTAAAACTACTGGTAAAAGACGTCAATTTGGCATAGCGTCGTTACCAGTTCTATTTGTTAATATTTTTATAATTACAGTTTTGTAATTTTTTAAAGACCTTAGTTAATTAATTAGACAGTAAATCAAAGTTTTATAGTCTAAGGTTAATTTGTGTGGTTTTTTGATATACATATAATTCTGTTATGAAAATATATAAACATATTGGAGTAATTCGATAAAACTTAAAGAATATTTGACCATTTTTAAAACACACACACCTATGGATTTAGTGGAGAGGGAAGAAATTGATCCCGTGTTAAATGTAAATAGTTGGGTCTCTCTTGTTTTCATAGTCTAAGAATTTAACATATAAATTTAAACCTTAAGATATATCTTAATCGGCTGGAAGAATCTTAGAACGTATATTTAATTTTAATTTTTATTTATGATCGTTTAAAATATATTTTGTTGCGAACTTTAACAAAATCATACAAAAAACACTATTAAATGTACCTGTAAACTTTCAAGATATTTATAACATCTTTTTTCAGATTTATGGCAAATATCAAAGGTATTAGTAATTTTAATATTAATATTCTCCAAAATATTAAAACTCTGTTTGATTCCATGTAACTTATTCTTACAAATACGTAGACATATTTTCTTATTGTTTCACAAAATAAGATAAAACAAAACACTTCACCTCTATAAAAATAATTTATAATAAATTAAGGAGAAAATTAAATGAAATATAATTTTCTTAAAACTTAACTATTATCCATCTATAAAAATTAAAAAAAAAACATCATTGTAAAATAGAGGTGCTTCCCTTATTAGCCATGCTATAATCAATGTTTATTTTAAGATTCTTATTGAATAAACTCCAAATTATTTATGCTATTAGTTTTAAAGACTGAAGATTTTATTATGTTATTATTAATTTTTGAACCAATACTACTGTAATAAAAAAATATTTTTGTCTTTTCGTTTTTTATTGTTAACAATCACCCCATTTAGAGCAAATAAAACCAATATTTTACATACGAATTGTCCGTTCTAAAAATGCTTTTATTGAAGCAATTACACAAAGTCCCGTCAATGCAGCAATTAGTTATGTGCGACATTTCAACAATTTAATACAGTATACCATTAAAAATAAAAGCTCTTTGTATACTAGCTTTTAGTTATGTTATTTTTATAGTTCTCCAGATAGAAGATAAGTGATAATTATCCAATTACTTATACAATTTTGTTCTTAAGATAGTACACTTAATTAAACTTTAATCTATATTTATTAGCTTTGCCTTAATTTACAATACTAATTATTTAAATTCAAATCGAATTATTTAAAACCAAAACAACGTTTTAGTTGCTTTGTAAAATTGGTATTACAACATGACTCGAAATGACTTTCTCATTTATTATGACCCTTTCATTAAGGTACATACTTATGTTTTAATAAAGATAATTTCTTTGATAATATAATTGTTATTACTACAGGGCATTGAATTATTTACTTTTTTATATGGACAAAGCAATATTTTACCAGTGCTATAAACAATAGAAAACATATATATATATATATATATATATATATATATATATATTTACATACTGTCCTAACCTGCTAACTATCAAAGTTTTTATTTATTATTCTCTTACCTAAAATACAAACTACATTAGAAAATCGTAACGTGTAATATTACTAAAATCAGCATACAAACATACCTTCCAAATGTTAAAATAGCGTTAACATTCTAATTTACAATATTGAGATTTTGGAAAATAATATAAATTATAAATCATATAAATATTTAAATTTTGACTAGTAACTCAATTTTTTTTGGAAATTGTAACTAGAAATTATAAGCTACAATATACCGGATGCCAAAAACAAGTGGCTCACCTTAACAACTTTTTTCTTTATCGACAGGCTAGAATGAAACTTTGGTTATTTAAATAGGTAAACACCTTAATTTTTCCTACTATGAAAGCATTGCCATATCTTTTTTATCCCTAAGCTTATGCAATTAATTTTTGAATTTTAAATGGGGTATCGTATATTTATTTGCTTATTTTAACTTATTGAGACATTTTAAGTTCAAGCGTGTATCAAAACAGAACATTCCTATGTCTTAGGTGTTTAGATATTATTTCGAATTAACATGCATATTACGGGCTTACTTACCATTTTTTTACACTGCACATGGTTGTATGATATCAAATTATTCCCAAAAAATTTTTAAGCTAACACTGGTTAATACGTATATTGCATCTAGCTATTACTACAATTAATTTTAAAATCCCATATTTCATTCGTCTATTGTTTTTGTTCCCCTCTCTGTGTTAAATAACACGTTTTGTTTTATTGAGCGAGGAAAATTTAAACTAACATAACTGTACAGATTCAATAAAAAACTGTTAAACGAAAACCAGACACGCTTCGGATCAATATATGCAATCACTTTATCAAACGTTCAGGCATTTAAATACAGGTAGAACTACTATAACGTTAGAGCAAATTTGAAAAAAATGATCTCAAAAATTTCTGTCTATCCGCAGTGTCCCAGATATATGTACATCTGTTTTATTTATTAGACTGGATCCTCAAAAATGTAATACAGAGCGGGCAGTGAGATATATGTAAATCTGTTTCACTCACTAGGTTATATACCCTTCTGTAGGATCCAGAGTTTATAATGAAATACAGGGTTTTGGTAAGTTAACTATTGTGAACGAAAAGCAGAAAGAGATTTTAGAAAAATTAATGTAAAATGCTCTAAATCGAATCGGAATAAGAAAACATTTTATTCCTCGAGGGTTATTAATTTTCGCAAGCTTCCCTTTCTATCTGCTATACAAATATCAAGTTTTGGAGGCCTTTGCAGTATGTTAAACTGACCAACCTTCCACCATCAAAAGATGGAAAAGGTATGTTCATAAGATTTCTTATTCGCAAACCTGTTTTTGGGTTTGGGTGGGGTGGAGGGGAACCCCCTGCGATCCAGCTGTCCAACCTTGTCCTGGTTTGTAGAACGCATAGCATTTTCTGCTGTTAGGGGTGACAATATTGCTGATAAGGATTTTCTTCTTTTTCAGGCCCAAAAGGGATCTACAGAGATGCCAGAATCCCGTCTTTATGCGTTATAATTTATTTTCATTTAAAATGCGTTGTAACACTTTCGTCTGGGACCAACTTAGTGACACGCACCTGTGACAAAATTTAAAATCGACAACGTTGTCTGAGCTGCAGACTCAATATCTGATTGACCGCAATCGGGAAGACAATTTGATGTTTTGCCTGCCGCTAGGCCGATTGCGGGTGAGAATTTCATGTGACATTGATCTAAAAATGTATTTTTACTTACTCGCTTTCCCTATGCTTAGTTTTGTAAAAAAACTTCTACACTAAAATCTAACTTAAACTTCAGGTTGCGGTGCTCGACTCCGGAGAGCCACTGCTGAAAATCCACGGCTTCGGGCTCTAATAACGAGTGCCTCAATTCCGCACTAAGTTCCAGTTTTTTTAAATTCGATTTAATCTTATAATATTTTCTGAACGCCTTGTATTCAATACAAGCATTCAGCGCTTACTGACTGAAACAGATGTACACGTATTTTAAACAATTCGTAAAGAAAATATTTAACGTGCAGTTTTTTAAAATTGTATTTAATCTTATAACAATTTCAAAACAGTATTGTATACTCTACTGTCTCAACCTGTATTTGTATACATTGGGCACAAACGTATCCGAAACACTTAACAAATAGAATGCTCGTACTCTAGTTATATTTTTCATTGGGATAAATGTGCACAGCTACGTAGTTTTAATTTTTCCCCGTTCAATAACACAAATCCCACTGAAGAGAAATAAACAGAAAGTAAAATAAAAATCGATTCGTTAGTAACTAAAATATGTTGTTTTAGCATTAATAAATCAAGCAATATAAGTGTTGAACAGGGATTTCTAAAAAAAAAGTTTATCTGATATTACAGTGGGTATAAAAGATGTGAATAAGTTAGAAACAATCTTATATTCATCAGGCTTCTTGAACGTAAATTAATCATTTTTGTAAAATCACAGCACTCTAGATTGTAAAACAAAAATTAAATAAAAAATAGGTTTACATATCAGACAAAAACGACATATGGTTTTACTTGGGTAGTTCAATCGAAGCCGTTTTCAAGCAGTCTGGAAATGCAGCTAAATGAAATGATTGGTTTATAATATGCACCAGAACCTGTGGAATACATTCAGGAATATTTTCCAGTATTTTGACTGATACGCCATCCAAGCCTGACGAATTTTTATTCTTTATGTCTAAAAATGTTTATTTTTTATTTCTTAAATATTGTTATGATACTAGTGCAAATATATCAGAAATACATACATTTTGGCGATAACTGAGAGGATCAACAGACTAGAAGTTAGATTATCCGCAACAGAACAGTAAAACTTGTTGATCAGGTTGAGTTTAACTTCAATTTTAGGTTTTAAAGAGCTGTTCTTACCTCTTAAATAATTTACTATTCCCCAGTTAGTTTTAATTTTGATTAAGATTGATTTAATTTTGGATTTTAATACGATACTTTTGCTTTTTTTAGTAAATGTCTAGTCTATACATGCGTCTATAATTAGTAACATAAAATAAAATAAAGTCATTAAAATAGTATTTTCTTACAAGAATCTTAAATTCTTTGCAGATACCTGTAGTCTCTTAGTAACCCAAGGCCTTTTATTTTCAATTTTTATTTTTTTTATGGGAAATGATTTATTAAGCACGTCAGTAAATAGCTCATAAAATTTCTGCCTACTAAATATTCTACCATATCTAAATATTTTTGTTTTCTTTGCCTTTCTTTGTGGTACTCTAAGGATAATAGCTGCGTGATCAGATAGTCCTGCAGAAATAGTACGACAATCTAAGTCGGTTGTCTATATTAGATACATAATCAATATTAGAAGCAGAAATTTGACATATTCTGCAATAATCATTATTATGCACAAATTTTTTAGATTTATAGTGCTAATGGAAGTTTCTTTAGAAAAATCTAAATTAAAATCACCAGTGAGTATCAATTTCGCCGAAGTCGGAAAACAATTTAATAATTGCTCGATACGATCAAAAAATGGGTCTCTGCTTGCACTGGGTAAATGCTTGTAACATAAGTATTAGTATATATATATATATATATATATATATATATATATATATATATATATATATACGAGAGAATTCAAACTCTTTTTCCACGATTAAATGATCATATTTATCAATACCAACAAAGCTTCAATTAATTCTTTTATATCATAATCATGGTCCCTTCAGCTCCTCTGCAATACTTACTTATAATCACGTAACCTGAAACACATCACAAGCCAATATTCTGTCAAAAGTACAATATCTGGTAAACTTAATTCTAATAATAATACATACAGTTGATCAGTTTTATTCCTAAGAGGTTATATCTTCAACACTAACAAAGACATTTTTGTGACTAGTTTAAAAAGTTCTTGTTACTACGGATATTCAAACATAAAAATGCTGATTCAGCCTTAACTAAATTGATTCTGCCATCTCTAAGCCCTGCTCGAACAACTTACATTTTGGCTTAGATATGTCAAAGACCCTTGTGTAGAGGAAAATTTAATTATATTATATTTATAAATTGTCTAAATCAACAATTGATTGATATAAAATTTAAAGATTTAAAATCAAAATGTTTATTGGGCGTTTGACTAGATATTATAATAAACCCAAACCTCAACGGGTAAATTTATGTGTACCTTAAATTTAAGCCCAATGTAAAGGTGTGCCTTAAATTTCTTTCTATACGTGTGATTTGATCGAATCTAAACACTTTTGTCGCCATTGTAACAATATTTTATAATTATTTATTTTTATTAAGGGTACTTTTAAAAATACCTTTTAAATTTTGTACAGTCAATATGTGTACTTAATCCAAAACCTTTGTGTAATGCTAATATTTTTACTACGTAATAAAGAGAACTATTTTTGTACCAAGTTAAATAAAGTGATGCCTATAAACAAAATAGAGATAAAGTAAAATAAAATTTGTTGTAGTCAATCAATGATTAGTAAGTATTCTAAAATAGCGTTTAGGAAGTCAATTATGTTATTATAGTAAACTAGTGATTATTTCAATTTTAGTTAAAAATGTCTAGTTAGCGAGACATATTTCAATAGCTCTTTCTTTAAGCTTAAGATACATTATTTTTGTAAATAGCTTGTTTTTTAATAAAATGGCACAATGTTTACACCAGAGTTTGACCACATTGAGGAATACAAAATGAAATAGAGTATAAGAATTAGAAATAAAACGAGTTTTCCAATAAAAAGAAGAACATAATAAAAACAGTGAACTTGTAGCATTTTTAAAACCGTAGAGAGAGGTTTCTTGGCAATTGCTATTTTTAAAGTGTGCGAACAATTGTTTTAACTACATCGTTATTCAAAACGAAAACCTTCTTATTAGAAACATCAATAATTTACACGGAATGGCTGCATAATACTAGGGCCTATCTTTAACGGTCTCGAGAATAACTAAATAGTACACAATAAAAGACAAATTATTTTCCTTGCATGTCTATTATCTACCCAGACCACTAGGGATAGTAAAATTTAATAGCCGCCAAGTAGAGCTTTATAATTATCAGCAACATAAAACAGTAAATTTATTGCCAGGTTCGTTTCAGGAGTCGTATTATTTTTTTGCGTATTTCCTAAGTTTTTTGTATAGGGTGTGCCCTACATTTAAACCGCAAGAATAAAAACAAAAATCCATTATTTTCAATAGGAGCAAAACCGACATTTGTGGTTACCAAGAGAACATTCGAAATCTTCGCCAGACTTGATGCTGTATTACCACGGAGCACCATAAAGCCATCTGTGGCAAGAATAATCAAATTAAAAATAGAAAAAGATTTACGCGGCCAGAACTATTACTATACTATAGTATAGTAGAAAACGCAATTCTTTGGAATGACCTTTAAAGCAACATTGAAATTTGGCCAACTGTAGACACGTGCTACCGATTTAAGGTCTTCATCAGTACAGTCAACTACTTAGCAACAAAATCACACCAGAATCACCAACAGAACTAGCAGCTTTAATTATTTTTGGGTAATGAGTTTCGCTCCAGGTAGCTTTATGCTGCTCCGTGGTAATGAAGAATCAAGTCCATCGAAGATTTCGGATGTTCTTTTGGTAACCACAAATGTCGGTTTTGTTCCTGTTACAGACTCTGGTGTGGTTTTGTTGTTAAGTTTGGCGCTAGTGTTACTCGTTTCTTAACTAGTTAATAAAGACCTTACGTCAGAAATACGTATTTACGGTTGGCCAAATTTCATTGTTGCTTAGCGGTCATCCCAAAAAATTCGTTTTTCTCCTATATAATATTTCTTGCCGCTTTAATATTTTTCTACTTTTGATTTAATTATTCTTGGGTAATGACTTTCACCACATGCACACGTGGTAATAGAGTATCAAGCCCGGCGAAGATTATTTTTAATATTCTGGAAGAACGTGAGTTTTAACTTTCATGTTTATTTGAATTAATAGGTGTTATCATATAATCTTACACTATTTGCCAGAGGGCCAATAAAGATAATTAAAAGTATATAATATAGCTGGCCTAATCGAAATGATTCTTTTAACTAAGCCTCAATTGTTCAATACTTTGTTAGGCTAAATATACTATTTCTAGTACATTTAGCCTTAGATTTAAAGTCTTACTTAACGCAAACAAAACGGTTTGTTGAAGTCGAAGGCTTTATAGATTCTTAGAATATTTAGTCATGGCTGGTGTTCTACAAGGCTCTAACTTTTAAACTCTTCATTTTACTTACCGGCTTTTACTTTATTATACTGGAGAAGAATATGTTTTATGGTCAATTACCAGATATTGCAAAAATATTGAACAATATACGCATATGGTGCGATAAGAACATATATTTATTAATGCCTCCCAATGCTTTTTTGTTTCTTACAGTCAGAAATTATATTCAGTATTAGTATAGAATTAAAACAAGTACTATCTCAAGATGTATTGACGTAAAAAACTTTGGTGTTACATTTGATCAGCTATTTACTTTTAAAGCCCACATACCTAGAGAATATTTGTGGTATCGGAATTAAGGGTTTTTGGATTTAAATTTAGTAATTGTGAGATCTCTTAAACTTCTGTTAAACTCCTTCGTTCGCCCTAGAGTATGAAGCCATAGTGCAGCATCCCATTTGTCAGTGTGATGAGGCTAGATTAGAATTTGTACACCATAGATTTGCGATCAAGTTCAGTGGTGTTTATCCAATACCTACTAAACAACGAGGCATACTTCCCATTTAGGCCTATGTTATTTCAATACCTTCATTAGAAGGAACGGGTTATTTACAGGGACATATTTAAATGTGCATTTTTTTTAATTTCAGCAAATAAACATCAATTTATAGGGTTTATTTTATGAGTTTTTGAATCTGTCTGAATTTGAATTTATTCGGTTTCGCTATAGAATTAAAATGCTAAAGGCGACTCTTAAGCGATTACTCGTTTTTATTTATTTTTTTTGTTGCGCGATGAGGAATGCATTTACGCACGAACTATTATGGACAAGGCCCTCCAGAACAGTGTGGGACTCGGTAAAGCCCATACCCATTAAACCCCTCCGTGTTCTTACCCGATAGCGTTTGCCTGGACCTACCGCAAATTTTCAGACAGATGTCGGCATGATTTTTTGCTTACTAATTGTCCTATTTTAGCCAATTAGTAAATTGTCAAAGCCGAGTTATTTGTCAAAATCGAGTAAGGTTTTAAGTCCAGGTAAGTAACATAATAGGCCTGTGGTGAGTCCATATGATCAAGAATATAATAGGTTATTATTTTATATTGCCAAAATCGGGTACGGTTTCAAGTTTGGGTAAGTAATATATGCCTGTGGCGAGTCTTTATGATCAAAAATACAATAGCTTATTATTTTAACTTGTCAAAATCGGGTATGGTTTCAAGCTTGGGTAAGTGGTATATGCCTGTGCTGTGATGAGTCTATATGATCAAGAATATAATATGTGGTTATTTGCCAAATTCTGAAAAAAATTGTATTCATGATACTTCCTAGCAATACAATAGTTTCCTTTTGTGTTTTTATTTAATAAAATATGATTATGTTTAGAGCAATAATTAATAAGAAATGTATTTGAAATGCTACTAAAAAAAATTTTTGAAACATTAATTTTTAGGTGGCTTTTACAACTTTCAAAAAGAGTCAAAAGTGTATTTTTATTAAAATAACTTAAAAACAACTCACAAAGAAAAGATTTTTTGTTGTAAATATCCAAAAATATATCTTCAATTTCATGAATTAGCTTTTTAAATATAATATATGCGGTTGAAACTACATCTACTACCTGTTCTCGAGGATATAAAAGAGCACCTCGACTTAAGGAATTAATTAAATTATAACAATCCTCTACAACACAAGGTTCATTGAGAGTTGCAAAAAGTACAACTAATTTTTTCAAAAACAATATAGTAGCAATATCCGCTTAAATATGTTATTACTGGGAGTTCTGATTGTATAGCTTTGGTATCAGACTGTGTAACTATGATTTTAGATAATAAATTATTAACATGTTCAGAATTTTAATTGGTGTCTAATAACTGTGCTTCACATTCAGGAGGTTCGAAGAACTGATTTATATTAATATCCCCTAGATTCTAGAGATAACATAGACTGAATTCTAAGTCTTTTTTCTGATACATATAGCTGTCGAACTGAGATATGATAATGACCACCAGCTAATTGCCCATATTTTCCAAAACGCCCTTTCAATGGGTATGTTTGAAATTGACCCAGTAATACACAATTCATATTAAGCTCAATTAAACAGTATTCAGTAACTGTATTTATAAAATTAGTTGGACTCCAAGTATCTAGCCAATTTCGCATTTTTAGCAAAAAAACACAATTTAGGATCATCATTGGGGGCCGTTAGTATTTGTTTGGTAGAAGGTTCCTGATATTTATCTAACAAATGTTTTCCCTTAAGGGGAGTTTTTACATACACAATTTTCGACCATGTCAATATAATACTAATAAAGTCTGCGGTATCTTGTAAATGTGACAAATTTTTAACAAAACCTTTTAGAGCCTCTAATAATAAAGAGATTAAAGATTTTAAGAGCAAATTTTACATTATGTCTTTCAAGAGATGATGGAAATAGAGACTTTAAACTACGCGAATAAACATGTTTTTGATCACAGAAAAGGAAGCACATTTTTTTTGGTCTGTCTCAAAATCGGGATAAGAAAATGTTTGGTCAGATTTTGAATTAAGCCAGTTGTTAAAGATACATTTCAGTAAATGAACAGTGTCAAAAAGGTAAAATAAGGGTCTTACTGGGTCAATAGGATGTGGGAATACTATACTGAGTTGATTAAGGGGTGAAAAATTACTCATTGCTTTAATGTTTACTGCATTATTGTCACTAACTGTACAAAATACTATGGACCCAATTTCTTCTAAATTTTCTATAAGGGTCTTGTTAAAAGTATATAATATTTCTGAATTAAGCTACAGGATATATATGAATGACTTCTGTAAGGCTTGAGCAAGGACTAGTGATCATAAATGCTACTGCAGATGATGCTAAGGTATCTTTGTTATTTACTGATGTTCCTACGGTATTGCCTGCCTTGTAATCCAAATAGGGTTCGATGTGAATTTCATCAAAAAGTAATGTATCATATTTTTCTTTATCTGTTAAATATTGAAAAATGTTACGAGCATAGGTTAAAAAAATTTCTTTCATCGATATGAGGATCTGTTAAAAGTCTGTTACAAATAGATATTACTGTGTTAGGATGAGGTAAGATAATAGGAGCATGACTTCGCAAATATTTATAGCAATGAGGGCTTATTGTAAAAAAAATTGAACACAACACAATAATAATAATAATAATAATAATTTTATTTCACCAATAAAACAGATGTACATAATATACAATCAGCAATTGGAGAAAACGTCACAAAGAGTAAATCTAGTATACCTACTTATAAAAGTACATCGTCATAAAAGTTACAGGTAAGTACATAAATAATCACTAAAAAAGGAACAATACAAATACTACATAAGACGCGTGTATTTTTAAAAACAACAAAAAAAAATTTAACTAAAAACTAATTTTAGAACTCTTGCACAGTATAAAAATTACCCTCCACTAGATATTTTTTTAATTTACGTTTGAAGGATTTAAGATTATCAGCTTCTTTAATTTCATTATTTAATTTATTAAAAAACCTACATGCATTATATATCACATTTTTTTGGAAAAATGTGGAATTATGTAAATTAGGTAGAAATAATGTTTTATTTCTAGTACTGTAACCATGTGAAGTGCGATTGCTTTGAAGTTTATTTAAATATGTAAATTCCAGCCAAGGTCAATATTTTTAATTGCTTGAAACAGTCTCGACACGAATCTGTACATGAAAGACCACACAAAATTCGTATAGCATATTTTTGAAGCAAAAAGTCTCTTGTCACGTCCGAGCTTGAGCCCCAATTTATAATGCCATAGGACAGGTGAGAGTGGATATTAGAATAATATACCGACATCATAGCATTTTGACTACAGTAATTTGACAATGATTTCAAACCATAACAATTTTTTCTTAACCGTATGCATTGACTTTCTATATGATTTCCCCATCTAAGGTTTTCATCATTTTCCAAGCTCAACATTACTGAGGACTTGGAAGGTGTAATAAGACCTAGGTCAGATCCATGAAGTAAAAAATTGTCATTTTTTTGTTTTTTATTTGAAAATACGACGAAATTTCTTTTACTTTGATTTATAACCAAATTATTTTTTTGGACCACAACATAATACCATCATAAACCAAATCTGCTGTTCTTTTGAGAGATAGTGCACTCTTTTCCACGATCACAATGTTTGTATCAACTGCATATGATATGACAGAAATACCAGTGGACATATTCATTAGGTAGGAAGTGAGATCATTAGAATAAATAAGATATAATAGTGAACCAAGGACTGAACCCTGGGGAACACCCTGATTTACTGGCAATGAGTCGCTTCCCATCCTATTCACCACAACGCATTGTTGATGTCCACCCAAATAAGACTCCATGAGCTTCCATGCCTGTCCTCTAATGCCATATCGATGCAACTTTATTAATAATAGTTCATGGCTAACCATACCAAATGCTCGGGAGAAATCCACAAATAAACCCAATACATGAAGATGTTTATCAATTGCATCAACAACTGTCGATTGGAAATCACAAAAGGCACTTTCTGTACTGCGTGATTTCGTAAAACCATGTTGATAAACGCTAATAATGTTATTTTTATTAAAAAAATGAAATAATTGATGTTTCAAATTCAACTCAAAAATTTTAGAAATGCTTGTTCATAGACTTATGCCTCTATAATTTGAATAATCATTAGAATTCCCCTTTTTATAAAGTGGAAGGACAGTTGCAAAATTGCTCAGGAAATATTGCATACTGCGCTGAAAGATTTATCAAGTACGTTAAAACATCACACAAAGCAAAACCACACTTTTTCAACAAATTATTGGATATACTATCATGTCCTGTGGCATTTGAGTTCTTAAGGTTTACAATAAATGATAAAACATCTTGTTTACAAATGGGAGAAAGAAAAAATGTATTTACACAAGGCGGTACGCAGTTATCAAGGAATGTCCTGTCGATATTATTACTAACAGGTACATTAGTAAATTGATAATTAAAATTACTTGCAACTAGATTATCCGGAACTATTTCGCCGTTTTCGATTATTTTCAGTGCCGTATAAGAACTGTTTTTATTTTGTAACGTTTTAATAGTTTGCCACATTGCCTTTGATTTATTGCTTGAGTTTTGAATCATTTTATCATTTTGTTGTGTAAAAAAGAGTTTAAGTTTTTCTCTATAGATACTGTTAGTATGTTTGCTAATATACTTGTACCTTATATCTTTTTTTGATAGGTCAGTGAACAAAGTAATCTTATCTTTTAGGCGAAATAGCTCCGGCGATAGAACTACCTTTTTTTGTTTATTTTGAGTGCTGTTATTTATTTTAATTAATGGAAATGACAATTCATAATAATAAAATAATTGCCTGGCAAAGACGTCAAAAGCAAGATTGGGACACTCACGAGAATAAACTTCATTCCACTCCTCTGTGTTTAAAAAGTCTAGAAAACGTGTTACGTTTTTATTTGAAAAGTCGCGTCGCACAACATACCTTGCCGTGGTGTCCTTCTTATCAGTTCTGACCACATCTATTTTCAAAAGCTGAGAGAAGTGATCTGACAAGCCCAGATTTACAACAGATGCTGAAAACTGTGTGTTTGACCTTATTAATTAAATTATCAATGCATGTGCTTGAATTTGTAGCTACTCTCGTGTGTTCCCTAATAGTATGTATAAGATTAAAAGTAGCTAATAAATCTAGAAAAATCGACAGTTGTGTACTATGCTCTAAAAAGTTTAAATTAAAATCGCCCCCAAAAACAAGGGTAGTAAGTGGATTAAATTGATTTTCGAGTAGCGAATTAAAACATGTTTAAAAAACCTTAAAATCTCCTTTAGGTGGCCTATATACAACAATTAACTTTAATTTCAAACTGCTTATAATTACAGAAGCACTTTCAAACATGCCTTCAACACAAAAGTCAGCAACATCAGCACTATATGTAAAACAATTATTTTTAAAAATAGCTACACCTCCATTCTTTATAGAAGCACGGGAGAAAGACGAACATGGATTATAATTACGTAAAGCTATTTGGTTCAGTTGCTCATCACTCTGCCAGTGCTCAGAAAGTCACAATTCACATTCTATATACCTGCAATAAGTGGGAGTATCTTGTTAGATAAACATTGAATGTTTTGATGACAGAAAATAACAGAATTTGATGCTTTTTGCTTAGGCAATTCATTATTTAAAAGCATTTGTTCAATAAATGTATTACTCAAAGTTCCTGTAGTCCCCACTGGGACAGACGGAGATATAAAAAATTACTATGACATTTTACTTCTTCTATGACATTTTTCTCCACCGTGCACACATTACTTACCACATCAATCACATTATTAATCAGTTCTTTTACCTCAGTATCTACTTTACTACATTGGCTCGAGTTACAAAGATTTATCCTATTTATACTATTATTTAAATTACAGGCCGGTAACTTCTGTGTTGTAACTGATTTTAAAACAATGTTTAGATTATTCGTTTTGGTATTAACGTAATTAGCCAATATTTCGCACAGTTTAAATTTAGTAAAACGATACATTCTATTATACTTAAGATTATATATGATTCTTATAGACCTGTCAAATCTCAACCTATTACTAATACAAATATTAAACAATTGTAGAAAATTATTGTGATACTATAATTTAATACTGTAATGTCTAATAACACAGTCATTACGATCAAAACTAGAGCTCAAGTTGTAAGCAGAATGCGCTAAATCACTTAGGTTTGCTCCATGTTTAACCCACCCTTCGATTATGCATTCTCCCTCGGTTAGCTGATGTTTTCTCAGTACATGAGCACAGCCTAATGCCGAACGGTCGCCTATTACCAGCACTCTGCGTTTTCTTAAGTTAACTGTGTGACTTACCAGAGAATTAGATGATGATATATTCGCTATTTCAGATGTCTTACTCCGTAAATTTTTAACATTTATCACTGGGACTGGAGAAGGAGCTCTCGATTCACTTGTCCCTAATTATGCCATCGGTGCTATTTCCAATGTTTGTCGATGCATTCGTCTGTTTGCACCTCAGAGTCTATCACCATCTGGAGTTTCGTTTGTGTTTCTGCGGAAACAGTTTCTTTGTCATTACGTAACCGGTCTAGATGTATTTTGTTCATGTTTTCAATGATATTTTTTAAATTTTGAATTTCGTCGCTTTTGTGTTTTAGGTCCCTTAATAAAAAGTCGACCTTTTTCTTGTTTTTCTCATTTTCATGCGCCAAGAGTTCAATCTTAGAGTGTCTGTCAGCCAATTTATTTTGTAACGATAAAATTATATTTTCTTGTGTATCTTTGTTCTCGTTACATTCAGCTTCATCACAGGTAATACTAGTATAGCTTACGTTATACGAATTTTTTTCTATATGTTCAGTAATTAAAGGACTTTTTCTGGATGTTGACCTTAAAAGTCTTCGTAAATTTGTACTTGGTTCACCCATGCTCAAAATATCCAACTCGTTAAGAGATTGGACAAAAAATTAATTTCAACAAGCTACAATAAATTTTTAAATGTCCCTGGTATAGATATATTTATGCATGTCAAGCGAGCACTGATCCTTTGGGCAAAGCACTATTTATTCCAATTTAGTATAATACTGCACTATTTATTCTTTACTTTGAACGATGCTGCCACAATCGTTTATTTCCAAAGTTTTTAAGACCCTTTTTTTGTCGTTAATGCTGATAAGCAAAACAATACTACCATAAACAGAGTTTCTTTACTATAGAAATTGGAAAGATTTGGAAGATAGTTTTTCACATTTTACGCGGATAATTGAATGCGTACAGATTTGAAAATAACTCAGTTACATTGGCACAATTTTCACGAACAGATACACATAAAACAGTACATAGATTTAAACTATTACAACACGAAAAGAACAAATTACTTCGGAGCACTTAAACGCGTGCATTTCTACGGTAACAGATGGTGCTTGGTGAATATCGATACCTTTCTTTTGAAATACTTAACAAAATTAACTATTCTGAGAGAAATTTTAGATTTTGAGTGAGTTCGTCAGAAACTTTTAGGTTTAAAAGAATATCAGTCACAAATTTAAACTTTTTTTTATATTGTCATTGTCAGACTTAACTTCATCTGAATTGGGAGTTTCTGTGGGAGTTTCACTAGGATCAGGAATGTCGCTGTCAAGATTTATGAGTATTGACATCATCATTTTGTCAATTGTGTCAATTAAACTTTCTATTTCATCCAAACTGCTAGAAAAAAATAGTGATTTTAAATTTGTTATTGAAACACAAACAGATTGACCATATAAAAATTGTTCTAATTTTAAATCGCTATATTCAATTCTGTATCCTTTACCGAAAACCACACTTCCCTTAAATTAAAATTTGGGAATACTCTTATAAACTCTTCAAAACTTTGAAAACATGTATCCTCTCTAATGGCCAGTTATCACGATGCGACATAAGCAAAACTGCATTGGTCTATGCTTTAATGCATTTCTTACGGGAGGCGACTGCAGGCCTAGATGTGGTGGCGTCAGGCCTATTTGAATTTCAGCTGTTAGGCCTCGTTGTTTAGTAGGTATTGGTTTATCGATTTAGAAGATCTAGCTAGCCTGTGTTATTAAGTCGCTTTAATATGCTCTCTTTAGAAAAGTTCAGCTTTATCGTTTCTGTACAGACTATTAAACAGCGATATTTATTGTTTAACATAGAACGGAAACCTTCAAGGCTTTGGTCAATTAAAGAATCATCGTTCTTGGGATTAGACCGTGTCAAATTGGAATTACTATCCGACGTTGAGCCTTTGATTGCATGAGGCATTTTCACGGATATTTATTTCATGGGATCTGAACACTAAGTGAGCTCGGAGAAGTTCAGGCGGGCTTACATACCCGACTTGTATGATGTCGATCGTGATTCGCATCTTTATTGAAGTTTTTTCTATGTTTAAAAATTTCAATAGATTCTTCAATTTTTTTGTTTATAAGATCTTAAAACCGATGCTAGAACTTTGATTTCTTTTACATTTATAACATGGCCAGTAGTATGCTAGTGTTTAGCTACAGCAGATTATACAATTTGTTTCTTTTTAATACATCGTTTAAGTTCATTAAGTCTAGTGGATATTGAACGTCCTGTTTCTCCCGCATATACTTCTCCACATGAGCAAAAAAATGTTATACCCTCCTTCTTTTTAAAAAGTACAGCTTTCGAAGATCGCAAACATTGTCCAATCTTCATACGTTTATTGAATATTGTACGTATATTGGACCATCGAAGTTATTGTCCTATTTTGTCTGCAGTGCCATGTTTGTAGAGAAAAACAACACTACCTAACATAGCTCTTTATTATTCTCCTATCGAGTAGTTGGAGTACTATATCTTTTAATTGAACGCGTAATAACTTCAGTGCAATAGCCATTCCCTCCCAGAGTTTCGGTCAGTTTCGATGTTTCCGATGTTAAAGAATCTTGATCTGAAATCGAAATGAATCTAAATACTAGTAAGTTAATAACCGATATTTTTAGTGCTGGATGGTGGTGGGAATTATGTTTTTGTATGCGTCGGTTTTCTATGCACAGAATATCCATCCTAATTTACCTTTCGACACATACATCTAAAGAGGGAATCGTTCCATTAAATTCAATTTCTACTGCAAATTTAATTATGATATTGTTGATAAAGGTGGTTCAGAAATATAAGAGACTATTCTGTCCATGAGAACAAACCACGGAAGTATCATCTACATATCTGAAACAGTGTTTTGGTTTTAGTGCAGCAGATATTAGAGCAATCTCCTCAAAGGGCTCTATAAAGATATTCGTTACCACAGGATTCATTGAACAATGCTTACTAGCCCCCGATTTTCAAAGAGAAGGAGAATATTCCCTGCTCACGTGGAGAAGTGTATGTGGGAGAAACAGGGCGCTCAATATCCTCTAGATTAGAACATGAACAATGTAATAAAAAGAAATAAATTGTTCAATTTGTTGTAGCTGAACAGCAGCATACCCCTGGCTATATTTTAAATGTAAAAGAAACTGGGGTTCTATGATAAGTTTTATGTACAAAAAATTAGAGAATCTACTGAAATTTTTAAACATACAAAAAGCTTCTATAGAGATACGGCTTACAGTTTACATCACACGTGAAAACCGATCTTAATACAGGGTCACGGTTCGGCGAAGAGAAGTCGGGTATAAAAGCCTTTCTTAATCTCTCCGAGCTCATCCAGTGTTCAGATCTCTCGGAGTAAAGATTCCTGAAGGAACCTTGTGTAATCAAAGGCGAAACGTGGGATAGTAACTGCAATTTGACACAGTGTAATTCCAAGAACCAAGATTTCTCAATTGATTCTTGTTTTATTGAAACAAATACAAATTTTAGTTCCCATGGTTAATGCACAAATTACTCTTACGTTTAATTATGATAGTCTCAAAACTAATACCATGAATTGACGTTCAATTTATTTACTAATAAGTGTAATAAAACCGTTGATTTATATTTTGATTCGTTAAATTTGATTGTGAGACAGATTAACTATCTTATATCTCAAGTTTTGTTCATTATGTTTCATTTATTTTATTTTTAATTTATAGTAGTTATATGTTTTTTGGGTACAATAATTTCTTCTTTTGTTTCTTTTGGCGCAAGGTATTTTTTATTTCCTGTATATGGATGACTGCTAAAAACAAATGGTTATATAATTATTTAGCTTTTAATATAATAACTAATTTAAACATGTTCTCATTTCATTGTATTTTCCCCATAAACCAGTCGGCACGCTACACTTGAAAGGTCAACTGGTGCTGATCACCGGCGCAGACCTACATGATTTTGAGGCCGACTTTGACCATATGTGCCGTTTTTTCCAGTAAGCAGGCCTGGATCTTAAATAGGGGACGGCGTAATGGCGATTTGTTAAGCGTTAAGTAGTAGTTGACAAGCGTTAAGTAGTAGTTGCAAAGTGACATTTTCGTCACGCCCCATGCAATAACAACTTGCAGCAAACACATGTGACCTTGAAAATACCGAGTTGCAAAAAATTTACCGGCAGTGTTTCGTGTTAATCCGTTATGAAACTGCCGATCTTGAGCTAATATTTTTATTTACTTTTAACTGTGGTTTTGCACCGCTGCGTGCGTCGTCGGGGCTTACAAAGATGGATATTTTGTCGAAATATAAAAATTTCTGGCGACTTATTATTGATGAAAAATATTAAACGAAATGGACGTCACACCCCTGCACTAAAATTCAAATGCTCTCTGAAAAGTAGGTGAAATAAGAAATTGATCACTTTGTTTTCCTCTCCTACTTGATTCAAATTAGACAAATAGTAGTGTCAGTGATTTAAGTGAAACCGCCAAGCTTCATGAAAATCCGAAGCAGCATTTTAGTAACCAAATGAAGTTTAATTTGTTGAGAAAAACTAATATCCAGGAACAAATGGAAAGTGCATATTGGCAGAAGATCGCTAATCACAACAAGAAAGTGACTAAGAACAGCTTTGAAGTGCTTTCAAGAATTATAGTTGCTATGATATTTCGTAGGACTTTTGAGCTTACACTTAGTGGATTCTGTGAGAAAGAAAACTGCATTTTCAGGGCCTAATTAATTACACGGCTAAATTTGACAAGGTATTTTTTTTTTACTTTACCGCTGGCGCGACCTCATGTAATTTTAGAATATTGGGAAATCGCAATACAAGAAAAATAACTTGAGCAGGAGATAAAATCCACTTTTTCCCACTACAGATTTTTTTACAAAGTCTGATTACTGATGACCGGCCATTGTCTGCTATAAACAGGTTAAAAAATTAATTAAGAGCCACTATTAGCCAAGAAACGTGTAAAAGGTTCTATTTTCGAACAATCGGAAAATAATGGAAACATTTCCAAAAGAAAATTTTAGAAAGAAATACCTTTGCTCATTATTTAAACCTCTTGACATCAAGTATTAATTTATTTCTTTTTTAATGTTAACTACAAAGTCAATATTTTATCTTATTGTTTGTTTTTGACTAATATCCTACTTACATAGATTTTAAATGCCATATAGGTTTATGCTTTAATAATCCACGAAAACAGGTGAAAAGAGGAAAGAACAACTAAAAAATCATCTCTCAAAAAAAAACCTCCAAAACCTCCTCCTTGTTAAATCTAAATTATTAGTTTCTCAGAAATTCAAAAAGTTACTTAAATGTCATAATTTGACTTTTTTACCTTTAATGTCTTAATTACAGTAATACAAAAACAAAGCCAGTACCTATAGAGACACAGTACCCCCAAGCTAGTACCTATAGAGGCACAGTACCCCCATATTTCGCACATTATTTCCTATTGCCAGTGCTTGCCATATTTTCTTAACAAGCTAGACTTCTTTTGAAATTAACTTAAAAAAAATGTGTTTTGAAGGGTTTTGTTATTTCTATCCGCGGACGCACAGTATATAAACTTATTAAAAATTCTTAAACGTAACAGGTAGCCCATCAAAATTTGCCTCTTTTAGGTACTGTGACTTTATGAAAGAATTTAGTACTTAAAATAAGCAATAAGTACATATATAATTATTAAATAACTCTGTACTGATGTAATGTTGATTTACAACCACATGGGTAATATTGATGACTTTTAAAAAACTTTCGCTATTAACCAGTAACGTAAACGCTGTTCATCTGAAAGAATATCCTGTTTACGTTTCCACATTGGGAAGTTTTAAAAATCAAACAATTTTGTATGGAAACTTAGAATAGAATTTTAACCAACGGGCTGATTTCGAGCTTTTCTTAATCGATATTAAACAAAAAGTCTCCCATTATCAATATCTTTTCATATCTGGATAAATTCTTTTACAATTTCCATCCAGTTTGTGTCCGTTATCATAAATGATCTGCTGTTATAAGTTTTTGTAACTGGAATTTCAATAAAATATCATTATGCGTAGTTTTCATCTTTAGTAGCTCGTCACTTCGGCATACCCCAGATACACCTATTATAAGCATAACCTAAAACAATAGAAAGAGATAATTTAAAACATAAAAAAAAATTAAAAAGAAAGCCTATTTTAATAGGAAGAAGTTCTTGAGATGCTTTTTTGAGAAAATCCTCTATATTTTGCCTGGTAAAGATACTAACTTTTTTTGACTTAAATGCTATATTCTGGGGTTTCAAAAACGTAACCAGTTTGATATATTTTGATATGTCAATCATATATATATATATATATATATATATATATATATATATATATATATATGTATATATATACGTGTATATATATATATATATATATATATATATATATATATATATATATATATACCCTCTGCGAGCTCATTCAGTGTTCCGATCTCGTGAAAGAAAGATCCCTGAAGATGCCTTGTGTATTCGAAGGGGAAACGTCGGAAAGTGATTCCACGATTTCTTGGTTTGAGAGGTAATTTTAGCCTATTATTAACGAAAAGCAACATCATTAAATGTACTTAAAAAAATTGCAGACACAATTCAATACACTTAAATGTTTCGTTATAGAAATGTGGAATAAAATTATTATTTACATTACCACTTGATGTAAAATCAATCCCACAACACCAATAAAATGCACAGAGCGTTACAATAGCTCATTCACTTTATTGACCGAAGTCTGACCGCTAATACCAAGAAATTAATGATCTTAACTGAAATATCCCGCCCATTGTTTAATCGACATATGAATTTAAGTGAATCAATATCGGGCAATATTTCATTTCCACTGTCTATTGCATTACAGCAATAATGGAAATGCATTTTACTTAACACGTAATCTGTTTACAGCACACTATAAATAAATTTGTTGATCATGAATTTGGTGGTTAGGGTTGAATAACGGATATTGGAGCGAGTTTTATTGACGCGGACATTGAATAGCTTTTACCGAATTTAATTTAGTGCATTTTATAATATGCTGAGTAAAAATGGCATAGACCAGACATAAAGGTTTTATTCATATAACTGTGAGTAAATTTAGTACTTTACATAAATTACATCCACATATTATTTAGCCAAAAAAAATTAGAGTAACTTAACTCAGCTAAAAATATTCTGGTGATAATGTACAATAATTTAAAAGAAATTATATTTTGAAAAGGTCCACGCACGAATGTTGTTAAATAGTGCACAGCTTGAAGCAAATATCATAAACAAATAGTATATTTCAGTTTGCCACCATTTCCACTTTCTGACAAACAGGGTATGAAGCTTTGCTCAAATTTTATATATAATACATAACACAAACAAAACAAGTTAAAAATAAGTTTTTTTTAATACAATTATTTCATACTCCTTTCAAAAGAAAAAAATGGACTTTTGTCCGGAAACGCTTTGTTTCTAAAATATAAAAAAATGAAGTTTATACTATAATAATACCTTGTATATCGAAAACAAAAAATTTCCGAATCTATGTTCGTATATTTTTCCTACGGTCATGCGGAAAAGAAACTTTCCTGTATAAAATTTCAAATACACATCACCTCATACTGGAGCAGGTGGTAAATATTGTTGTATGCCTCAACAACTGTCAAACAATCGAATATTATCAATGAACTGTTTGTAGCCTTTTTTCAGTTTCATAATTTTTGCAAGTTTTTGTGGTAAAATGCGAAAACAGCGAAGAAGAATAATTGGAAGGAGAAGGTTTTTCAGAAGACATCATAGAGGCCATCAACGCAGCAAATAGTAATCTGATTTCAGAAAATCTGAAGAAGTTACAAAAAAGAGTTTTTGATTGCACAAGAGTCCTGGTGCAATAAAAAAATATCCACAATAAAGGAAGAGATATTGTTAGCATATTTTCATATATTATCAACTACATATGCCCCATCAACATTATGGTCGAAATAGTCGATGTTAAAATTAGTCATAAAACTAAAGAATGACGTTGATATAAACAAATATTATAAACTCACATCCCATTTAAAGAGAGTCAACGATAACTACAAACCAAAAAAATCAACAATTTTGAAACAATAAGATGTAGAAAAATTTGTTTTTAATGTTCCAGACAACGTCTATCTCATGATGAAAATAGCTACAATTTTTGGTATAGCAGGCGCTTGTCAAAGCGTTGGTATCAATACATTTGGTAAAATACCGTCTAACATTGCTGGGTATCTGGGCTTGAAAAATCCAGAAATGTACACGGGACACTATTTTCGATGGTCCTCGGCAACCTTGTTGGCGAATTCTGGAACCAATATCACTTGCACGTTTAACTTTAACATTTTTCGTTAATTTGTTTTTTGTTATCCTATAAAAGTGTATATAAAGAAACTCAAAGCTCTTGACATTCTTGAAATGAATAATTAGTCCGAATTACAATTATGACCCAAATATATCGGAAATCCTGGCGTACAAGCTTCGTGTGGCTATAGCTTACACCAAAAGCTTTCAGAATATGGGATTAAACATACAATGGAATAGTCTTCATCTGTTTCTTCTTCTTCATCATCGTCGCTAACTTTTCTTTTTTTTCTTATTCTTTTTTGTATCATCAGTTAAAATTGATTCTGTACCATTTTCTTTTCTTCTATAAGTAATTGGGTACTTGCATCTTTTTTTTCAATAGTTGCTTTTTTCCTAGGGGGAGATATTGGCAATGGACGAATAGCATATGAAGATATTTGCTGTTGGCTTGATCCTGGTTGGGGTTGGGGACTTTCAGTAGAATTGGAAGGCCCTGATGTAGGTTGCAATAGTACTGAATCATGTTTTTCCAATGGGCAACCTGCTTGCGTAATCTCTGTTTCTACAGTGACATAAGAGGCCAGGAATTCGTGATCCCCAAAAACATGCCTATTAAAGGGGCATATTATGCCGCAAGCTTTAAATCCGGCTTGAATATTCATAATAGTGAACGGAATCGGAAAAGATTTTGCAGTGAAATTGTAAAAGGAAAACCAGGGCTGTTGACTCCCTACTGGTTTGTTTCCACGTTAACATATTTCTTTAATGGATCAAAAACTACCCTGTCCAGTGGTTGCAGCCTATGTGTTCAGTGCGGGAGAAATGATAACATGTGTACTCCATTGAATTTGGTATAGTTCAGTTCGTCATTTGACAGATGCGATCCATAGTTGTCCAAAATAATAAATATGATTTTTTTTCTTAGTGGATTTTACATGTGACTGGAAATGCTTTAAAAAGTTAACAAAGATTTCTTTAGTCATCCATCCTGAAGAATGGCTTGCTCCTTAACATCCAGCTGGCCCTCTCGTATAAAGTGCTTCCTAAAATGCACACGAGAAAAAACGAAAAAAGGTGGGATCGATTTGCTATTCCAGATATTGACGCTGCTCCGGTCACTAAAGATCCACGTTCTGCCGAAGTGAATATTCCTACTTGTATGAATCCTCGTCGAGGCTATAACCCTATTTGGCTTCTGAACGGCTTTTACGCCCGTTTCATCCATATTCCAAATATCATTTGGCTGTAATTTATACCAGTTAATATCTTTTAGGTTGTTAAAAAATAAATCAACATTATATTTATTAAAACTACTTGCACGGGCCATACTTGTTGCTTGTGGGGATCTAATTGAAAACTTATTGTGTCGTTTTAAAAACGATGTAAACTATTCGGCACCGGCTAGTTTATTTTGTTCCCAATTTTTTGGTATATCAAGAATATTATCTTTAGCGAGATTATATGCCAATTTCCAGACTTCTTTTGGACTTAATCCATAATAAATGTTGAAGGCCTCCAAATTTTTCAATTCATGTTCAAGCTAATCTGAATATGTTTGGCAATTTTTCCAATATCCTATAGGAATACTAAACGAGCTAGGCAGATAAGCATAACCACACCACTGAAGCCTTGCCACGATTTCCGGATTTTCATAGTTTTTTAGTAATTTAATTTGTGACAAGCAACCCGCATGACAACCAAACCCAGTCTCCCCTACCTCGAATAAATAAAAATATCGATAAATTCGGCTATACTCGCAACTTCCTTCACAGAGAATTCTTTTACACATCATTTTAAGTATCCCCATAGTTGTTTGGTAATAATTTAAAAAAATAGTCTATAGGATTTGTATAGAGTTATGACTAAATAATTATATATTATTATGTGCATAAATATATAAATTGTGTTATTTTGTATTTCTACGTAATGAAATTCTGCTCGAGGGAAATTCTGGGTAAAGGCGAAGTGGTTTGAGATGTTTAATAATATATTTTGCTAACAACTAGAAAGTCCAAGGGACACTTCGAAATGAATAAAGAAATATCTGAATTTAAGATTTGTTAATAATACTTATTTTAAGAGTAACGTTATGCTGATAATTATTTGGCTTTTTGTACACTTTAGTAAAGTAGTTGGTAACTTTTTGACGTGCCATAATATAGCTAAATAAAATGGTAATTGTTTTGTCATTTTTTTTTATTTGTTGTAAGCCTAATTAAAACATTTTTACTTCTCATTCTTTTCATTTATGTAATTCATGGCATGCATCTGTAGATGCTCATTTAATAGTTTCTTTACTAGTTGTTCATGTTATGCATCAAAATAACATGATCTCCTCCTATCTTTTTATTGATTTTTATTTTAAAATTATCCTAAGAAGTTATTAAAACACATAATATGTAATCAACATAAAAATCTACGAATTTTATCTATTTCTTCCTTTGCTTGTAACATTTACTCTAAAGGCAAGATTTATTAACACTCACTTAAAGGCATATTTACTAATTAAATATATAAATGATTTTTTTAGGTAAAGCTTTTTACTAAAAATCTTATTTACTTGAGTCTGGCGTTTATCAATTCCTTTTTGGTGTACTTAAATTTATTAAATCATACTTAGGAATCAAATTAAAAATCTTATGATTATGAGTGTTATGACATGAGATTGCACACACTGAGAAAGTCCTTAAAGTCTTTTAGCGGTGTTTTTAACATTGCTCTATATAAAACAAATTTAAAAATTATATTTATAATTTGCACAATATTCTATCATCTTTAAGCTGATGTCTATTTCTATTTATTTTGTTAGTAGCAATTGAGCTACTTCACTTAAAAATATATCAAGATCCAACCATTTAATGTTTCTACCATATTTAATTGTGAATTTTGAAGGTGATCGGAATTTTTCATCACTGAAATTCACACAGATTATTTACACAAACTTCGCACATAAATTATGAAATGGCTAAAAATGAACGTCAATTTCAAATGGATATATTTTCATTGTAAATAATCCAATCAAGATGAATTTCTATTCTGACAAGCAGGTCTTTTTCTTTTTAACACGGTATATGTTTGATGCATCCCGGCTTTGTTGTACAGTGGGAAAAAATACAAGACTATGTAAATTTTACTTTATTTAAAACTGACGCACACTGGATGATGAAATTTTCATTTTATGGATGTCTTGGGTGCAGTTTCCATAAAGGTACTTGCTGTATCAAAAACGCCCATCTGGTTGATTGTAAGAAAAAGACGACATTCCTTCCAAATTTTTTGTTTAATTACGGTTAAAAAATTTCGCCTTTCCTTGAAATTTTTGCTACGTTAAGTCTTTGCTTCATTAAAAGTTATTGCGAATGTTGCGGAATTTTACAGGGTCATTCAAAATTTGTACAAACTTAATTCCGCTATTGAAAATGATGACTTTTAAAGATTATTATTAGAGTTTTGGTCTATTTAATTTAAATTTTGTTAAACTTAATGCTCTCTACGTTGACATTAATACAAGGTATCACTAAAATACAGAGTCTCCCAGACTATTTTGAGAAATTTAATCCGTTACTAATATTTTAGTAAATATTTTTTTTTAATTTTTAAAACACTTTTGTTTACATATACAGGTCTGTTTAGAAAATTAGGCTTTGTTCGACTTGGCTATTTCAGATGACTAAGTACCTTAATACTCTATTTTTTATTTGACTTAACTCTCTTGGAACAAAAAAGACAGACTAAATTCACAGCTTTATTTATGTAACAAAGAAGACAAACAATATAACCTACTGTTTGTTTAGGATAACTTGAGAAATAAGTAACAAGAAATAAATACAATACATAACCAAGATTTTCAGAACCTGGTATTCCCACCCCTAGCAATAATATTATTTTGACATCTATTGGGCATTCTTAAAATTAAATTGCGGATAAGCTGTTGGTCTGCTTCCCACACCTCCAAAACCTGTCTTTTTATATAGTTCAAAACATGTTAAATGAGGTTAATATCAGAGCTTCGGGCTGACCAATCCATTACATAAATTTTAGAGTCTGCCTGATACTCCCTTACCGTTTGTGCGGTGTGTGGATGTGCATTGTCATGCATGAAAATAAATCCATCTCTAACTGCGGGAGCAAAAGGCATAACGTGGTGCTCTAAAAATCATTCCAGACCCACCTCTGTAGCTTAGTTTCCTTAAAATTACACTAGATATACCTCTTCCCTAGTCTTTTGTAAACTTTCATTCTTCTGTCTTTGGTGTAGAGGCAAAAATTGGGCTCGTCACTGAAAAGAGCATTTCTCCACTGATCTTCACTCCACCTCAAATGATTTCTCGCGAATTCGAAACGTGCCCTGCTGTGCTTCGCATCTAACTTGGGACCCAATGCTGCTTCATAGGGTCGTATATCAGTTTCCCGTAATCTGTTCCGTATTGTTTGTAAACTAATTTCTCTTTCATGTCCAACTTTTAGCTTTAAACCCTCAGGAGACCATTTTTATTTGGCGTGTGTATTCTAGTTCTGCCGTGTCCTGGTCTTTCTTGATTGGATCAAGTTTATCTTGTTCCTTTTAAGAACTTTTGATATTGCTCCATGAGTTTTGCCCAAATTTTGTGCAATATGAGGGGAATAGCCCTGCTCAGATAGTAAGCGCAATCTTCGGGTGTAAAGTTTCTGTTAGGGTTCATTTTTTGTTTTTTATTCTTATAAAAACACGAAACTTATTGAGTTCCAACTAATATGACTATGTCAAAACTGGCAGACATCAAAATTGCAGGTTGCAGACTCAGTTGTGACAATAAGTAGGTACAGCTGACTTAAGATAGGGAGGCAAACAAAAGCGATCAAGTTGAATTTTGGACAAAACTTAGGGAGTTATTTCAAAGGTTCTTAAAAGGTACAGGGAAACTTGTTCAAATGAAAAAAGACCAGGACAAGGCCGTCCTAGTGTAAACCCGAGAATCGTTCCCTGAGAGTACAGTGTTGTAGGCAGCGATTCGCTACAAGTTTTAAACTGACAGCTGAGTTTGGCAATTCACACACACACATTATATGGGAAACTGATACCTATACGATTCTAAAAAAAGGATAGGAATGGATACAATTTGTCAAAGAACCGTGGAACACCCTGTATTTTAGTGATACAGTGATATATTATTGTCAACGTAGACGGCAATAAGCTTAAGAAAATTTAAATTAAATAAACTAAAACTCTAATAAAAATTCTTAAAAGTTATCATTTTCAATGGCGGTATTAAGTTTGCAAAAATTTTGAATCACTCTGTAAAATTCGGCAAAATTCGCATAATTTTTTAATTGAAAAAAAAATTAATTATAGAAAAAATCTCATCATTTACTTTCCATCAACGAGATGGTAAGGTGTTTGGTACACCAAGTACCTTCATAGAAACTGCACCCAAGACTTTCATAAAATGAAAATTTCATCACCCGGTGCATCCCGCAAGTCAGTTTTAAATGTAGTAAAATTTGCACGATCTTGGATTTTTTACCCCCCTGTACAACAATGCCGGAATGCATCAAACATATACCGTGCTAAAAAGATAAAAGCATTACCTACTAAAAAATTCATCTTGAATGTATTATTTACAGCGAAAATATAGCCATTTGAAATTGACGTCCTTTTTTACCCATTCCATAATTTATTTGCGAAGTATATATATAAATTTGGGTTCCACTGTTGCGAGTTTACAGGGTTGAAACATAAATGTTTGAGAAAAAAGTAATGTTATTGATTGAGACAACATAAAAACTAAATATTCGCAACAGTCGGTGTGTTCTTTGTGAAGCATGGGCGGCGTGATAAAAATAAATTTATTTGATATACGTGGTGTAGTAAATTGAGCGGACCCCAAATTTTCCGCTGTCTCAATTTACTTTAGATACACTTTAGAACTGTTAATGTTTTGCATTGAATGCCTTAAGATCATTACGTCATATAAGGTGCTATTTATAACAAAACAGTTTTTTTTGTATTGTAAAATGCTTTGTCTAATTTTCAAAATGTTACATCCTTTCGTTAATAGAGTCAATGAAATAAATGACGTAGTGTAACCAGAACAAGTGTAGGGGAACCATGCCCCCCTGGTTACCGCACTGAATGGGTAAATATACTAGACAAAAAACTATTTATTTTTAAAACTTGATTTCTGATTATTAATGCAAACCCTTGTCGCTGCATTAAAGCGTGTGTACTAACATACACCTAATATTTTCCAATAATATCTTACTATATGTTCACCACTAAAAGATATTACAAGAAAAGGTAATAATTTTAATGAGTTTTTTATACCAATTTCAGAATAATTTAAAACTAAAACTTCCAGAACAAATATAAAATCCCTTTTTAAAAACTCATGTAATTTATGCATGCAGCGAGCAACTTTAAAATTTGCATATTGTTTGAGAGTAGCATTTTCAACTTTTCGTATAACAATGCGGATATATTCTATTGTCTAGACAAATAAAAATGTAGTTAGATAATCCTAGCGTTAAAAAATATTTGAGTTTTGCTTAACCAGCACCAGAACAAATATTCGTTAAATACTATTTGTAGGAGTAACTAAGTAAAACTACTATTGTTGTACTTTTTTATGAATTAATGTAAAGTTTTAAATTTAATTGATTTTTACATAATTGAGAGTGGTTTGATACTTTTCTTATATTAACACGATTTGCCTTTATCTTTGCTTAATTCGAAATAAGTAGAGAACCCGACAGGACTGATGGTATTTATTAGAGTTGTTTTGGAAGACTTAAAATAAATATTTTCTGACCGATAAATAATAAAAAATAAAGTAATTTTCATAATTGCGGTAATATAAATTTAATGATTCTCTGTTTGGTTGGTCTGCGCAGAACAATGCATATTATAAATCAAACTAATGTGGCTCATAATTTATTAGTCTTTCATTATTCAGGTAGTACCTGGAGTTTTTAAAACGCTTTATTAACTGGTAATGCAAGTAGTAAATAATATATTATTTTTGTGTAATTTTCTCTACTATAGCTATGTTTTTCTTGGAAAACGGACTCAATAAATACAAAGCTTTCGACTTTTACATCTACTCAATTTCCGGTAAGCATAAAAAAAGACATTTTAAAATGTAAAAGTAGAAGATTTAGTAATAAAAAATTAACTTTCGATGTAGCTATTATCACAAAATTACAAGCTTACAAAATACATAAACTGACTCCATTGTAATTTTCTATTGTTTTTAGCGCATTGCATTAGAGATTCATATTAACGTAGCATACGGGTCTTTGTAATCAATATAGTATTACGGATTATTTCGCAGTGAGATAGCATAGATTGAAGGTCTAGATATTAAACAGCTTTCAATAATATTTTATTGTGCTGATTATATAACTAGTATTCAGTAGTGTTATATATGTTTATGCAGTTTGCCACTATGTTTCACCCATAACCATATTTGACAATGGTGGTTGTTGGTGATTAAAACACTTCGTGTGCATACGACGTGCAGTAGGGAAGAGTGTTACTTGTAGTCGGTGGGCCAGTGTACAATTTGCTTATGTCATGTATGAATGGATGAAACCTGTATTAATGAAAATTGTGTACCCTTAGGTCTTGAAAACCACTTTGACACGGTCTAATCTCAAAAACCACGATTTCTTGATTTAAGAGGTGATTTTACCATATTATTAATGAAAAGCTATATCATTAAATGTATTTAAATAAATTACAGACACAGTTTAATACATTTAAATGTTTCGTTATAGAAATGTGGAATAAAATTATTATTTACATTACCATTTGCTGTAAAATCCCACAACACCAATAAAATGCATAGAGCGTTACAATAGCTCATTCACTTTATTGACTGAAGTCTGACCGCCAATATCAAGAAATTAATGATCTTATCTGAAATATCCCGCCCATTGTTTAATCGGCATATGAATTTAAGTGAATCAATATCGGGCAATATTTCATTTCCACTGTCTATTGCATTACAGCAATAATGGAAATGCATTTTACTTAACACGTAATCTGTTTACAGCACACTATAAATAAATTTGTTAATCATGAATTTGGTGGTTAGGGTTGAATAACGAATATTGGAGCGGGTTTTATTGACGGGGACATTGAATAGTTTTTACCGAATTTAATTTAGTGCATTTTATAATATGCTGAGTAAAAATGGCATAGACCAGGCATAAAGGTTTTATTCATATAACTGTTAGTAAATTTAGTACTTTACATAAATTACATCCACATATTATTTAGCCAAAAAAATAGAATAGCATAACTCAGCTAACAATATTCTGGTGATAATGCACAATAATTAAAAAAAAATGGTATTCTGAAAAGTACCGCGCACGAATGTTATTAAATAGTGCATGGCTTCAAGCAAATATCTTAAACAATTAGTAGTATATTTTAGTTCGCCACTTCAAATCTTACATATAATACATAACACAAACAAAACAAGACAAAATAAGTTTTTTAATACAGTTATTTCATACTCCATTCAAAAGAAAAAATGGCTTTTGGTCCGGAAACGCTTTATTTCCAAGATATGAGACAAATGAAGTTTACATATTAATACCTTGAATATCGAAAACAAAATATTTCCGAATCTATATTAGAGATTCATATTAACGTAGCATAAGGGTCTTTGTAATCAATATAATATTACGGATTATTTCGTAGTGAGATAGCATAGATTGAAGGTCTAGATATAAAATAGCTTTCAATATTATTTTAATGTGCTGATTAAAATGTGCGTTGAAAAAGATGGCGCTTGACAGATGTAACACACTGTGCAGCGACTCCGGTTTTTCTAAGTTTTTTACCGAGAAAAGGATATATAAATTTCAAAAAGTGGTCAACAGAGTTATTGGCACCTAGCCTCAGTGGATCCTGCAAAAAGTTCTGGTGTTTTGTGGCTTAGTGTCTCTAAGTAGGTCACTGTTGTGTTTAGCGTGTTTTTTTCCCGCTAACTAACGTCAAAATCAATATGATCTTATCCGACAATGATATCGAAAAAATCAAGAGCATTTTTACTGACCGTTTCCTTTGGTCCATCGCGGACAGGGTTGTGCATATCCATGACCGCAAGTACGAAGCTAAATTAAAGGCACAGGAGGAGCGAATCGCAAAGTTAGAGAAGGAACTACATAGCCTTTAGGATAGTAACGACAACATCCAAACGGCAATTGAAATTCAAGAACAGGACGCTAGAAGTCTAAATATCAGAATGTTTGGTGTCCCAGTCGAAAAGAACGAAAATCTGCATGGCAAAATGCTTGATTTGTTCAAAAAAATCAATGTAGACATACTCGATTCACATATAAATAAATGTCATCGTGTTGGTTCTAAAATTACGTCCGACAAAGCTCCCGCAGTGCTAGTTCGATTCTCCGCCGATACCCAGCGTTCCGCAGTTCTAAAAAATAGGAAATATTTACGTTCAACAGGTGTTCAAATCAAAGAAGATTTGACGAAAAATAGACTGACTCGGTTAGCGACCGCGATCGAAAAATTCTCCAATTAAAATGCTTGGTGCCTTCATGGTGTTATATAAATTAAGCAAGGTGACAGAGTGCATCGTGTAAATAGTGTAAACGACATAGAAAACCTCAGAAACTGATCAAGTATGTACTCTTTTTTTTTCTTCTTTACTCTCACGGCACTAGCTTATGAACTAATATTTAATTCAATGTATTAAGAATAAAATTTATATGCTCTTCTATCCTAATGTACCTTTTTTTGTAATCGATAGAAATAACTTTCGAAACTGATCAAGTATGTACCTTTTCTTTTTTATTTCTTCTTTACTCTCTCACCAAGAACTCATTTATTCATATCTGATTTAAGTTATTAATTAAATTTTTTTTTGCTCTCAAGTTATTTTTAATCTTTTTTTCATAACAACGGTAGATTTAAGTAGTTCGATTCAAAATGGATAGATTTATATTTATACCTATGTATAATTAATTCTTGTTTAGAGTGGTTCAATCATGAGTATTGGAAAATGTTTTTTATCTAAATTTAGTACCTATTCGATAAAACTGTTATTTTTTTTTAACATATTTCTCCTCTTGAACTGATGGGTCTTTCTGTTGCTATTTTTTTTGTATCTGACCACAATAATTATGTCTTTTTTTGCAAGAGTTAGAATTAGAATAAATTATCATAAGACTGGACACGAAATTACATTATTACTTTCATTAGCAAAGTTACTTAATACAATATAATGCAAATGCCGTCTAGAGCATGCACGTGTGTATGATATTTAATGTATGTATGTATGCATGTGCGTGTGTGCATGTGTATGTATGTATATATGAGTGTATATGTGTATGTATGCGGATGTATGTGTGTGTGTGTATATGTATGTATGTGTATATGTATGTGTATGTGTATATGTGTGTATGTGTATATGTGTGTATGTGTATGTAGATGTATATATGTATGTATGTGTATATGTATATATGTATATATATATATATTATCTTTTGTTGTTTTTTAAAAAATTTCGCTTAATAAATTGATCACTTACGAGATGATACCTAACAAACTAGGTACTTATTTTTTTTTTTTAATTTCAGTCTACAATAAAAAATATCTTGTTAATAAATTTAATTTCTGAGCCGACTAGAATTTCACGTACCAACTCCAGCTTGATTGATTTAATATGTTACAATTCGGAAGATGTGCAGGATGTGGGTGTCAGGGACGCGGGTCTCTCAGACCATCTGCTAGTATATATCGTTCTAGACTTTCGTTCACCAGTGCTAAATAATAATACCTTTAAGTACAGGGCTTTGCGAGAAATTAATATGACTTATTTTCAGGCCGACTTGGAGGGCGCTCCTTGGAATAATATTTATAGCATAGATAATATCGATGAAAAAATTTCGTTTCTCACTGATACTATTTTGGAGCTGTTTGATAGACATGCCCCTTAGAGAACTGTTAACCGTTCAAATAAACCTTACTGTCCCTGGATGACTGACAACATTGGACTTTTAAAAAACCTTAGAAATCAGGCTTTAAATCGATTCAGACGTACCAGACTTACCGAGCATTGGAACTATTATAAGCAGCTCCGAAATTTAGCGACTAATTCTATAAGAACTGAAAAAAAAGTTTATTTAAACAATAAATTTCACAATTGCAGTATCAAAGACAAATAGGCAGAATTAAAAAGATTAAATATTCTAAACAAATCTCACAAGAACATTCCCAACAACTTCAAAACATAAATCAAATGAACACATTTTTTACAGAATTAACAAAAAATCGTAATCCCCTCTCTTCTTTGCATATGTCTAAAATAACTCTCTCTCACTTTCTGTCTCGTGCCTCAGTAGCATAGCGCTATTAACTTGGACGCGTACTTTCTTATGTATTTATATTTTGTTTATTTAATCACCCTGCACCACTCTTTTTTAGAAAAACTTCAAACTAACTTTCTTTATGAAAGTTAATAATAATTTTTTTTATAATTATTTAATAGGCTTCAACAGCCCCTTCACTTGTGAAGAAAGCTGATAAGTGGCCTTTTATTCCTATTGTAGATGTCTATGTTTATTTTTTTTTAATTTTTAATTTTCTTTTGGAATAATAAACGGGTTTATTATTATTATTATATAACTAGTATTCAGTAGTGTTATATATGTTTATCCAGTTTACCACAATGTTTCGCCTATAGCTATATTTGACAATGGTGGTTGTTGGTGATTAAAACACTTCGTGTGCATACGACGTGCAGTAAAGAAGAGTGTTACTTATTACACGTGAGTGTGAGAAGTGAGAGTTTTTGATCGTTTTGTTTGACTAGTCCAGTGGTCTGTGGGTAATTACTTAGGCGTCCCACTCGGCGGTCCGGGTTCAATCCCGCCTAGAGACATGAATCCTTTTGATACTTTTTTAATATTTTATTTTATGTATTCACGTGAGAGTTAACCTCATTTTAATGTCAATCAAATATGTATAAGTAGTTATTTGTTTTGTTGTGCTTTAGTGTTTTTTATTCTATTTGTAAGTTATTGTTTTAGGATTTGTGAGTGTGATTATTTACTATGGTTCTCTCTGTTGTTTGTAGGTCTGATGAAGCTCGAAAGGGCGAAACACGTGTCACGTTTGTTGTAAATTATAAAATTATACTTTAATGAGACCGAGACTTGGAGTCTTTTTCAATGTTTGTTATTATACAATTAACATTTTTTCTCGTCTCTTAAAATTAAGCTTATATTAGAGGTGGCGAATTAAGTAGGTACATAGATTTCTCCGGGAAGATTTGGCTAAGTTGCATGATTTTTTAAAAAAGTATTTAGGGTAGCGTTGAGGTTATCTTATAGCGAACAGATTTTTAAAATATAAAAATTGGGTAAGAGCGTAATAGAGCGCCATTTTTCCTGTGAGAAAGTTTTCACAATATCTTTGACATGCTTTAATGTAAATTAAAATATTAAAATTTGATGCATAAACTGTAATTAACCCAAAAAGTAAAGAGGTGCATCCTCCGACCTATCGGGTGGATTTCCTTATCAAGCTATTTTGGTAGGTAATAATAAACCTTACCAAAATATATTTGTTGTGTCAGTAATTGGAAAGGATGAATGATCCAGAATATCGTATTTCACACGGGTTTCGGAGTTTTTAGGTGCACCAAATTCAATTTTAATTCTACTAATCATTTTAATTTTTTACCATTTGAATTTTGAGATTAAAATAATAATATTACTTCCCGTGATTCTAGCCAAATTTTAAGGGTAATAGATTCCGGTACTTGTTTTAGTTATTAGGTACATTTTAACCGAGGGTTTGCACTCGAAAACTTTGAGCCTGTTCTTTTTACTAAAACTTCTTATAAATAAAACTAAAAAGAGTGAAATAAAAAGTGTAATAAAAAATAAAACCAGCATCAAAAGAAAACATTAAAATGTAAAAAACAATATTTTATAGTTATTATTATACTTTATAAAATAATATTTCCAAGATAATGTAATAAAATATTAATTTTATTATATTATTTTTATTATACTTTATATCACCCTATCTGTTTTATGTAAAAAAAAACACGAATAAATATCTTACTGCTGATTATAAATATACCAGGTTTTATACCTTTATCTTTAATGATACCCGAGATATTTGAGAAGAACCCTGCTATAATTGACTCCCCATTTACTTCACAATGAAAAAGAACATTCTCTGGAGTCTTTAAAGGTCACGGTATCACACGGAAGCATATTTGTAATTAGCGACATGTGACCCATTTGACGAACATATAATATAGAGGGTGTTACATTTTAGAAACCAAAGTTGATGTTGATATCAGAAAAATTAAACAACCTGTATATCTGCCAACTAACTAAAAAAAAATTGCAATTATAAAAACAGAGAAACTTTTGTAGTTAGTTTTTTTTTTGTATATGTATCTATAAAAATAACGAAACAGCCTGTACAGTGTACAATAAACAGACATTTAAAATGTTTTTATAAGATTAAAAAAAAATCTGTTTTCTTTTTTGTATCTAACATTTTGTGAGAATATGCATAGAAATTGTTAAATTATTTAGATAATAGGCCATGCGCTACTTGCACTCCGATAGGCATTTAGTTCCGAGAGCCTGCATTAGTTTTAAAACCTTATACCTGCTTTTAAATATGAATATCATCTACCAACTGAATCTTCTTGTTTTTGTTTGCACTTCCTCATTGCACTTGCAATGAAAATCAGAAGTTTTTTAATTCCTGCGAAACAAGTGACTGTCGGAAAGCCGCCAAACAGCACCATTTGCATACGGTCGGTTAATGTGGATGTTAGAGCGAATATTGAACAAAACGAACGCACGTTTACACCGTATGCGTGCGGTGTTGTTGGTGCGTTCTTGTTCGCTAAGTGAGTACGCACCTCCACGATTTTCTTGTTTATGTTTAATAACAAAAGTATAAAACCTGCTATATTTAAAATCGGCAATCGGTAAAACCCGGCGTTTAATGAAGCTATATTATACAGAAAGTTCCATTTAAAATAACAAAGTCGACTCTCATTTTTTACTTTCTAATGGTCAGTTGTTTATTTTTTTACCAAATTGTAGCCATAAAACCTTTAAACGTTTGTATTTAATATTTTTCTATCTTCTAAAATAAAGCTTATAAACTCCGTTCAAAATCTACGTCATCCATGCTGTAAATATGTATCTTTCGTCAACAATAACAATTAAAAATGTCTGGCAATATATTTTTGTATTTATATGTATGTTGTTATTTCATTACTAATTGTTTTATTACAAATGTCTTCTTCACACCATTGTTTTGTCACACTCAGGATACACAATTTCCAATACTACAAGTTTCTTCCTTTTATATGACGTAAGTATAATATTCTCGGGATTGTATTTACCTAGGTGAAATTATGTTATTATTTCATGCAGATTATCGAAAAATTCGTTTTTATTTTGATTATTTATAAAAGGTTTCTTTTCTTTGCTTTTTAAAAAACTGTCGACTTTTGAATGCTCTGAGATGAAATTTAGATGTACTTCAAATTCATTATTCTAAAAAGCGGTTTTGTTATTAAAAAAATCTTATTATCAAAGATCGAACGCAATATTTTGTATTTTGTTAAATATAACACCCGATTGCTAATAATTGCCCCGCCAATGCGGTTTCTGTCGGAGATATGGGATCTACCACAATGCAGATATCATCATGGTGTAAAAAGTTATATAGTCTTTGGACCAGCAAAGGTATAATTTAAAGGTTACCATTTTTCTTAATACGCCAGCTATGTAGGACAGGTATTCCAAGTAGGCATGATTGCTATTTTAAAATAGCGCCTAATACTGCACAGTGAATATCGACTGTATAAAAAATGGGGTATCTTTAAACGGAAAATATTTGGAGGTACCGTTTTTACTTTAATCACAAAATGTGGTCTCATATATTTTCAATATGTTCATCAGTGAGTAAGTACGTCCATAATCCATAAAAATGTAAAAGCATTTTTCTCAAAATACTTGGTCAGTCAAAACATGGAATAATTAGTAATAACTGGGATACAGAGATGTTAAAGTGTGGCAAAAGTTGACTATTTAAAGCTCACCGTATCTCTGAATGTAAAGGTCCAACTTGAACGGTCTATTTTTTAATGAAAGCTTAAAACGAACTCTAACCCTATTTTGATTGCTTGTACCGTAGATCATATTTTTGTATTTAGATAAATTAGAAACAGATGGAAATTAATTCATTGTCTGGTCAAATAAAATAATAATTGAGTTTTGAGACAATGACACGCTACTATCAGATATATAGCCGGTTTTGGAAAGTTGAAATTTGCCAGTGTTTATTGGTTACAAATTTTAATTTACCACTTAAAATGCCAATCATGTAATCTGACATTTTAATAAACCGAAATGACTGTAGCATACTGGAAAGTTAGCTCCGCCTAATTATCTAAATGCTTGATTGACTAAATGCTTAAAAAATTGCAATTAAAGGCGAACTTGTATAGTTTCGAAGCGACTGCGGAATGGCGAAATAAAACGGCTGCCTAATATTTTTTCTTAATTCAAGATCAAACACTTTCTATCAAATTAACTCGAATTTTGCACGAAGTTTCAATCATGATGGTTAAAAGAGTAAACTAAAATAATTTTAGCGGCCTAATAAGATCTTTAACATATTAGTAATAAAAATTACTTATCTATCTACTGCATTTAATTTTGTAAAAAAAATTAAGTATCATATAGCGATGAATTGGTAACATTTTTGTGCGAATTCAGTGTACTAAGAACGTACTAAGAAAATAAGTGGCATATGAGAATATTTCTAGAATATGTCAAGTCATTTTTATATAGGAATGAACTGGTTCAATTTTGGTGTGCTTATAATATCTCGAAACAAAACAGTGATCTAATGAAATGTATAACAATCAGTCTTTATCTTTATCGGAAATGGGTCCTTCCTGTAGTTAAAGAAAATTAAAAGAAACTAGATTTATTTTTAATTGAAAAACAAATTTATGAATTAAGAGAATGAAAATAAGAATGAAATTTTAAAAAATAAAAGATATATGTACTAAAAATTCGATAAAATATTTTTTAAATATTTTATCGGTTTTTTATTTCTTTTTTTTTATTGGTTTTACATAATATATAACTATATACCTCAAATATACCTAATTTGTTTAAATTTTCTCTAAAACACTATAGACAGTAGAAGAAAAGTACGTTGCTAAAGTTTGCTGGGTGTTGCATCCAGCTGTAATTAAAATAGGTCCAATTTCTACTTTTAATATTATCGCTGTGTATTAAATAGTCACCCTGAATTCTTTATTTAATAATGTTTGTCAGCAGCACTGTCAATACGACATATGTTGTTATGAAAATAGAAATTATAGCAAAAATTCGAGTATACAACAAAAAACACTCCAGTATGGTATAGGCAGTACAGAAGATCAACCGGAGAACATTTAATTGCTATTCCATCCAGACTTATCTCTGATAAAATGGTTCATGATGATATAAAAAATATATAGCAGGGAACAAAAAAGGGTATCCTAAAGCTCTTCATTAATATTTGGAATAATTATAAACAATAATAAATTTTGGACATGGAACAAAAAAAATGCAATACCATATCTTGTAGCAAAAAGATGAGGCTTTTGATTCGCTTGGCAGTTTTTGTCTTAGTACAGTATAATCAGAGCAGTGAATGCTCATGCACCCTACAATTCTAAAATTTTTCAAAATTCAGCCTTATCACCAATCGGGCTGAATTTTATACCAATCTCTAGAGAAAACATAGATGTTTCCTCAACATAAAACTTTATCCGCTTAAGATTACCCGTCTTAGTGCTACAGAGCCAAACGTGAAACCGCAATGGAAAACAAGGTAAAAAAGAACTACAACTTCTTTTTAAATGTCTAAGTCGAAGTATAATTTTTGCGACGCAAATTTTCAACCTTTTTAAATTTTAGCCATTTTTCTGGCATTGGCGGGATAGGCATTCTATTTTCATGTTTCAGCTTCGTAAAAGTGCTCGGGTTTCAGCTCCGCAACATACCCTTAAAGCTTGTCACATATTTTACTCCTTTTTTACTTTTTATTTAGATATTTTGTACTCCAATAATATAGATGTCCGGGATTTTTGAATGGAAAGTAACAAAAAACCTAGCTCGAAAGATTACCTGTAAGTAACTGAATCTTGCCTCAACGAATTTTGAAAAAACTGTCTTTATTGGACGCAACTGTCCAGTTATTATAAGCCCCACCGAAACTAATTCTTTTACCAAAAGATGCTTCCATTTATCCACTACGATCGGACTTCAAACATATTTTTTCACGACCTACCGTTACCGAGCTGGAGCGCGCCCGATGTCAAAACATACGACTTTCTAGAAATGTTCGGTTCAGAAGCCCAGGAAAAGAGACAGTTAACAAAAGTCGTTCCGACTCTGGTTATTTGTAAATATGTAATCTTCGAGAATAAAGTCTATATTAGCTTAGTTGAAACTGTTGTTGAATGTCTTTCCAAGCTTCCGCTTTGATAAGCCCGCTACTTACTACTTGTCTATTCATTCATTCGTCCGAATAATGTGGAGAGTCCGATTCATCCGTTTGATTCGTTGCGCAGCATCTCCGTCTTTTGGGCGGGTAATCAAGTAGGTTTTGACCTCGGCAAACCATTCGTCCGAATTAAATTTTTTGTTTTTTTTTTTGTCTAACTTCAAACATTGAAGACACATGAAATCCAAGTGAACGTGTTAAATAAAAACTGATAAATATTGTTAATAAAATATTTGTCCATTCGTTGATTCGCCCATTCGTTCATTTATATGAATGGACGAAACGAATGAACGAATCGAACCGAGGAATCAAACCGAATAGTTAGTAGCTGGCTTTATAGAAGGGAACGAAAAACCACTACACATAATTTAAAGAAGATCTATTTTGGAGTGACCAGTTCAGAGGGAAAAAATAAAGTTTCGTTGCGCGGCGTCTCCGTATTTGGGCGGCTAATCAAGTAGGTGACAGACGGCAAGATGTTCTTAGTACAATTATAAAAATAATATTTGAATGCTTTATTATAAATGATACTAAATTGATGTAGTCATCGTATTACCGTCTGCAATCAATGCAAAATCCAAGTCGTTCACATCAAACTTGACATACATAAACACCTCATTTTATTAAAAACAAGGTTTATCGGCCTTATCTTTATTCAAAAGCCTTCAACAGTTTTATATTTGACTCTCCAGAGAACATGTAATAACATACATAAGCCGGAGGCAAAGGTTTGAAGACTGGATAAACAAATTAGTTAGTAAAATCATTTTACAGATTTAATATAATTATAAATGATGAAGCCTGCACTGCAATTAAACTACAAATCATGACACTAGGTATACCAAACTTTCATATTAAGACAAAATCACCGAGTCAAAAACTCATGCATCAAGTAATGTACCTCCAACATCAAGAACCTAACTAGCCGGGATTTAATGACCTTGTGAAAAACTTGATGCGGGACAAACACTATGGGAAATTTCTTCCAAACTTAGAAGCATCTTTTGACAAACCTGTTCAACTAGGATGTGTAAAAGGAAACAGCCAGGAGAACATAGAATCAAGTTCTAATACCTTACCAAAAACTTATCAACTTTTACTTGATAAGACAAATTATATTTCAATTTAGGAATTCGCAATACATACTAATTTTAAATACATTTATTATTGGAGTGTTTCACGTTTCGCTGTTATAATCAATTCAATTTCTTATATAATAATAATATTAATAAATTACTTTTATTGCGTTATCTACAATTTGTTAAAATTAAAAACTTCCAAAACTTAAAAAACAGGGCGCAGTCTAGCCAAATAGGCAACTCTACTGAACCCCGCTTTGCTGGATATACAAAAAATATTAATATAAACTAAACCTAAAACCTAACAAAGCAAATAAAAATACATAAAAAGTATTAGGAGTCATGTTTCATACCTGTCACATTGGAGAAACAAAAAAAAAGATAAGAAGAACTAAAAATAAAAATAATAGTAATTCAAATATAATTATTCTAATTTTAAATAGAGTTTTGAATATTAAAGAGATATTTTTAGAGTTTTAAATTTTATATCATTTAACAGCTCAGAGGGTAATGAGTTATATAATATTATGGCATTATAACTAAAAGACCTCTGAAACACGGCGCTCTGATGATGAGGCATCGTTAGAGTAATTTATTACAAAATTATATTTATAACATAAATGTATTTTTAAGGGATAAGGGTAGCACAGAGTTTTTTAAAATTTTTATTAAAAAGTTGCCTAAATGTAGAGTTCTACGATTATCCATTTTAAGTCAAATAAGGCGGGAATATGTATTTTGAACTTTTTGAATCCGATTCTGGTCTGCCATGTCCAGACAAAAACCATAAACAAAATCGCAATAATTAAAATTTGATAAAACTAGGGATTCGCAAAGCATTTTACGCAATGAAAGACTAAGGACTTGATGGCTATTATACAGTACCTTTAGAGTTAGATATGACTGTCAAAAATTAATATTTTAATGTGTTCCCTAAACCGTAACTCTGAATCCAATACAATTCCCAAGTTACGAGCAGACGCAACAACAGGAAGTCTGACACTGTCAAGATTATTATTAAGATTTTGGCATAAGAAATCTGTGTGTTTTTTTGGACCAAAAAGCATTAAAATGGATTTTGAAGGATTTACTTTTAAGTTGTATTCAAAAGAAAGCTTTTTTAATATATTTAAATCTTCATTTGATATATTTGACGCATTTAAGTAGTCTCCATGACTAAAATGATAGTAAACTTGAGTATCATCTGCGTACGCCTGAATTTTACATTGTTTTAAAGATTTTAAAATATCTTAAGTGTAAATATTAAAAAGAAGTGGTCCAAGGATCGAACCCTGAGGCACACCTGAAAAGATCTGAACCACATCTGAAAATGTATTATTACAAAAAAAATTTTGATAACGATTAGAAAAATATGACTTTATTAGATTAACTGACGGTTCCTCAAGAGTATAATATTTTAATTTTGATGGCAAAAGTTCATGATTAATAGTATCAAAATCTTTTGAAAGATCAAAGAGGACTAGCGCGGTATTTAATCAACAGCAGTCCTAATATCATCGGTTAGAGCAACCAATGCAACAGATGTACTAAAGTCTTTTCTAAAGCCAGCAAATGTTTAAGCTTTTTATTACTAATAATTTTAAAAAATTTTTATGAAGAAGTATGTATGAGGCCTTTCCTTATAATTCGCCTCTTCCGATATTAAACGAATATTACATAATATTACATCTTAAGAGATAAAAAATTTTAAATATAAAAGTTGTAGGATTTACTACATGGTAGAGAAAATTATTATTCATATAATACAGGATGTGTAGCAGATCCAACTTACATTTTTTTGTTAATGAAACACCCTTATATATCCAACTCTCGTCTTATATATAATTTTACTGGATTTAAGACTTTTATCATCATAGGCACCTGAGAAATTGGATAGAAATTCTCCCATAAGAGACAATGTATTAGATGAATGAAGAAGTCTTCGTTGGACTTGATACTCTATTTGTATTCGTCTCTCAACTAGTTAACTGAACTGATGAAGACCTTAAGCCAGAAACAGGTATCTATAGGTGGCCAAATTTCACTAGATTCTAAGATCATCCCAAAAAAATATTATTTTTCTACTATATAATAGTTCTTGCCGAATTAATCTTTTCCTACTTTCGATTTAATTACTCTTGGGTTATGAGTTTCGACACAGGTGGCTGTATGTTGCTCCATGGTGATATAGTATCAAGTTTGGTGAGGATTTCGGATGTTCTCTTGGTAACCAGAAATGGCGGTTTTGCTCATATTGGTGACTGGTGTGATTTTGTGTATTAATTTAGGCGCTAGTTATACTCGGCTCTCAACTAGTTGACTGTATTGATGAAGATCTTAAGTCGTCCGAAATACGTATCTATAGTTGACTAAATTTCATTGCTTTAGCGGTCATCCTAAAAAAATCATTTTTTTACTATATAATAGTTTTTATCACGTTAATTTTTTCCTACTTTCGAGCTGAGGCAGACTTTGTTAAGAAAACATAATGCGCTCGCCTTCTGATGGGTTGGTGGTTGCGCGCTCCATCAGTAACACGCCAAAATCACCTCTCAAACAGCGTCGTTCGGATTCGACGATAAACTGTAGGTCCCATATACCTGTGTAAATTACATCTAAGATACAGAAAATAGGTATATGCGAAAGGTAGGCCGATATCCAGCAGTGGATGAAAAGGCTGTTGATGAATTGATCAATGATATATAATATAATATAATATATATATATATATATATATATATATATATATATATATATATATATATATATATATATATATATATATATATATTATATTTATATATATAGATATATATATATATATATATATATATATATATATATATATATATATTTATATATATCTTATATATATATGTTATATCCGTTTCCCATGACCTTCCACGTGTCTCCAGAATGTCGCCACATATTATCACACAGTTGCGTCATTCACAGAAACCAACATCAGCAGTTTCCAAGAATTGCGACAGTACGCTCAAACACCGTCTCCAGCGGATGCTTGCCGGTTTCCCACGTACCTCAGCAAGATTTTTAATATAAATAGACTATGTAGATTTTATTAAAAACAGTATAATATTATTCTTTTAAGTTGTAACAATAATTAATGTCCATTTGATTTCCAAAGTTGTGAACATATTGTTTTATTTTATTTTAATAAAAAGTGAATTTTTCAAATAGTGAGATAACAATTTGGCGCAGTCGGTAGGATTCGTTTAAACGCTATTAGAACAAGAAAAAGGTCTAACTGGTAGCGGCGGATTCCAATCCCTTAACGGAACAAAAGGAACCTGAGAAGTCCTCACTCGTAAAGCTTGGAGCCACATCGGGAACAAGACAACCCAGATGCAGATTACGATTACGTAAGAATCGTCTCGTATTTGATTTTATTTTTCTATACTGTTCGATTTTTCAAATAGGATTTAAACATATTATTATTTCCCTTACCATTTGTTTTCTTAAATTACAAAAAGGAAAACTATTTATTATTTTTGTTAAGATATTCTTAATAACTTAACGTTTTCATTTTACTCGTTTTTGATAAAACCTTTTTATTTTTAACGCATCTACATTTAAAATTCAAAATGTCTCTCGATAATACCCAAACAACCATTGAAATTGAACCTTATAAACTTTCTGAAATTTTTTCCATTGTACCCGAATTTGAAGGTGATCAAATTTCTTTAAGCAATTTTATAACCGCATGCGATTGTGCATACGACATGGCAACAACGCAACAAAAAGTGTTTTTAGTTATTCACATAAAAAACAAGCTCCGTGGTAGAGCAGCTCAATTAATTAGTTCAAGGAATCCAAGTTCATACCTTGAAATTAAACAATTGTTAAATTTACACTTCGGTGATTCAAGGGATCTTACTTCCCTTATACACGATCTGCAGCGATTAAGACAACTTCCTAATGAGTCGCCCCTTACATTCTTTAATCGACTTCAGGTCCTGAACGCTAAAATGCATGCCAGCATACAAAAGTCCCCACTCCTACATTCAAAAGAACAAAAAGATGCTCAGACCATGTTAATTGAAACTATGACTCTTAATACACTTCTTACCGGTCTAGAGCCACGCCTAGTACAACTTATCCGTGCTAGTAATCCAACGTCACTTTTAGAAGCACAATCAAGAATTCGGAGAGAACTTCAGCTTTCGTATTTCGAAAATCAAAAAGTTAATAAACCAACTATTCCGAAACCCAGTCCTCAGTTACCTAGACCACACCAGCCACAACAATTAAAGTGTTCCAATTGTAACAGAATTGGTCATACAATATCTCAGTGCAGGCAACTTTCTTCTAATTTTCCCCAAAATAATAATTTCCAACGACCCATAACAAATTCTAATTTTCAAAGACCCGCAATAAACTCGAATTCTCAAAGATCACAATATCAACCAAATTTTTCGCAACAAAATAGACCAAATAATCCTAGCCAAAATACAAACCAAGCACAATTTAGGCCATCAATAATTCAAAGAAATCCCAATTTTCAACCAGCTAAGACACATCATGTTAATACAAGACAAGAATGCTCCTCAGAGAATTATTTGCCCGAATACGATCAGTACACCGCCGAAAACGGCAATCCCGGTTTTTACGATTTTTTCCAACCAGAGGAAGAATCTTATCAAGATATAAACTATTCAAATGACACTAGTAATTACCAGGATTTTCTTACACCCCTTACGAATACCGACCCTCCAGACAATTCACCCCAGAACCCAATGACCGAGATCCAATCGAGAATAGAAACACTAAATCTAGAGAATATGGATCCAAATCTCAATTTCCCGGAACAAGCGTTTCTTTAAGTCCTCTTCTTACTGTAAATTCCAAGAATCTATATTATATCGATGACGCATCAAAACAATTCAAACTTCTCATTGATACCGGTGCAGGCATTTCTATATTTAAGGAAAACACCGTACAAAAATTTCCTACACGATTTCCCGAAAATGTCACTATTCAGGGAATTACCGATGAAAAACTTTCAATATCTCAATCTACACTCATACCTTTTACTATTGGTGATCCACACAAAGTGTATATTTGCAATTTAGATATAGATTTCGACGGTATATTAGGATTGGATTTCTTGGAACATTATGAATGTATTGTAGATCTGAAATCAAAACAACTTATTACAAATTTTAAAACTATGCCCCTTCACAAAGTAACCACAACTACAGCCATATCAGATGTACAAGAATGCATTAAAAACCGTAATAAAATTTCTATAGAGGCTAGAACTGAAAAAATTTTCAAACTCAAGTGCGAACTATTTAATACGGATGCTATAGAAAAAACAATCGACTTTTCAAATTTAAATATCGAACCTTTTGACCCTGGAATTGATACTGAAACAATTTTTAACTTAAATACCTACCCTATACAAAACGCAGTTTTAGATAGGCGCTCAATTATTAAAGACCAGTTACGCACCGAACATTTAAACAACGAAGAAAACGATTTAATAACTAACCTATGTCTCGAATTTTCCGATATCTTTTATTTAGAAGGCGATAATTTATCTTTTACCAACGAGATCAAACATTCTATAGATACTAATAATTCAAGGCCCGTATTTACCAAATCATATAGATATCCTCACATTCATAAAGAAGAGGTAAAAAGCCAGGTAAATAAAATGTTAGAGCAAGGAATTATTCGCCAGTCCATCTCTCCATGGTCCTCCCCGGTTTGGGTTGTTCCCAAAAAATTGGATGCCTCCGGAAAACCCAAATGGCGTGTAGTTATAGACTACCGCAAGCTGAACGAGCTTTCTATAGCTGATAAATATCCTCTTCCGAACATTTCCGACCTTCTCGATCAATTAGGGAAATGTCAATATTTCACAACCCTCGACTTGACTTCTGGTTTCCACCAGATCGAGATCAATCCAAAAGACATCGAGAAAACTGCCTTCTCTGTTGAAAATGGCCATTACGAATTCGTCCGTATGCCATTCGGTTTAAAGAATGCCCCGTCCACATTCCAAAGAGTCATGGACAACATCCTTCTCGGTATTCAAAATGAACGTTGCTTAGTGTATATGGATGACATCATCGTGTACTCTCCAACAATACATGAACATATTTCAAGACTAACAGAAGTCTTCAAGCGTCTCCGCAAAGCCAACTTAAAGATCCAACCTGATAAATGCGAATTCCTTCGAAAGGAAGTTGCTTATCTAGGACACCTTATTACCCAAAGTGGAGTAAAACCTAATCCAAGCAAAGTTGAATGCATTCAGAAATTTCCTATGCCAACAAATCCTAAAGAAATAAAGTCATTCTTAGGTCTTGCTGGATATTACAGACGCTTCATCCCAAATTTTGCCAAAATATCAAAACCCCTGACCAAGTTATTACAAAAGGACGTCCCATTCACATTCGACGCGGAATGCAAAACCTCATTTTCTGACCTGAAAAAGGCACTTACATCGGACCCAATCTTAATTTACCCCAATTTCGAAGAAACTTTCTTGCTAACCACAGACGCTAGCGCATTCGCTATTGGAGCCGTCTTATCTCAAGGTCCCATCGGAAAAGATCTTCCGATAGCATATGCATCTCGAACTCTGTGTAGTGCTGAAACAAAGTATTCTACCATAGAAAGAGAATTATTAGCCATTGTATGGGCTGTCAAACACTTCAGACCATATCTTTTTGGTCGAAAATTTGTTTTGGTAACAGATCATCGCCCTTTGACTTGGCTATTTTCAATTAAGGACCCCGGCAGTCGCCTAGCTCGCTGGCGCCTTAAACTCGAGGAATATGATTACAAGATTGAATATAAACCCGGCCGAATAAACAAAAACGCAGACGCCTTATCACGTATTAAAATTAACCATTTTAAAAATTGCTCAGATTTTCAATCAACCATCGCTATTTACGCCTCAAATGAAGACGACTTTAATAACAGACCCTCGACCAGCAAACAAAATTCATTTTCAGAAATAATAACCGAAAACGATCTAGACGATAATGAAATAACCGACGAATACAATAGATTTGTTAATTTATACAAGACAAAATCAATCATCGATTATTCCAAAATCGAAATTTCCAATGATCAATTTTTGGACAAATCAAACAAAAATATTGTCACTTTCTTTTGGCAAACTAAAATGGAAGATTTTCATTTTAAAATTATAGAGGACCTATTTGAGGAAAACTATGATTTTGCCCCGCTTACGGTAAACACCCTGTCTAGTAAGAGTGTAAAGGACCGCAAATATTTCATAATACCCTTGTCGTATAATACTGATACCGTAGTCCAGCAGCTTTTCTATATTATCTATAAATGTCAAGATAAATTCGATCTTTCTAAAACCTATTGTATCGAAAATAATTTACAACTTCCCATCCTCGAAATATTTTCATTCATTTTCTCTGATAAAGATATTAACTTAAAAATATGCCATAACCTCGTAAGAACCCCAGACCCGGATGAAATACCCACAATTTTAGATCAACACCATACTGGCAAAAAGAATCTTCATCGCGGTATTAATGAAACTGTCAAACGCATTCGACAAAAATACAATTGGACCGGACTAACTAAAGATGTCGAAAAACTCATTCGAAGCTGTGAAATCTGCCAAAAAGTTAAAATCTGTAGGAAAAATCTTAGTACGCCCCTAGTCATAACAGAAACTCCAAAAACTGCATTCGAAAGAATCAATATTGACATCTTCGAGTATCCAACTCGTAACTATGCCCTTACGATCCGAGATGAGCTAACCAAGTTCACACAGGCGTACCCAACATCGGATAAAAAAGCCTCAACGATTGTCAATACACTCCTGCTATTCTTTCAACATTATGGAACTCCCCTACGGATCCACTGTGACCATGGCCGTGAGTTTGATAACACATTAATGAAAGACCTGTGCACACTCTATGACGTCAAGTTAACCTTTTCAAGTGTTAGCCATCCGCAATCAAATGGATCGCTCGAAAGATTCCACGCCACTTTAACCGAAATGATTAGGGTTCACACAGCAGAACATCCCGAGGAACACCCATTCAATATCCTCCCCTATTCAGTCATCTGTTATAATAACACAAAAAACAAAACTCATGGATTCACCCCTTATGAGCTGATATTCGGCCATACGTCTAGCCGACCCCCAGAAACCTTATATAATCAAGAACAACTTATCTCCAAATACATCCGAAATCTAAATAATAAAATGGAAACATATTACAAAATCGCACGAGCTAGAACAAACGCCCAAAAGGAAAAATCAAAAATCAGATTCGACAAATCAGTCTCCGATAAACAACCCGATTATAAAGTTGGTGACAAAGTATATGTCAAAGAATCGCAAATTAAAGACAAAAGTGAAAATAAATTCAATGGCCCCTTTCAAATTATCGAACTTTACCAAACTTCAACTAAACTTAAAAACCTTTCTACAAACCAAATTTCCAAAATAAATTTTGATAGGCTAAAGACATACTATGACTAGTCTATTTTTTTTTTCCAGACTCCTTTGGCTTATTCCAGCCGTCTTCTCCCAATACTTCTTCACACCAATCAACAATACCGTTGGACTATTTTACCATGAGGAAAATTTTGTCAAAATTACTAACGATAAGTGGACGTTACTCGTATACAAAGATTTACAACCCCTTAAAGAAACTATACAAAACAACGACAAATTACTTACTACACTCAGTGACGTGTTGAATGACCCATCCCCTAGAACTGTATCTTTTAAAATAGAAATTAAAACACATTTGAGCTTATTAACCCAAATTTCAAACGCAGTTAATCAAAAATATAGAGAAATCATGGCAGATACAAAAAAGTTATCTTATAGGAACAAACGCGGATTAATAAACGGCATTGGTAGTATTTTTAAATCTATCACAGGCAATTTAGATTCAGCCGATGGCGAATATTACAATGCATGTATAAACAAAATCACGCGAGATGAACGCGAACTTGAAAGCTTACTTAAAAATCAAATATCGGTAACTTCATCTGTAATTAAAAACTTCAATTCCACCATTCAAAAGATTCAAATTGATGAAGAAACCTTCAACCAAGACATAGATATTATACAGAGCGCTATCATGAACATATCTGATGACTTAGCGTTTTACGAAGGGCAAATTAAAACTCTAAATCTTTGCGAAGCTTTAATGGAAAGTTATGTTTTTCTAGAAGATTCTTTAAACGATATTATAAATGCCATCACATTCGCTCGTTTGAAAATTCTTCATAGTTCTATAATAACTCCAGGAGATTTGATCACTTCTCTCCAAGGGATATCGCGTTCTCTATCAAAAAATAATCTTCCTCTCCCTATATATTCATCAAATATTGCCAATTATATTGACTTAATTGAATTAGAATCATACCAGTCCGATAATAGGATTGTGTTCGTTCTTAAAATTCCTCTAACTGAACCAGAATCATACACTTTGTATCGAATTTTTCCTATTCCTATTATGGACAATCGAACAGGTCTTTTTCACATAATACCAACAACAAAAAAATACATTGCGCGAGATGACGACGCCTTACTATATGTACTACCACAAAACATCTCCAGCTGCAAGCCACTCGAGACGCACACTAAGATCTGTTCAGACCTTCTGCAATATCCAATCGACAGTGATGCTATCTGCGAAGCACAGCTACTCAGGCAGCAGAACATACTACCGAAAACCTGTCAAACATCGATATTGCTAGTCACCGATTACCACGTCCAAGAGATCTCCACGAACTACTGGCTTATCTCAGTTTCCGAGCCACTTCCTGTAACCGTAAAATGTGGAACCAGGAATATAGAAACCCAGATCCTGAAGACGAACTCCCTTCTTAAGTTACAACCAAACTGTAACGCTTTTATTGGAAGCACAAGAATTCATTCCAAGTACCTGGTGGAGGAATATAAAAATGTAACCTATAAAAGCCATCCTGTTCAGATTCCTTTCGAATGCTGCAAACAGTTCCAGAACAGTCTCAAATCCCAAAGCTCAAACCCTTGAAGCTCAGCAACATCAATGCCGATGACCTGAACGTTGCTCAACACCGCCTAGACCAATACTCAGAAGAGCTAGACAAGTTGATGAAAGAACCCTTCATAACCAAACATATCCATTGGTTTACGATACTCACAATATCAATGGTCGTTGGAATGGCAATCCTCTACATCCTCTGTAAGTGTAGACGTAAGAAGCCACTGAAACTGTCCATAACTGGTAGTCAGGATCCTCCATCACCTCCCAGGCCTAGTCCGAAGTGCTTTGCCCCATACCAGTTGAGAAGACTAATACAAAAAAGGCGAACTAGCATCCATCCAGAAAATACACAAGAAGAGGAAGAAGCATTTGAACTTCAGTCCTAAAAGTAGCTGCAAAGCACCAACTTTTCACTAAAAGGGGAAGCTGTTATATCCGTTTCCCATGACCTTCCACGTGCCTCCAGAATGTCGCCACATATTATCACACAGTTGCGTCATTCACAGAAACCAACATCAGCAGTTTCCAAGAATTGCGACAGTACGCTCAAACACCGTCTCCAGCGGATGCTTGCCGGTTTCCCACGTACCTCAGCAAGATTTTTAATATAAATAGACTATGTAGATTTTATTAAAAACAGTATAATATTATTCTTTTAAGTTGTAACAATAATTAATGTCCATTTGATTTCCAAAGTTGTGAACATATTGTTTTATTTTATTTTAATAAAAAGTGTTTTTTTTAAAAAGTGAATTTTTCAAATAGTGAGATAACATATATATATATATATATATATATATATATATATATATATATATATATATATATATATATATATATATATATATATATATATATATATATACTGTTCTTTTCAGAACGACAGTAGTGAACGGATGTACACCCGGAATGAAAACACATTGTATTTTTCCATCCGTGAAGGAGTAAAAATCAACATACAACATATATATTGTATATATATATATATATATCTATATATCTTGTATATATATATATATATATATATATATATATATATATACTCTTAAGTTTATTCATTCGAGATGTAACGTCTGAAGAAGCTACTGTGTAGCGAAACATGTTACTTGTTTTTTTTTAAGATATAGTGGAAGTGTTTGTGAAAAATAGTTTTGTTTTTACGTTTCACATAATTTTAAAAAGTAGAAAACAAAATCTTGTATTAAGTAATATATTTTACATGGAAGACCTGATGTGATGAGTTACTATTCATCAAACAAAAATCATTTATCACAAGTTCAGAGATAGAAATGACCTTGGCAAATGTCAAACGGTACCAATTCACCCAGCGCAGGAAACTCCTGTAAGGCTTAGACCAAGCTATAAACAATGCTGCAGTATTCGCGAAACAAATATCGTCTTTTCAATTATTTAAAAAAGAAATTAAGTGAACATAGGTAGCTAAACTGTAAACCGCACAGTTTAAAATACAAAGCTTTTTGGCACTTCCTAATAATAAATAAATGTATTATTCTGTAGTTATTTTAGACTGTAAATTACAAATATTCAACTAAGCTCTTTTAAAATTTACACAAGTCAGAATTGATATTTTCATTTGATGTTTTTAAACCTAATCAGTATTGTAGTTTATACAGGTTGCTCGTTAGTTATATTGAAACAGAAATATGAACATACCTTGTTTATATTTGTTTAACGACCAACATTAATAATTATTAACATTTTCACATTTCAGAACTCTAATTAGTTACCCGATATATTTCCCATTTGTTTGTTTGGTAATGCATTATATCATAGTTATTCAATATATTGGAAATATTATATTAATTATTTCTTTTTGCATTGTTAATGATACAGCTTTAATTAATGTGAAAGTTAAAATACAAATTTAAAAGAGATATTATTTTCTATTCATATGTCTAATATGATTGTTTTAAAGGGCACTTTTTTCTGTAATAATATAGGTTAAAGGGCAGGTGCACCGATAACCTTGTACACGATTTCTCTGGAGCACAAAAATGTTTCAAAAATATTTGCTAGGGTACATCGACATTGTTGAGGCTAAATTATTTGAATGTATTTCTTTAAACTAGAAACTCTAGAAATAGAAAGCTATATTTTTAATGCCTTAACCAAAGAATTCGAATACTAACAATGTTCTAGACTCTAGAATTTAATAGAGGAAATTTATGTCTGCGGTACAACTTTGTCCATTAACTGTGGCTAATTAAAATGTATACACTTACTCAACAAAACTTTAACAGTATGTTCGAAATGTTAGAAATTCAATGGACTGTCTAGAATAGCAATAATTGAAATTTGATTTTCTTTAAAATATTTCATCATTTTGATAAAACAAAATCTATCATTTGTCCTTGCATACAGTGCAAATTTATTTTAATTTTATAAAATTTTTATATTTACTGTAGAATTTTACTACACTTTTTCTTGAAATAAGCCTAATAATTTATGTTTCTTTATTTATAATTTATCTTAAAAAAAAACAAGTAACATGTTTCGCTACACAGTAGCTTCTTCAGACGTTACATCTCGAATGAATAAACTTAAGAGTAAAAAAAAATTTATGTAACTAGGTGCAATACAACGATTCGAAAATTTAAAAGATATACAAGTCTGGGAATTTTTAGGAACTAGCCATAAACTTAAACTACCTAAAATTATTGAATAATATTTAACAGAGGTGAATTATTGAGTTCTACATAATCGCTAGGTGTAATATAACGATTCGGAAATTTTATTTATAAAAGTCTGGGAATTTTTAAGAACTTTGTTTGATGATAGAGACGTCAGTAAATATACAATTATGGACCCAAAACCACCAAAATTATTTTCTTTAGTTAAACTTCATAAACTGGGATTTTCTATCAGACCAGTAGTCTATTTCTTTTCAGCGCAATTCTATAAAATATTTAAAAAACTTATAAACATTATTCAATCATATCCAGAATTTTCAGCAAAATATCAAATTAAAAATTCGTTAGATTTAGTTAATAAAATTAAAAATAGTCATTTATCAAATAACGCGAAACTAATAATCGTTTTAACGTCACTAATCTGTTTCCTAGTATGCCTGCTATAGATACCATCAAATTAGTAGAAAATCTGTTAAACAAAAAAGCCCCCTACTTGCTGAAATATTTTTGAACACTCTAGAAAATCAAATCAACAAACATCCTTTTTTTAAAGGTTTTATATACTGGCATAGATAAGTTGATGATGTTTTAGAATGTTTTAAAGGAACTGAACGACAATTAAATATTTTTCTCGAATATATTAATAACCTTCATCCCAATATAATATTTACAATTAACCTAGAATATAACAGTATAAAGTATTAATTTCTTAGATTTAACCATTAAAAGATTAAATAATAAACATGATTTTTTCTGTGTATGATAAACCTTCACATACCGATACTACTATACTACCATACACAATTCCTCATATCATCCAATTCAACATAAACTAGCCACTTTTCAGAGTATGATTCACAGACTAATCTCCCTACTTCTAAATAAAGCTAATTTTCAGACCGAGTTAAACATAATCAAACAGACTGCAATAAACAATGGATATTCAATTAATATAATTGATAAAATTTTACGATAAAAGTTATATAAAAAACTATAAATATGATTTACCCTAATATCAATGTAAATACAACTTGCATACAAAGTTATATCATATACAGGTAGTTCTAGCTCTAAAATAGGTAAATTTCTAAACGGTTTCGACATTAGAATAGCATATAAAACCAATAATTCTTTAAGTAAGTCCATAAAAAAATAAAACAAAATCTGATAAAGGTGAACTATCAGGGGTATACCAAATAAATTGTAGAGATATTAGAGTATATAGGACAAACAGGCAGGTATTTCAGTAAAAGTCTGAGCACTATAAATGTTTTATCAAGGGAAAAACCGAGTCCAATTATGCAAACAATTTAATTGAGACCGGTCATACCTTTGTCTCAAGAAGTAAATAAACTCAAACGTTCAAATTGTTTGTTAAAAGATCAAATAGAACTCAATAATTTACCTCTGTTAAATATATTTCAATAATTGTAGGTAGTTTAAGTTGGCTAGTTCTAAAAAATTACCATTTATATCTTTAAAATTTCCGAATCGTATTACACCTAGTTATATAAATTTTATTTTACTCTTAAGTTTATTCATTCGAGATGTAACGTCTGAAGAAGCTGCTGTGTAGCGAAACATGTTACGTGTTTTTTAAAAAAATAGTGGAAGTGTTTGTCAAAAGTAATTTTGTTTTTATATTTTACATAATTTTATTATGAATTTCCACAGAGTATCGGCTGAGACAATAGTATTCTACTTTTTATTTAAAATCGCCTGCTTGCACCCCTTATAAATGTCTTGCAAAGTCAATGTTCCCAGCATTCGGAATGCGATTTGGGTACCTAGCCTGGTGCTCTACCACCATCAATATTAACGCTCAGTACAAAAAAAGTGTGGTGACAGCTTCTTTGTGTCATTTTATTCATGTACTGTTAGTCACAAAATAAATAAAGATCTTGTAATTTAATGCGAAAAATATTCTATTGTTGTTAAGCGTATTCAGAAAAACGTGATCGTATTCGCAGGGTGGGCAAATAAACTGCTGGAACTCCGAAGTGCACCAAGGAAATTTTTACAGGAAATTGAAAATGAAATATTTTCAATACGGATGAAGATTTTGACTTGCTGTTTTCATATATTTTCTTCGATCAGTATCCATAGTATGCAACCCGATAAGACCAGCCTCAGGACACCATAGCAACCCTCTTATACAGGGGGTTACATAAGACCCTGTCATTTTTTTCAACCAGAATTCTTACTATAGAAGATTTCTCTTTCTCTTTGTACAACCAAAATAATCTAAAGCTAGGTACGGAAAAACGATTTCTAGCGATTTTGAAATTTTGTCTCCGTTTCAGACGGGGTTTTTTCGAAAAATTGATTTTTTAAAATAATCTCCTGAACAAAGCCCACTTGTAGTACCCAAAGGTATATCTATCAGATTTCGAACAAGGTTGGCACCTTTAAATTTTT